>CP135536.1:2513295-2614945 GCA_032402905.1 Khaya senegalensis
ATAGAAATTTTATAGAAAGTTATGATAAAATTTCATTGACAATATTATCGTTCAGGATAACTTCGAATACCTCCCTTATGTGAAAAAAAAAAACACAGAAAAATGTTATGTGAAAACTAATATAAACCTCCCCTTAACAACCTTAGTATAACTATTAATTAACTAACTGAAATATATTAAATAACTAAATTACCTATTTATTTATCTAAACTCTCTAATTAGAAAAAATTTAAAATCTAATTTATTCTAAAACAAGCAAGTTGCCATCATCTCTCTGCTCACCATATCTTAAGCCTAACCTCATCTTCAAGCTTAAAGACGACAAAAATTCCGCCAAATAAAATCAAATTGGTACATAACACTAATTAAATGGCCTTACTACCAAAAGTCATGCCTCAAACTACAATATCCACCTTCACCTCCAAGATTGAACCCCTTTGTAGTAATATTGGCCAAGCAAATCATCCATATTTTTGGATATGTTTCAATTAATCCAAGCGCCACCAGCTGAACTTTTTGAAGAACTTTAAAAAGGATTAAGCATAGATAACTAACTTCCGCAGACATTCATCATAGAATCCACAAACTAAAACCCTAAATTCCAATTTATGACTAATACAAAAAAGAAAAATATCAAAATCCAAAATCCATTAATGTTCATTACTTGAATGGCGTGAATCAATGACAAGCCAAAGACAAATCAAAAGTGCATAAAGAAGAGATGACAAAGTCAGAGATGAGAGAAAGAGTGATGAAAGAGGCAAAGGAAGATTGGGATATAATAAAGGAATCTTGGAAATTAATGTGGCTGTCAGCATCATTTTGGAACTTTTTACAGATGAATTTTTGGTTCTTTGACGTATGTGTCATATGGATATCGCGTGATTAGATTTTTTTATGAACATTTTGAACTGGGTTTTGGAGGTTCTGTTCTTGGAGAGAAATTTACAACTGGGTATGGGAGATTTTGATCAGAATTTGGAATTGGTTAGTGATTGAATTGAATAGAATTCTGTTGACAAATGTCTCACTTCATGATTTTTGATGATTAAATAAAAAATAATTTTTTGTTGTGGGCAATAAAAAAAAGGAAAGGAAGTGTAAATTTACCTTAATGTCCTGTCAACTAACTGTTATTAGTGGTTCATGTTAACGTTTTTATTGTTAAGTGAGGTTTGTGTTAGTTTTTACAAAAAAAAAAATTTTATGTGTTATTTCTATAAATTTTAGTGGAGGTATTATACCCCTATCCTTTTAGATATGTAATATTTTTAAAATTATATGTGTTGTTATGATGAATGTTGAGATTTTTTTGCTAGTAACCTGATTGCAAACTCTTCTCAATTTTTTCAATCTTCAAGACTGGTTTATAGGTCACAAGATATATGCTTAGAAAAACTTATCCAATACCATAAAATAAAAATAAAAGTCCATTCATTCTATTTCTCGACTCTCACATTGTTAATAATTGTTTTACACGAGACCTAAGAAGTAAAATATTTGAATCTTGCAGTTGCAGATTCTTATTGTTGTCACATTATACGATAGTAAAATCACCACCCCAAACAATTTGTATTTAACAACTTCTCGTCATTGTACTCCACTGATATCCAAGTGAAGAAGAGCAAACTTCTCTATTATCTACGATGTAGAAAGGGGAGCTGAACAATGCAAAATTATCCGTGGAACAAACCTTCTTATACTTGTAGTATCACTCATCCAAAATTGTGAAATTAAATAATACTATTCAAAAAAAGAGAAACAATAATACTTAAGTTACCAATAAGAGTACGTAATTTATGAACTATAATTTAATTTTAATAATACAAAAGTACGTAACTTATGAATATTTGAATTTTGATATTACAATTATTTTTATTATAGTGACTATGATCTAGTTATTAAATTTTAAAATATTTATAATATATATATATATTAGTAAATATAAAAATAAAGTACGAAAAAAAATAGTAAAAGAACATAACTGATGTTATTATTAATTTAATTAACAAATAAAACAAAATAAAGGTGTATAAAGTATATTTGATAGTATTGAAGGATTAACAAAACCACAATGATTAGGAGGATATGGGATTTTCTTCTATACATTATGTTTATATGTAGTTTAGTGTGCCACGTTCATAACCAATCAAAGACAAGTATGTCTTTCACTCTGCAATATTGCGACATTAAATGTAGGACATGTGTCAAAACTTTAATATGTAACGATTTAACGGTTGTGGAAGCCACCAATGAGAAGAGGAGTCCACAAACACACTTTGCCATCCATCACAACATTGATTATATTAATGTATATTTAAACTTTATTTTTTTATTTTCTTTTCGTGAATCAATAACATATGAATCTCATTTCTCAACCTCTTGCTTTGCAATTTTCTTTCTTGAGACGTCTATGGGTGTTAAGATGTCCGGGAAAATTATCCGCATATTGTTCTTGTTTTTCTATGTCTACGAGCAAACCCCTCATTTCCTACACTTTATCTCTATAAATTTTCCTTTCTTCCTCCACCAAAACCATCCTTAGTCACTCGGCAATTGTATCATGCCCTAAAAAATATCAAAAAATGTGTGGATATTATAATAAATATTTTATATTTCTGTCATATTTAAAGATTAAATAGTATGAAATTTGAATGAAATTATATAATTTTAAAGATTTATAATCCTAATATTAATTTTAGAATGATTTGGGATCATTCTATAAATTTATCAAAAATTTTTCTCAAATGTCAAAAAAATTTTACTATTTTCATATGTACTCCACTCTTCTCTTTCAAAATTTTTAAACATATGGAGGGTACATTGTTTGCGACCCCATTATGGCAACTAATTACTTTGATTATTATATTGTCTCGTTGTGGCTATCTTAATGTGTGTGACCAGATAATTAATTTAGATAATTTAATTTAGTTGATGATGCTTATTTTAATTGTTTATTATATTGTATAAATTGTAAATTTTTAACATTTAGGATTATCGATAATTTTATTGAATATGGGCATGAATCATTTTATACTAATTATGTAAGATTTTTTATAAAACTTAGGTAAGTGATCATTTATTTCTATTGAACCCATGATTTTGATCACCTCTTTCTTTTTTTCCTTTAATAAGATTTTAGGGTAAGGTAGATACGAACAAGTAATTAATGCGTTTAAATATATAAAGATGCATCAAGTGGGCTTTTCAACTACTAAATATTTGGTATGCTCATATTTACTTATATTTACATTATTAAATTTTCAATTATGTGATGATGCATGATTTAATTAGATCACATAAATTTTAATTTATTAGTTTTAAAATATGGCAATGTTCACATTTTTCTATAATACTTATAATTAATTTTATATTTTGACTTATTTTGAAATATTCTGACAATTTTTTTTGAATTTGTAACTAGGATGACATATTTTATTTAGAAAGTTAACTTTTCAACTTAAAAGTCCTTAGCAAACTCCTATGCTAATCAAATCGTATCGCTATCAGCTAAAATTGTCAAGTCCTTACCTACAAGAAGAAAGGAAATCACTTAATATTTATTTTGTATTTTTTCAAAAAATAGTTAATAAATAATATATTAATATTAAATATTTAAACTATAGTCAATAAAAAAATAAATAATATTGTATATTTATTCATTGAAGAATTCCTCATTCATGCCACTTTTGCCTTGAAAGATCTCGACCATATTCATTATTTCTTTGGTATTGAAGTTTTTGAAAATGCAGATGGTTTGTTTTTATCTCGGGAGAAATATATTAAAGATCTTCTTCTTAAAGCTAAAATGAGTAACTGTAAGGGTGCGATACACCCATGCTTTCTAGTCAAAAACCAACCAAGAATGGTGGCATTTTCTTATCGGATCCTCACTTGTTTAGAAGCCTTGTAGGGCAGCCTTCAATATCTTACTATCACTAGGCCAGATGTTTCGTATGCTATTAATAGACTTTCTCAATTTCTTTTAACTCCTACTAACGCTCATTGGCAAGCTTGTAAACGTTTGCTTAGATATCTTCAACATACATGCTCTTTTGCTTTCAATTTTTCAACTCAAGATGCCATGATCTCACTGCCTTCTCGGATTCTGATTAGGGTTGTGATCCTGATAATCGACGGTCTATTGGTGATATTATGTGTTCCTTGGCAAAAATTTTATTTCTTGATCTTCTAAGAAACAATAGGTTATGACTCGATCCAGCACCGAATCCGAATATCATGCTTTAACCTTAGCCTCGACAAAATTGGCTTGTTGCATTCTTTTGTTACGTGAAATTTAGCTACTTCCATCTAATGCTCCTATGCTTTAGTGTGACAATTTGAGTGCTGCTTCTCTTGCTCGAAACCTAGTCTTTCACTCTCGAACCAAGCGCATTGAATTAGAAGTTCATTATGTCCGTGATCGTTTTCTTGGTAAACTTCGCTCAGTATAATATATTCCTAGTCATGAGCAAGTTGCAGATGTTCTCACTAAGCCTCTCTCCTTGCCTCAGTTTAGCTACTTCAGGTCCAAGCCAAATATGCTCCCTTGCCCCTTCATCTTAAGGGGTGATATTAAGGTAAAGAAGCAGCAGGCACCTCAGCATCAACTTCATGAACTTCAGCAGCAAACTATGGTTTCTAGGTTGAAGAATGCATCTGATGCAGCTCACAATGCCAACTTAGAATGAATCCAAGAGAAGCCAGATAGAAGGAGCTTTGACAGCTGGATATTTTAGTTAATTAGTTAGCTAGAACTATTTAGTTAATCAAATAACAAACTGTAATTAGCTTCCGAGAATCTAGGAGGAAGTTAGAAGATATTTATATTAACTCAAGTATAAATAGCTTGCTGTACGTTTCATTTTGGTTCAATAAAAGGAAAATACAATTTTCCTTCTCTTAAAACTTTCTCAGCTGCCAAGCACTTATAAATCTCCATCCCCTATACTTAAAACCCTGAATTTCCTCCCTCCTTTCACGTATATTTCCTGACACGTACTAACTTAATTATAGATCTTTCAAGAATTTACAAAAAGAAATTGAAAAGTAAAACTAGAGAAGATATTATATATTTTTATTACTTTGTTGTTGTAAAGTTGCCAATCACCATTGCCGCATATTCCTTTTTAGAGGTGTACGATTGCAGCACAGCTGAATTTGTGGAGAAAGAACAAAGTAATCGCTGCTTCCAATGCTGAACAAGTAAATACCATGAGATAACAACTTTTTGGCCCAGGCATCTCTTAGTTTATTCTTCAACTGCTTCTCCACATTCTTGAAATAACTTAGTTGAGTTTTAAGGTCAATCACCTGGAATCTGGAAAAGACAACGTGAAACATAGCAAAAATTTTAGCAACTATAAATAGATTATAAAAACCATTAACATCGAAGAACAACTAGAAGTTCACAAATTTTAACACCTCGAGATGGAGGATGAAAAAAAAAATAAAGAATCAAAGATGAAATGATCTACTTAAGATTCATTAGTTAAATTACTGAATAAAGATATGGTAAATATCACATACAATTTTTATTTGTAAATATATTCCAAAATCAGGACATGATTTGTTTCATTTTAGTGTTTTATTTTTCATATCATGAGTTATTTTATTTTGGTGTTTCATTTTTCACTATAAATAACAGTTTGAAATAAAATTTCTTCCCTTCCTAAAGTACTTCAGAAATTAAATTTCAAAAAACTTTAAAAAAAAAATGGTAATTCTAAACATTCTTTAAGTTCAATCAGCACTAAGGCACACCAGTCCTTGATAAGTCACAACTAGAGCACCAGCTCCTGCAGATGCAAAGTTCACTCCTTAAGTTTTCTGATGATTACGGGATGGTAAGAATGTCGAAATTAATGGCAACTTAGCATACTCAGCTAACAGATCAAGTCACAAAATTAAGTTACGATATGCTTAATAATTTGATCACTTATCAAAAAAACACTATATAAATCTTGGGTTATTGATAAAACATACCAACGAAATCTGGAATTATACGTCCATCAGGAAATTTCTCTGTAGGGCTGTCAAAGAAGGTAATTTCCCTGAAGGTCCAGAAATTTGCTCGATAATTGGTAGTGGTATTGATACGGTTATTGTTTCCAGCATCAAAATACGAATCCCTGAAGATGAATAAGGCAAAATGTTTTTCGGCGAATAACTTCGATGAGAAGACTTGAACAAAAGTCAAGACACCAATAAACAACATTAATTTTGTCATGTTAGAATTTGTTAATTGATTTGCTTATAGTTTTAACTGTTATTTATCGTGTTGTTATTCGGTATATTTAATGAAGAAGATGAAATGACGATGTCAATCTCAGGAATGAAGTCACGAATGTTAGTCAAGTGGTTTCTGGATATCCTAATAAATTTGGGTGGAAGAGATATCAGATTTATTGTTTCCAATGAAATCGTGGAAAAATAATAAACTGAAATGAACGAGGCCTTGGAGTACTTGATCCTGGCTGTCTAAGTCAAAAGTTTGACTTTTAACAACTGCAATCAAAATTTATATTGTTGGACTTTCTATACATTATATCTATTTAACAACATGCATTACATTTTCCATTTTTATGTTATTGTGATAAAGCTTGGGCAACAAGATATTTGCCATCAAATAAATTATATTGGTTATTAAAATAACAATAGTAATATTAGGCATGACAAAAATCTCTGCAGCACCTTTTTATCCCAAAAGTAAAATAAAAACTAGCAAGGATTGTAATTAGAACATACCCACTTTATATTTTGGGCTGCCATAAGATTGTTATACTAGTTACTGTTTAATATTTGTTTATTATTATTTAAGATATTATCAAATTTCTTTTTTTAAATTTATGATAATTTTATTTTGTATCATGTTTTGTAGAAAGGCATGCTAGTCTCTTATCTACATGTTTTAAATATAAATTAAGTAATTAAAAAATAAATATATTCCTAATTTATTTATTATTTATAACTAAAACTTTAATTTATTAGTCTTTATTTAATTTTTTTAATTTATTTATATTAGTTACTAATTTATATTTTAAAATTTTAATGATATAGAATTTTCATTAGCATATAATAAATACATTAATATATCATCATTTATTTCAAAAATAATTTATATTAAATTTCTAAAATTTTATGATACAATTATTGTGGTATAAAATTGCTATTAATAATAAAATTAAATATTTTAATGTAGTTGTTGTTTTTGTTGCTAACTCTAGTTGAATATTAATATAATAATTTTTAGTATAAATTATGAATCTTAATTAGAGTATGAAGTAATTCTAAATTAGAGAATTAATGTTTGTGTGCGGGGAGGCAAGGGGATTTTATGTCTACATATATATATATATATACATAAACATATATATATATATATATATATATACACACACACACACATACACATATGGATATGTATATGTATACCTATTCATACATACATACATATATATATGTATGTATGTCTGTATGTATGTATGTATTTGTGTATGTTTGTGTGTGATTAAAATTTTTAATAAAATATTATTTCATTTGTTCTAAAAAACATATATAATAAGTTCTAACAATTAAATAATAATGAGTAAATTAAAATTTTACATATAAAAATATAAACAAATTAAGGGTTGCTTATATTTAGTTAATGAACTTATTGTTGAAGTAATGTAGATGAGAGATAAGTATGTTTTTTCACACAAAGTAAAATTATTACAAATTTAAAAAGAGATATATGATAATACCCAAAAAAAAATTAATAATAGTAATGAAAGAATAACAAGTGATGCTTCAAAAATTTTCATAGCAACACCTAAACATGCTTAAGAAGTTGCTCGATATTCTTAATGCAAGTGAAAGCTAATGGATTAGTTAATATAGAGATAAAGTATGAATATTATGTAAAGAAGCTCCAACCATATTAAAAGTTCTAAATATTTTGGTTTCAACAAGTTTGAGTTCATGTTGGCAAGTTATTATACATATAAAAGTTCAAAGATATGATAACAACTCTAAAGAATAAATTATTATTCCAAAAATTTCAGAAAAATATTGTATACCACCTTTTTTCTTTTTTAATGTAACATAACATATATTTTTGGTAATACACAAATAACTATTAATATGTAGAAGCAAGTATCTTTATATAAAGTTTAGAAAAATTATAACTTATTACAATATAAAATTTATTTTTATTTATAACTCAATCCACATTGGGACCATAATTTTTCATGACCAAATAAATGTTATTCCTACATAAAATATCACTATAAAGAGACATTATCATATTGAGTTATTTAAAAAAAAAAAAAAGTAATAGGAGATTGGAAGAGTTGGCTACAACAGAGACAAAATGACCATTATCTCCTAATAATTTGATTTTAATATTTGAATTTTAATTTAATTTATAAAAAATTATTTTAAAATAACCACTTTTATTTTTTATTTTATCAAACTAACCTCTTTCTTAATTTTTTTACCAAGCAAGACAAATTCACTAAGTATGGATAAAAATAGTCATAACTCTATAAAACTATACTTATCAGATCTAGTTACAAATATTCATAAAATAATATTAACACTTTCTTTATCTAAAATTTTATAACACATAGAGACTTTATCTGAAGGTCATATTTGATAAATTTTTTGTACTTTGATTGCATTTGTTTACCATTTATAAATTTTGTGTATTTTAATTTTTTTTGTTGATTTTTTAGTTTGGATTTAATAGATTGATTAGAGTTTAGTGTAATTAGAACCTAAATAAATGCAACTTCAGTCTCAAATATAAAATGAAAATTCTAGTCACTCTAGAATTTCAATCACCCAAGTATGACCAAAAGTGACTTTTTAGTCACACACAAATGTAATCGAAAGTAGACTCGAAAGTATTATTTTGCAATATTTTTAAATATTTTATAAAATTTTATAATTTAAACTTTGAAATATTACATTTTTGTCCCTAAAAAGTTTGAAATAGTGTAGTTTGATTTTAAAGAGTAGTTTTATTATAACCACTTATTTATATATATATATATATATATAATGATATTGTTTTTAGTTTAATTGTGTCAATTTTTTAATGTTTTGCATTTTTGTCTATATTTCAATTTTGTCCTCTTTAAATTTATGTTTATTTATATTTTTCTCAAATGTTTAATGACATTTGAAAAATTTTACTGAATGAAGAAGAGAAATACATTAGGCTATAAAATGAAGGTCTCATTAATGTGTGTATTCAAAAATATAATGTATGCAGATTTTTTTAGCTTACTTTACAACACCTTACTTATAAATCGAGCATAACAAAAAGTTAGAATAAAAGTAGTGTTTAGAGGGTTTACATACTAAAGCTTTAGACTTTTAGTGGTAGTTAACATTTCAAATGATTTTGAGCTCAAGTCCTTCTTAAGTAAAAACAATGATTATCTTGTTAGCGTGAAGGGTTATATTTCAATGTTAATTAGCATGGACAACACAGTTGTCAAAAATCTTATCATTGAACCTATCATGGAAGTTAGTAACAGAAGTGATAATCTACACCTATTTACTTCTTCTCGTAAAAGCAACCAAGTTACTTTACTTATAATGCAAACAATAGGTCAATAAGAAATGAGTGCTTAATACTATTCTTCATTTATGTATCATCCAATACCTCATTCCTCTCTACTTTAACATAAGAAAACTGATTATGGTTGATGTTGTCCATATCACAATCCTTATTCTACAACAAATTATTGTAATAATGAACAGAATATTCAAGTATCAATTTTGCACGAGACAACAAATGGAGTGATTAGTTAAGTTATTGGTCCAAGTCAAAAAAGTAATGCAAATTTATGTGAATATAAACATTGCATTAACAACAACCCATACAAACAAGTTACCTTCAATTCCACCATCATTCAACATGGCGAGGATTGATGCAGTTTCAAATTATTCATTTGGTGATTCGAATATGATGGTATAAAACAAACATTTTCAAATCAAAATTTCATAATCTACAACAAATTGGTTGAAGGTAAAATGTTTTATTAATGGATGTAAATGGTAAGTTTGGGCAATTGAAGCTAGTATAAATGTATATTTTGGCATTACTTGATTGAATACATTTCATAATTGTCGAACCAAACTATTGAATTATGAACATCGTCAAACAAGCAATTAACTAATTGAAAAAATGGTAAAGGATATATTTGCAAACACTAGTAGGATTTACACTTCACAGAATATTTGGGAGGACATACAAGAGAAATACCAAGTGCATGTGTCATATTAGAACACTTGGCTTGCTAAATAAGCAATACGTAAAATGGTTGTTGGAGATCTACGAAATCATTTGCTAAATTGTCGTTATATTGTCATACATTGAAAGACACAAATCTAGGTATAAGCTTATTGACTTATTTTCACTTTTGTTTTGCTAGTTTTGGGTTTAAAATAACATGTTTTCTATCTCTCTTGCTCAAGTGCAATCACTCACATTGAAATGGTTGACAATGAATATTTCATATTTTTTTTATGGCCATCAGTACATTAATTTGTGGTTTTAGTTCATCTATCCGACTAGTTATTATTATTGATAACACCTTCCTAAGTGAGACAAATATAGGAATTATATTTATCATAATCACTTTTAATAGAAATGATCAAATTTATCTCTTAGTTTTAAGATTGTAGATTCTGATAATGATGTATCATAGTAATGGTTTTTTTCTCAAAATTAGAGAAGCACTTGGAGCATGTTTGAACTTGATATTTATATTAAACTATCATAATATTATTAAGAAGGGGATTCATGCATTGTATCTTAAAGCTTCTCATGTTTTTAAAAGTATCACATCCAAAGGTCTGTGAAGATGAAATTTAAGCTTAAATGATGAGTGACAAATTTGTTTATGCAAAGATATTTTCTTGTAGTAAAGGTGTACTAAGTAGACAAGTTCAATAAATATATGATAAAATTGTAAGCTATGCATGTAGAAGTTACACACTATTTAGAGACAAAAGTTGGATTTCATAGGTGGACCCTATATCATTTTATTGTCCAAAGATATAACATATTGATTACAAACATTATAGAGAGTATCAGGCATTGTTCAAACATTGAATTTAGATAGGACACTTGCCAGTGGACAACCATACCTAGATACTCATTAATGTGCCGACATAACACCAATAGGGAGAATATCATCAATTGCTTGAAGTACGCTTCACCTATCTTTCCAATTTTAGGTTCCAACCTTCTCTTCACTTTCACATGCAAATGAAAAATAAATAATTACAATACGAAAAAAGTAAACAATTTTTACTAACTATCATGTTACTAAAAATATACATTTTTACTGCTTTTTCATATCGTTACATTGCAACAACTAACTATTTGCATAGAACATCTTCAACAAAGTAATTTTCCACTCAAAAAGCCTAATGATAATTCCTCCCATGAAAAAATATAAGAGACTATTTTTATTATCTGTGGTAGTAATCTCCTATAATAGCATCCAATGTGTGAGGTTGTCCTAAAAATTGAATGTAACCAATATTTAGAAAACAATTGAGGGAAGTTTGCAAAAATAATATTTTTTTAATGTGAAGTTTTTTTTTTTTTTTTAATTCTCTCCATCAACCACATATAGGATAATAAAGTTGAATAGTTTTGAAAGTGGTTACTTTTTTAGAACCTCCAATATTTTTTATGGCATCATTATTTTTTCCTATTCAAATGTACAACTTCAAGTCATAAAAAAGGACCAAAAGGCATAAATTTGCAAGTTTGATAATTTGTTACATTACCCTAAATATTTTTTAAATTATAAAATTTAATTAAAACTTTCAAAATATAACAAATAGATACCAATATTTCTCAAATCAGGGCAAAACACATCACCCAACATCATCATCATCACAACAATAGACTAAAATTGCATACATTCTAAAGTTTGCCTATTTTATAAATTAACTAAAACTTTAAAAATCTCTCAAATCATGGCAGAAAAAAAATTAAATCATAACAAAATAAATAATCCCAGGCCACTTCAAAGATACAATAACGGACCAAAATGCATAAATTTTAAAGTTTGACCATTATTTTAGTATTAGCTCATAGAATTCTAAAAATTTTTAAAATATGACTAACAAGTCCAAAATTGCAAATGACAACCTCTTTGGACCACTTTCGATCACGACAAGTGGTGACTAAAAGGGGAGGAGTTGCACTTTCCGTCACACACACAATAAACAAAAATTAACGAATAAGTGTTGTATTTGGGGTGACCAAAGTGTTGTTTTTGTTTGAATAAGTGTTGTATGAATAAATTTTAAAGTTTGATCATTATTTTAGTATTAATCCCATATAATTTTGTAAATCACAAAAATATTCAAAAAGATAATAATATATAATAATAAAGTCTAAAAGTTTACAAATGACAACCTCTAGGACCAATTTTGGTCACCACATAGAGGAGTTACACTTTTGATCCCCGTATACGGTGACCGAAAAGTGGAGGAATAAGGATTGCATTTAGGGCGTTCAAAGGTTTGTATTTGTTTGAATAAGTGTTGTATGTGGTGATCCAATGTGCAACTCCTCCCTTTTCTGTCACCATTTTTGTATCTTTCACAATGTTTTAAAATTTTTCACATTGACTTAACATTTTCCGGCCATCTCCAATAACTTTTCGATTAAAAATTCCAACAACAATATCTCCAAGCACCAACAAAACCAACCCAAAGTCAAACTAAATGCAAATCAATAACACCAAAATATACAACACTTATTCAAACAAAATCTCATAACATTTCTTCAAACAAAATCTCAATTTTTTTTATTATTAAACACAAATTTTTACACCAAAATAATAATAAAAATATAAATGCAACAAGTTAAAATTAAACTCATCTAAGTTAAAATTAAACTTACCTAAGTTAAGATATCAATGTCAACTTTGATATCTCCTATCTATAATTTCCTCCCTTGACGAAAAAATAAGTCATCAAAAAACACTTGGTAAATCAAGTAAAGAAAGAGAAAATGAATGAGAGAGAGAAAAGAAGAGTTTGTTTATGTTTTTGGCATGAAATTATTTTTATCCAATTGTATGTATTTTAACTTGTTTGATAAAAAAAAAAATTATGAAAGGAATTAGTTTGATAAAACAAAAATAAAGGTGACTGTTTTAAAAAGATTTTCCAATTTATAGTATCATACACGCTCAATGATAATTTAATACTAAACATCCTAATTTTCAGATATGTGCATAAATTCAACTTGAATTTGAACGTATTAGAGGACTAAATTAAATCTCAATTAAAGATGTTGAAAAAATTCAATTATTTTTTCCATAAACAGAAGAAACCATCCATTTCAATCAATAAACTTAAACTCATCGTTTACACATGGACATGTGCATTATTATTCACACCCCGCTTACTATTTCAAACAATTCTAATCTTATTAATCTACTGAGACTTCTGCACAAATCTGTAGGCATTCAGATAACTAAGAAAATTATCCACATAAAGATCCTGTCTATCTCTGTCTCCAAACAGACCCTTCATCTCCGTAGCCTTGTCCCTGTAAATTTTACCATCTTCCTCCATCAAAACATGTTTCACTGACTCAGCTACTGAGTTCCTGGTAAACGACCCGTCAACCTCGTCTCTTGGTATCATATAGCCAATCTTTTTCTCCTCTAAAAGCTTAGCGTTTAACCCTTGATCTGCATAGAAAGTCAACAATATAAGACCTCTTCCAAACTGAAGCGCCTCCACAACCGAGCTCCACCCAGAATGAGTCAAGAATCCACCAACTGATTCATGTCCCAATATCTTTAGCTGAGGTGCCCAACTCGTGTAAACCACGCCGCGCTCTTTCGTTCGCTCTTCAAAGCCGTCTGGTAACTCGATCAACTCAAGGTCCTCAGATTGTCCGAATCGCTTCTTTAGCACCCAGAAGAAGGGTAATTCCGAGAGTTCTAACCCTAGAGCTATCTCAGTGAGTTCTTCCTGACTCGGTTTTGCCTCGCTGCCAAATGCTACGTACACGACGGAACCCTTTTCTCGCTTGTCCAGCCACTCTTTGACTGACCTCCACGTGTCAGTTTCCTCCTCCGTGTCACTGATCGTTGTGGGGACTTGACCAACCGGAATAACCGGTTTTTGGTGAAGTTTCTCAACAAGTTTCAACCACTCGGGTTCAAATTCCATGCAGCTTCTCACAGCTATGATGTCACAGCCTTCAACTGATTCACCCAAACGATAAACACTCGAATCGTCTGATTCGTTGCCAGTAAATAAATCGAACACTTTTCTCGCCTCAAAAAGCCGATACGCCACAGTCGTAGGAAACGGGACCCACTTGGGTACTCTTGCGTAATCTTCAGGTGTCTTAAGATCATCAGAACCGTTGATCATAACTGATGACGGGCCAAAGTATCCAAGAGTTGCCGCAGTAAAAATACTAAAGAATCCGCTCGGGATGCCGAGTTTTCGAGCTACAGATGGTAACCAGTAAGCGGAAAAGTCGAAAAAAATCCAGTCAGGATTTAAAGACTGAAGCAACTCTGTCATGGGTTCTTGGAGATAATCAAAAGCCTTTTTCAGATAACAAACTTCGTTGTAAGGCAAATCAACGGTGGCTTCCGCATTTTCACGGAGATTGTCGACGTGGGGCAATGTGAGTTTTACGAAATGAATGGAAGAAGCTAAATTTGAAGGGAGTTTAGGTAGGCGATCGATGTTTCTAGGTGTGGAAATGAAGAAAATTTTGTGACCCTTGTGGGCAATGCACTTAGCAAGCTCTAACCAAGGAATCATGTGGCCCAAAGCTAGCCATGGAAACATAGCTATCTCAAGCTTACTGGTGTCGGCCATTTTTGGAGATGGAGAAGCTTGCTAAAGCTTTTTTATTGTACAAGAATGAGAAGATCGATAAAGCCACCTAACTATTCTAGCCACTCTTAAAAAAAATAGTATTATTAATTTTTTATAAATATATATATTTATTAATTATAATTAATTAATTATATATATTAAATTTAAAAATAATGTTAAATATTTTAAAATTTATTCAAAAAAAAAAATTTATCTCGTGGCATTATTAAGTTGACAGTTAAAATCAGAATTTAAAAAATTGTATAAATTCATCATTAAATGAATGGATGCCACCTCATGCATTGTTCGGAATAGGTTTTAGATGCCACCTCGTTTACTTTAAATTTAATGTTAACCACACACACACACACACATATATATATATAAATATATATACACCCGTATATAAATATATACATACATTCACACACATGTATATTTATATGTGTGCACACATTAATATTTTTTTAATTTTATATAATTTATTACAATTATTTGTTATTTATATATTAAAATAATAATTTTGATCCAATTTATTAACTTAATAAAAATATAATATTATATTTATAAATTTGAGTTAATTTATAATAATATGATTAATAATTATATTAAATTTAAATTTTAATAATATAAATTTTTAATAATCGCTATTTAATATATTTTTTAACTTCCCAATTCTCACTTGAATGTGTAATTTCTCTGTGCATTTACGCCTCCTTCTTTAATTAGTTTACCCGGTTTCCTCTCCTCTCAACAGCTTTGGGCAAAACCTCTCACAATAAAACTGGTGTTTTCAGGACATCTTCTCATCAAAATTTTGGAGTAATCGTTGCGGTGAAGAGAGGAAAGAAAACATGGTAGAATTCCAATTTTTTTTATTTCTTAATTATTTTTTTATTTATTTCCATACGTCAAATTAAATTATTACAAGGGCATGTACACGTTAAATTTGTTGTCCTAAAATGGTGAAACAAATTTTTGTACCAAAGGAGTGAGCAAATTGATGATGTACATTGGATACTACTACTTATTTTACCAGATTTACGAAAATTGATGAATCGAGGACAATCCACAGATTGATCTGTATCCCATTTATCAATGTGTCAGCCCGACCCATCACTCCCATGTGCGGGCGCAAATCCAAATGACTGAAGAAAAATCCCAATAATTGATGACCACTTTTAAATATTTATGCGTGATTTATAAAATAATTATTTATTTTTTTAATAAATTATTATAATAAATTTTATTTTATATTAATAAATTAGATATTTATATAAATAATATATTTAATTTTAAATTTATATTAAAAATTTATTAATTTAATTAAATATATTATAAATTTAAATTTAATATTTTATAATAATATAAAAATAATTAAAAAATAAAAAATATTATTAAAATTTTAATAAATATTAAATTTTTTTTATACTAAATTTATTATAAATTTATTTTAAATTTAATAAATTTATTATAAATTTTTATAAATATATATATATATATATGTTTAAAAATATCTATCCCAAATCTATTCTTAATGTTATTTATTTATTTTTTTACAAGATCTGTGTCACAATGATTAGCTGCATTAATTACGAGATTTATTACAAGCCGAAGTTATCAATGTGTTGACCCTCGTCCATCGCCCCCAAACGCGGGCCCAAATCCTAATATCTATCACATACAATAAATTATTGTAGCATATCTTAACCAAAACTTAATGATTTGATTTTTCTTTTTATTTTATTGAGAAAAAAATATTTTCTTCTTTTTTTTTTTTTAAACTTTAATCCTAATTTTTTTTTCTTTTAAATAATAATAAAACTAGTCAATTTTTAGCTAAACAAAAACAAAATTAGCTATAAATTAACTTCCCAAACTCACTTAAATAAATAAAAAAAAAGTAGTAAAATACTAATTTAAAACAAATAAATAATAGAAATACTCTAAAATCTCTAATAAAATATAAACAACTGCTAAATTGAACAATGCCTCGAGGATATAGATATGTAGCTGCTGAACTGATCCTAATTTTGAGGTTGGAATGATATAAGGTTGCTCAACATTGTTAAACGTCGTCGGAGCATGGAGTAGATACGATCAAAGACTCTTGTGACTGGGAAAACTAACAATGGAAGCATGAACGACATGCAATGCCTATTGTCGATCCATGGCCCAAATTATAGAGTCGGCTCTTTTCCCCAAGTACTTTCTTAAATGCTTGTCAAAATTCCTTGTTTATAATAAGACATAATAGTTTAATTAGGCTACATCAAGATATCATTATATTATAACATTAAATATTAAGATGTCATTGATTGTCAAGTAGCAGTCAAACGTTAACAAATAAATAAATAAAAAGGGGGCGGTCGGTTACTCAACTGACTTTTTTTAATATATTAAAATATTATATATTTAATTAATAAAATATTAATAATATAATTTATTAATTAATATTTATAAAAAATTATAAAAAAATATTTTACTTATTTTAACTATTAAATTATAGTTTCAAATTTTATGCATAATATTTAAAATTTTATTTATAGTGTTTCAAGTTTTATAATTTTTATTTAATTCTTGGCTTTAATCTTTTAAATTTAACGAACAAAAACCTTTGTTTGTAGTCATTCTAAAATTTAGTTGGATATATCTCTATAAAATTAGTTTCAAATCTTTACTTATGTATTTCAAATATTTTACGCTTGGTTTCATGTTCTATTTATAGTGTTTTACGTTATGATGTTTTAGTTTTAACTTTTTATTTAAGTATTTCGATTTTAGTAAACACCCTAAGTTTGTAAACACCCTATAACTTACCCCATAAAAATAATTTTGAGTCTTTGTTGTGTGTTTCAAGTGTTTTGTAGTTAATTTTAAATTTTATTGACATCGTTTCAAGTTTTTTTTTTTTCAACTTTTTAACTTGAAATTTTAAGTTCAATGAATATGTATCTATATTTGTAAACACCCTACAACTTAACTATATAAATCCATATGAAAATGATTTGAAGTCTTTGATTAGGTATTTCAAGTGTTTTGCATTTAGTTTCAAGTTATATTCACAACATATTAAGTTTTGAGGTTTTGGTTTTAACACTTTATCTCGAAATTTCAAGTTTAGTGAACATGTAACTATGTTTGTATATATGTCACACTTCGAATCTTAAATCTGAGCACGTAACAATCGCCACACACTCCATGAAAATTACATTCCACTAATAACTCACATAAATATCTACACGACCAAAAATTTAATCAGAGTGTTAGTTCCTATGATTTGAGTGCGTGATATTTTATATATTTTTCTATTTTTTAGAGTAAAGACACAAAAATAAACTCTAAGCATATTCTTAAAAATATAAATATCACATATTTATATATTATTTTTTTAGGTCTTCAATTTCGACTTAAATTATTTAGTTGATTTTTTTTTTATAAAATTTAATTTATTTAGTAAAGTAAACACTAATAAATTTAGTCCAATTTTTATATAATATGTTTAGTTAAAATTAAAAATCACATAACTCAACGGATATTAAATTCATTTAGAATTATATATATATATATATATATATATTATTTTTGATCTTAATGTGTGATCCAATAGATTCTCGTAACGTTGGTAATAATATTAAAATTTAATTTTAGTATTACAAATAATGAGTAGTGTCTGATAATATATCATAACTACCCAAGTAACGAGAATACTAGTGTTTTGACATCATTTTATCCGTGATCAATATTACTGTATAATTTAATTCTTTTGTCTTATATATTGTAATTGAACATGAGACACGAAATGTGTCATCCTTATATAGTTCAATTATATTTTTTTAATATTTGAAGTAAACCTATTATATCAAATGAAGTCAATATCTAATATTAACTTATTTGAGTATGATTATACATTTTTCAAAATCTCACTCAATAAAAAGGCTCAAGATATCACTTCTATTTTGATCACGCACATCTCTTTACACAAGTTATGACATATTTGATTATTTTCTTTATAATATATCTTATTACAGATAACGTTTGAAAATATTAGAACATATCATTTTTTATGTTGGGAACCATAATAATCTCAAGTATAATAATCACATACACCATTATCATTATAAGAATCATTTATGACACTTATATAATAATCCACGTAACGTTCTCATTATGTGTCAGTCCAGTATATTAGTTTATTAATTTGTACTCGTGTGTTGACTGAATATCTTATATCATAACATACATATACTGTTATCAATCAATACACATACTAATCTCCATGTATTTTATTATCTTATTCACAATAATGTTTAACTAGAGATATTTAAGAATAATGTCTAACTAATTGAACTTATTATTCTAATGATATTATTATATTTATTAAATACATAAATACGTGATAATAAAATAATTAAATAAATATACAAATTAAAATATCATGATGTAAATATACCAAACATCCAAAATACTATTAGATTTAGGGTATAAATCAACAATCTCCCACTTGTAGTAAATTTAATCTCTCATGTATCTAATATCTATGGATCTAGTATGGTGATCATGTCTCTACTGTGTCAAAGGTTTTGTCAATGGGTCAGCAATATTAGTGTCTATCGGTATTTTGCATATCTTAATATCTTTTCTCTCGATAATCTCTCAAATGAGATGAAAGTATCGAAATATATGTTTGAATTGCTGGTAAGATATGAGTTTTTTTGCCTGTGCAATAGTCCCATTGTTATCACAATAGAGCTTTATTGGGTCAGAAAGGCTCGGGATAATCTTTGGTTCAGTAATATACTTTTTGATCCAAACGGCCTCCTTAACTGCATCGGAAGCAATAATATACTCAACCTCTATTGCAGAATTGACTATTATCCCTTACTTTAAACTCTTTCAGCTCACAACACCATTATTAAGGTGAAATACAAAACTTGATTATAATTAAAAGTCATCTTTATTGGTTTGAAAACTAGCATCAGTGTAACCCCTTACAATGAGCTCTTCCTCACTTCCATATATTAATAATATATCTTTAGTTCTTCTCAAGTACTTAAGGATATTTTTGACAATTGTTCAGTGATGCTCACCTAAAACTGTTTGATATCTACTTTTCATGCATAAAACATATAAGATATCAGGACGAATACATAACATGGCATACATGATAGACCCTCTAACAGATGCATAAGGAATCTTACTTATACGATCTCTCTCTTTTTGTTTTATAGGACACTGATCTTTAGAGATATTTATTCCATATGACATAGGTAAGAATCCTTTCTTCAATTCTTACATATTAAATTTCTTTAACCCTTTATCTATGTAAATACTCTAACTTAAACCAAACAATCTTCTTAATCTATCTTTATAAATTTTAATATCTAATACATAAATAGTTGCACCTAAATCCTTCATTGAAAAGTATTTTTTCAACCATACCTTTATAGATTGTAAAGTTGGGATATTATTCCTAATAAGTAGTATGTCATTTACATATAATACTAGAAAGGTAACATTGTTCCCACTAAACTTCTTGTAAACATATAGTTCATCTTCATTTTTAAAGAAACAAAACTTTTTTATTACATTATCAAAATGAAGATTCTAACTTTTAGAAACTTGCTTTAATTCATAAATGAATTTATGTAACGTACATATCTTTCCAACATTCTCTAGAATGAGAAAGCTTTCAGATTGTGTCATATACACATTCTCTAAAATATTTTCATTAAAAAATATAGTTTTGATTACCCTTTTATTCCAAAAATAAAATAAAAACTGGCAAGGATCATGATTAAAACATACCCATTTTATGTTTCAGACTGCCACAAGGTTGTTATACTTGTTTCATAGTTGTTTATTATTATTTAGGATATTATCAAATTTTATTTTTAAATTTATGATGATTTTATTTTGTAATATATTTTGTAGAAATGTATATTAGTCTCTTATCTATATGTTTTAAGTATAAATTAACTAACTAAAAAATAAATATATCTCTAATTTATTTATTACTTATAAGTAAAATTTTAATTTACTCATTTTTATTTAATTTTTTTAATTTATATATTAATTATTAATTTATATTTTAAATTTTTAATTATATAAAATTTTCATTAACATATAATAAATGCATTAATATATCTTTTAAAAATAATTTATATTAAATTTTTTAAATTTTATAATACAATTATTGTGATATAAAATTACTCTTAATAATAAAATTAAATATTTTAATGTAGTAGTAGTTATTGTTGTTGCTGTTGTTGTTGTTGTTATTATTATTAAGTAACTTTAGTTAAATATTAATATAATAATTTTTAGTATAAATTATAAATCTTACTTGGAGTATGAAGTAATTCTAAATTAGAGAATTAATGTTTGTGTGTGGGGAGGCAAGGGAATTCCACACACACACACACACACACACACACACACTTATATGTATACATATACACACACACATATGTATATGTATATGTATACCTATACATACATACATCTATATAGTATACGTACACAAATACCTATATGAACAAACATACGCGCGCGCGCACACACACACACACACACACACACACACATATATATGTATGTATGTATGTATGTATGCATGCATGTATGTATGCGTTTGTGTATGTTTGTGTGTGTGATTAAAATTTTTAATGAAATATTATTTTATTTGTGCTAAAAAACATATATAATAAGTTATAACAATTAAATAATAATGAGTAAATTAAAGTTTTACATATAAAAATATAAACAAATTAACATATCCATTTTATGTTTTGGGCTGCTACAAGGTTGTTACACTAAATACTATTTAATATTTGTTTATTATTATTTTAGGATATTATCAAATTTCTATTTTTGAATTTATGAGATTTTTATTTTATAATATATTTTGTAAAAAGGCATACTAATCTCTTATTTACATGTTTTGAGTATAAATTGACTAACAGAAAAATAAATATATATCTTTAATTTGTTTATTACTCATAAGTAAAACTTTAATTTACTTATCTTTATTTAATTTTTTTTAATTTATATATTAGTTACAAATTTATATTTTAAAATTTTAATGATATAAAATTTTCATTAGCATTCAATAAATACATTAATATATCACCATTTATTTTAAAAATAAATTTTATTAAATTTCTAAAATTTTATAATATAATTACTGTGGTATAAAATTGCTCTTAATAATAAAATTAAATATTTTAATGTAGTAGTAGTTGTTTTTGTTGTTGTTGTTGTTAAGTAACTCTAGTTGAATATTAATATAATAATTTTTAGTATAAATTATAAATCTTACTTAAAGTATGAAGTAATTTTAAATTAGAGAATTAATATTTGTGTGTGGGGAGGCTAGGAAATTCCATTTACATACATACATACATACATACATATACACACACTTATATGTATACATATACGTACATATACACACATATATATATGTAGATGTATAGCTATACATACATCTATGTAGTATACGTACACAAATACCTACACGTATATACATACACATACATACATATATATATATATTTGTGGGATTAAAATTTTTAATAAAATATTATTTTATTTGTTCTAAAAAATATATATAATAAGTTTTAACAATTAAATAATATTGAGTAAATTAAAATTTTACATATAAAAATATAAACAAATTAAGGTTTGTTTATATTTAATCAATCAACATATTCTTAAAGTAACGTAGAGGAAAGGTAAATATATTTTTTCACACAAAGTAAAATTATTACAAATCTCAAAATATATCTATGATAATACCCAAAAAAATTAATAATAATAAATTAATCAATTTTGATATCTCCAACCTATAATTTCCTCCCTAGGCCAAAAAATGAGTTACCACAAAACACTTGGTAAATCAAGCGAAGAAAGAAAATGAATGAGAAAGAGAAAAGAAGAGTTTGTTTATGTTTTTGGCTATGAAATTATTTTTATTCAATTGTATGTATTTTAACTTGTTTGTGTGTGTGTGTTGCCTCTATATATATCATTTGTCAATTTCTGTTATGAATAGACAACCCCAATAAAGTTTATTTATTACCGTAGCAACCACATGCAAAGAGATGGGTCACATTGTCTAAAAGTTGTTCGTTTGTGACATTAAATATTATAAGAATAAAACCCATGTAAGTTATTATTTTAAGTTTTTTTTTTATTACAAATGACATCCCTGTGCGTTAACAAATTAGGGTAATAAATTATTTTAAAAGTTGTGAAAATTTATTATTGAATTGGTAAATCACAAATAATTTGCAAAAACAAAAACTTGGGATATTATTTTAATATAAAAATACAAAAATTAACATTCTAAATTAATTTTCAGTCATGTGAATACAGTAAAGATACAAAAATATTCAATATGTACCTATAATTTAACAAATTACTGAATATAGAAGTATGGCTAAATTTGTTTTATATGTATGTGTGTACGTGTATGTGCATGTAACATTGATTTTATCATATAGATCCTAGTAAGCAATCAAAAATATTTTTTATTTTTTCACTACATGTATGTTTTGGTTTGCTTAGAAGTTTGTGGTCCAAAATCATTTAATATAATAAATGTAAGTTTGATGGAATAAAGTAACAACAAAATTACAAGGTTGAAGGATACATAATTAATATTGTATTAGATTCTAGAAATGCTTATTTTACCGATATAGCACACGTAATTAATATTGACCAAATTATATGGTTGAGATCTTCGTTTCTAGACTTGCCATTGCGAGTGTGGTACAATTGTTACGAAAATATGCAAACACTATTGTTAACAAATAATAAAATGATGAGTTAAGTATTATATCTACAAAGATTATCTATACAAAACTTTAAGTACCAATTTTACTTACTTTTATTATTATCTAAATGAGTTAAAAACTAATTTTTTTTAATTAACTAAACAAGCTATTAAACTAAAACGAGATAAAAACAAAGATTATGTAAACCAATCTAACCTTAGTTTATTATTCTCATTAATTGGAATTACATCCATGGTTGATAATGAGAAATCTCACATGAATTCATCAGTCTTTTTTAAAATAATAATGAAAATATCGCTAAATTATTAACTCACTATATTCCTATATTTAATTCTTTATTCCTCAAAGTTTTTGTTTCTAAATATTAAAATTTATATATTTATTTTTAGAGTTTTACATTATGAACTAAACTTATTGTTCTAAAATTAAAATGTCGTCAAAAAATGAATAATAGATATTTATTTATTTGAATTGATTGAGATTTTATTATATTGTTGGATATTTATCTTGTGTTTAATGCTTCTATATCACTTGACCATTAATTAGATGAATTGGTTGTATATTGATACCTTAAAAAAATGTGCTTTGTGTTTACAATCTTAAGCTGAATGCCATCAAACTTATGTAAAATAGTAATATATTTATATGTTTAGTGTAATATTTGCATGAAATTTAAGAATTTCTAATTATTTGAAGCAATAATCTACTATTCTCTTGCGTCTTCATTGTTTTTTTTTTCTTCTTTCTTTTGTCTTAAAATCGCCTCCTAATTGCCTCCCTTCAATAACCAAATTTTTTCTTTTATTCTTATGAAGAAAAGGAGAAAATACCACAAAAAAAAAAAATCCTTGTCCAAGTTATAACATTGAGCCCTAATTCGATTGGGTTTACGACCTTAAGATGGGGTCTTAGAGTTTCTATTCACTATTCATCATTGGTGAGGGCTGCAGCCTAAAGCCAAGACTTTAGGCTCTTTGACTCATCTTTTTCTCATTTCTTCACCAAAATTTTGTCCATCCGATATTTATTGATTCCAATTCCTTCTCAAATAATTATTCTTTTATTATCTAACAAAATCAAATTAAAAATGTGTTAATTTTTTTACATAATATTAAAACTTAGCTAAATATCAATTAAATTCTTCTAATTCATGGATATAAAAACATCTTATCAACAATTGCACCATCATTGGATTAGCAAAATGAAGTAGAAGGGTTGGGATGTTTTGGACAATAATGTATGTAACTGAGAGTCTTTGAACCCAACTTCATAGACACCAAATAACTACGATCAAATTTCCCTTCTATTGTTCCTATAGTAGTAAAACAAGACTGTCTACATAGAAGATTGGAAAAATACAGTTTTATAAAAAAATATGTTTTATTGCTAGTTAGTAAGCTCATGAATTTGCTCAAGTTAGCTCAAATTAAATTTGACTTTCTAAACTATTCAATTATTAATTTATGCTAAAAATCCTAAATTTACTAGTTTAAAATTTAAGGTTTTATTCCAAGGGCAATTGCACAGTGCATGAGAAGAAATTTCTCTATGGCAAAGAGAGTAAAGATTGTCCATCCTAGACATAATGATTGAGTTGTGCCATATTTGAAACAATTTAAAAACTAGCCTCACAGAATGCATATATTCAAAAATCTCTTATGTCCCTAAAGTCATCAACAAAAAATAAAGAATTGATAGCACATTCATTTAACATCAAATATTAGCAAAATAGAATAGAAAAAAATCCATTTCTACACAATGTTAAGTATCCACTAAAATGCTTAAGGTTTTTGATAAGTTCATATGGCACAATAACCATATATCTACAATTTAAAGATAAAAGTATAATGGGAACTTTAGGAAAATGGAACAAAAATCATGAAAAGTATTATCTAATACCAAATACATCGCATTCCAATACCAAGAAAACCCATGACAATATTTCAACTGGCATCAACCAAAAAACAAGTAATAATGCGTACAAACAAAAAGTATTTTGTGGCAAGTAATTGACACTTGCTTTAAATTTTCTTCTAGTAACTATAGTGTGTTAAGAATTAATCACTTGCAATGCAATATTATGAGGTAATGGGACACATTAAATTTACAAGCTCACCTACAATATGTGAATCCAAATGATCATTTATCATTTTAGGGGAATATTCCACTAAAGCCAAGTTAGGTCTACATGGAGGGCTACTTTTAGAAAATATGGCTAAGGAAATAGCAAACAAAAGTTTGTCAAGAATTTGTGAGAAATGACAAAGAATATAGGATTTATTTGAGATTACACATAAATACTTCTAAAGCTAAAAGAACTTAAAGAAAAAGGAAGAGTAAACAATAAATTATCTTAGGGAAAACATAGGGAACATTGTACTTTAAAGAAGTGAACTTGTTAGTTGTAGCATATTCAATCTTTTATTAAGACTATAATTTACTTGTAATACTTTATATATTCACAATTATATCAATTTTTAGTGTGGTTTATACAACTAATCATCAACCAATGAACATGGTGTTTGATGTAAGAGCCCTAAATCATATCTTTTATTATCAAATCAACTACTTTTTTATACATGTGTCATAGTCACTGATAACATGTTAAAGAAGCAATCATTAATTTAATACTTCAAAACATAGCAAATAGTAAAATAGAATACATATAGAGATCAATCTTTTTCAATCTCAATAAAAATTACATAACGAAGACATAAGAATTTATTCACTTGTTTTTCATATTACCACATAAAAAACATACATATTATGAATTATATACTACAAAGATTTAACTTTTATATAAAAAGTATATATATGTCTTTAATCTCAATTACTATATAAATCTAACATCAATCACTGCTCAAGCACCTAAGTTAAATTATTAATAACTCGTATATCATTTGCACTAAATTGAGACTTCATCTTTATTTAATCAAATTTTTTATAATAATAGGTATTATCATGTATGATTTAAAAATTAAATAAATATAAAACTCATCTTGACTTCGTCAAGGTAATACTTTAAAAAAAAAATTATTCACTTACTCCGTGATGACATGTTACCAATATTGTCTTTTATTTCTTGTATCTCATCTTGACTTGCCTATATAGCGACAAAAGTGACCACTTATATAAGAAAGTTATTTAAACCCAACAACAAAATATTTTAATAGAATGTGTGTAAATATAATAATAAGAAACAATAATATACAAATAGTAGATATCTTATGGGTAATGTTAATTTAATAAAATGTCATTACAATATCATAATCTATGTATTCCCAATGACCTAGCATCTGATGAGTAAACATCATTGGTCATAAGTTTAATAAATGATATGTTATCATTTGATGAGTAGATATATATTGTATTAACTTTTTTTTTTTTACCACAATCCCTTTAACAAAATTGTATTTTGTCTTAATATGTTTTAATTTACTTTGATACTTTGCATCTTTGGTATAGCCTATTAAAACTGGATTGTCACAATATAATATCATTGGATTCGAAGTATACATGATAATCTTGAGATTCTAAAGAAATCTTTTAAGCCAAATTATCCTTTGTACTATTGCAAAATATGTTACAAATTTAGCTTCTGTCATGGATAAAGTTATACATATTTATTTTTTGTTACTCTATGAAATAGCACAATGACTAAAGTAAAAATATATATTTTAACATTGATTTTGCCTCATCTAAATTACCATCCTAATTAACATCACTATACCTACTAAAACACAAATCTCCTCCTTGATATCATGAAGAGTAATTCATTGTACCTTTCAAATATGCTAGTATTCTTTTAATAGCATTCCAATGCTTTTGTCCAAAATTTGATTGGTATATACTCACCAATCCTATAAAATAACAAATATCAAGTTTTGTACACATCATAACATATATAAAGTTTCCTATGGAACTTGCATAAATAACTTTTGCCATTGTTTCTTTCTCTTGTGGAGTTTTACGACACATATTAAGGTTAAGAAATTGTTCTTTTGAAATTAAAATATCCATAGAATTAAAAGTAGCCATATTAAACTATTAAAAAAAAAATTTAATATATATCTATTATAATAGAGTTTAAAGTTTTTTTAAACTATCCCTTTGAATTTTAACTCCTAAAATATAGGTTGTTTCACCTATATCTTTCATCTCAAAATTTGAAGATAATGATTTCTTTAAGGTTAAGACAAATTTTTTTTATCACTTCTAACTAATAAAATATTGTCTGCATATAAAGATAACATTACAAAATTATCATTAAACCATTTGATATGCACGTAATGATTCTCTTAAGCTATCACAAAAACATATGTTCTTACAACTTGACGAAACCTAAGATACTATTATCTAAAAGATTGTTTAAGGCCATATATAGATCTTTTAAACTTGTAAACTTTGCACTTTTGGCCTTTGGTAATGAAACCTTTTGGTTGATCCATATATATATTCTCCTCTAGTTCTACATTAAGAAATACAATATTTACATCCATTTGACATAATTTAAGATCTAAGTATATGACAATAATTAGTATTAATTAAATTAAAGAAAATCTTACTATAGGAGAAAATAGTTATTCATAATCTATACCTTCTTTTTGAGTATAACCTTTAACTACTAATTATGCCTTGTATTTTTTAATTATGCCATAACACTTACGCTTGATCCTTTGAAGCCATTTATTCTTAATGGCTCAACGATCAGGTGGTAAGTCAACTAAGTCTTAAACATGGTTGCTTTTCATTGATTCCATCTCCTCATCTATTGCTTTCATCCATAATTTATTAACATATGAAGTGAGACATTCATCTAATTTTTTAGGCTCATCACTATCATAGAAAGCAACCATAAATGCTTCACCTTTGATTTTAAATCAACAACATGGAATTGATCCCAGTTACTTCAATGTATTGAATAATTCATCTGAATTAATTCAATAAGTATATCACTTCCACCAGATATCGAATATAAGAGTAAATTATCATTTACTATTGTTTAGTGATTAAAAGTAATACTATTATCAAAATTATCTAATTCATAAAATCGAGTATCTTTCTTAATATCACTTATACTAGATAATTCATTTTTCAAAAAACTAACATTTCTAGATTCCAATTTAGCCCATTGACAATCCATTTGTTCACCAATATATTCATATCCTTTAAAATATTCAAAATATCTTATAAAAATACATTTTTTCTCTTACACTCATTTTTCCATATTTATGAGAAGGATCATGAATATAAGTTAAAAACCCCTAAGGTCACATGTGACTTATTTTGGACTATCTAACTCTCTATAAATGGAGTTGAAGTAACTGATTTAAAAGGAGTTTGGTTAAGTACATAAGTGGTAACTAATAAAGTATCTCCCAGTATGATATCAATAAATTAGCTTGTGTCATTATTAACCTAATCATTTTTAGCAATGTTCTATTTCTTCCTTCCACTACATCATTTTGTTGTGGATTTTTAAGGATAGTGAATTATCATTCTACACTTTTCTCATTACACAGTTCCTTAAACTTGTTAGAAAGATATTCACATTCATAGTCAATTCGTAAAAGTTTAACTCTTTTGTTTAATTAATTCTCCACCAACTTTGAATTAAAATTTGAAGCAATCTAATTCCTTGATTTATAAGAGATCAAACAAACAAACCATAACGTGTAAAGAAATCAACGAATGTAATAAAATACGAGGCTTCATGTCTACCATTTACACTTATTAAACCACATATGTCATAATAAATTTATTGCAATGGATTTTTGGCTCTAGTCCTTTTACCAAATGATTTTCTAATTATTTTTCTCGCTAAATAATTCTCACGTATAGACATTTCAATTTTGGATAATAACCCAAACAAACTTAGCTTGGCTAATTCATTCTTTTTTATCATAGATGGCCTAGTCTAGCATGCTAATATTGATATTTACATTATCATATCTAATAGAAGTGAACAAAGAAAAATAACTATTATCATAATTAAAATAGTTCATATTGATATCTAATATCATAAAGCCGTCATACAAATATTTAATGCTAATTAAAACATAGTTAAACATAATATTCATGGAAACATTGTGAAAATTTAAGGAATAGCCTAATTCTAAAAGGATGATTACAGAAATCAAGTTTCGTTGAATACTCTATGCCTATTGAATAATGTAAAGGAGAAACATTTAGCTACTAGTCAAAGTCAATTTACAATGCCTATTCCATTGACTTTAAATTTGGAGTTATCTTTTACATATATCAATCTTGTTCCTTGGCTTATTTGATGACATTCCATATATGCTTCTCGATCCCTAGCTATGTGCTTAGTTGTTCCTGAGTGTACAGTACACAATGGATGAGATTTGGTAAGAAAAATATAACCAGATACATAAGCATAATTTAAATGTATGGATAAAGGATTTATCTTTTTGGCTCAATGCATACATAAGTAAAATGACATACATTTCCATAATTATAACATTTTAACTTAGTTTTGTCATTTGTTTTACTAATATACTTGTCTCTTAAGTGCTTTCCTGCTAATATATTCGATTTCTTACCTTTGTGAAAGAACTTCTTTCTTCATTTTCTTTAGGAAAAGTGCTTCTTACTTGACTACCTCTTTGTGAAAGTTTGATTCAACCATATAAGCTTCGCCGGAAGACATAGTTGCCTTAAAGCACTCATCTTCCAAGTCAATATATCTTTGAACATGATAAAAAATTTTAATACTATTATTATATGTCATGTTGACTTTCATATGCTCTTAGCTAATAGGAAAAGATCAAATCATAACCTGAACTTGCTGCTTATCAATTAAAGCACGCTTTATGTTTTTTAGTTTACATATCATGTTTAACATTTCGCTCAAATGTTACTTCTTTGTATGATTCAGGAACATTTTATACACCTAGTCACTTAAGTTTAGTCATCAAAGTACCATTAAACTTTTTTTGCAAAGCAAGTCATAATTCTTGCCAATTAGTACATCTCAAACTCACACATAAGATCATTGTTCATACTACTCAATAACATGACATGAGCAATTTTGTTTTCTTAATATAAACTTGATAAGCCTTTAATCCCTCCTGTGTTAAGTGATGTTACCCTATGGTGGCTCAATCGTAGTATTAGTTAAAACCTCAAAAGCCTCTTTCTCTTCCAAGATGAACTGAATCTTTTAATGCTAGATATCATAATTATCTTTACCATTCAACTTTTTATCTTTGTTTAATTTAACTACAATATTTTATGTAAAAGCCATTTTTTTTCGTAAAGAAAGAAAAAACATAAAGGCACTGTCATATATTTCATATATACATATTTAATTTTATAGCAACAACAAAATCAAGCATATAATAAAAAAAAAATAGAAGGAATGGATTCAAAAAGTCATTGAGGCTTCCAATCATCGTTTATTTCTAAATATTTATTTTATTATACAAACGAGATTGAAATATGTCATATTATATTGTGTTTCTTCTATTGTTTTAATTTTATGAATGGAATAATCATTATCTTTCTTATTTGTATATGTAATATAGCTATTTTAATTATGCATACTTTATGTTATATTAAAATAATCAAAATTCTAATTTATTAAAATTAGAACTAAAATTTTATTTTGTGCAAACAATCAATTGAAATAAAAAATAGTGTTTATGATTCTTTCATAAGTCTATCAACTATTATTTTTCTAAACCAAGGGCCTTTCTCAAATGCATGACCTATATATCATGCACGACGTAGATTTAAACTCAAACTTAGTGTAACAAATGGCCTTATATTTGACAAATAATGACATTCATATAGTAATTGTATCTCACAAGCAAGAGTTATATACGATCTTATAATCCCAACTCCAATCTTATTCTTAAAATCAAATTCTAGGTGGAGTTTTTGAACTAAAATGGGTGCTACTTTAAACCAAAGATGATCATAAAAACTAACTCTTGGGCATATAATTTAAAATAATTTTTAAAAGTTTAAAAATTTTTCTTTACTATTTTTCTCATGTCACAAAAGATTTTTTTTAAAATTCTTGATAAAGTGTAATATTTCTCCCTTGGGCATTTTTTTCAAATTGTGTGCATCATCTACATAAAGTAAAATAATATGTGATCTTTATATTGTTTGAATAAAAATATAAAGAAAATACTAACAATAAAATATTGATATTGGAGATAAAAGGAAAAAAAACTCCCATTAAAAAAAAAAAAACCTCTTACAAAGATCAAACATTGATAAGTATGCTCACATATGACTTTAGTTTTAATTTTTAGTAACATAAGTGAATCTCATTTTTTCTCGTATAAACCAAAAACTATTTCATTGAACTAATATTTAATGTATCATTTCTCTTGTTGTATTTAATAATTTATGGCAAATAATATTCCAATTTGAAACTTAGAATTAGAGCTTTCTAATGAGTCACCAATTGTTTAATTTGATTAACTAGAACAAAAGATTAACTTATTCTTTTTCAAATAAGTTTAAACCATAAAAATAATTAAGGTTCACCATCCAACAAAATAAAATTTATTTAATGCATAAATATCAAGCCATAAGTCAACGTGAATCCATGATTATTTGGATAAATACAATTATTATTTATCACTTCATTAATTAAAGTGTCAGCAGCCTAATAGATAAGGTGTATAAGTCTTAAACTCATTTATAAGTTCGAATCTCATTGTTTATGTTTTAATTATTGTATAAATACTTAGCCAATATAGTATTTATTTGTTCCTCTACTAAGAGAATAGTGAACTAGTGTATAAGTTGGAATTTCTTTCCTTTCTTTCTCTTTTTTTCTTTTATTAAATCTTTTTCTTATGAGAAGATAACTTTCTTCATAGTGTTTTTTTTTTTTTTTGTCCTTACCAAAAGTTGAAATTCTATTTTCCTTATAGTGATGCAATTAATTTTATTAATACAATAACAATAAAACTTTATTTCCTCTAATAATGAGGGTTGGAATCCTTTTCCCTTCTTTGCCTTTTTTTGTCGAATTCTTCTTCTTTTACAAAAAAATGACCATTTTCTTCTTAATGGTGTTTCTTTTTTTTTTTTCTCTTACCAAAAAACTATATTTTAAATTTTTTCTTCTTTTTCATATAGTAATACAACATAATAATGAAATTATACTTTCCTTATAGTGATGAGATTAAATTTTATTAATACAATAACAATAAAACTCTATTTCCTTTAATAATGAAGATATATTTTCTTCCTTAATGATGCAATCAAATTTCATTAATATAATAGCAGTAAAACTCTATTTCTTAACACTTGTTTCTAGCATTCAGTCATAAACTTGATTCAAAACTCTAATAAATATCACTTTTAATGTATAATCATGAGTGATCACTATTCATCAAATTTAATACCAATAAAATAATTATTTGTTTTCAATTTTACCAAAAATCAAATTAAATAGTATATATAACATAAAATGTAATAGATTGGAAATTATTCAATAATTGCGCCGATACCAATAACAAAATTTAAATAAAGATTGAATACTTGTGTGTGTGTGTGTGTGTGTGTGTGTGTGTGTATGTGTGTGTGTGTGTGTGTGTCTATAATAATCCAACTCTAATAAAATATGTATTTAATCCTATATGCAATATGTATGCATAATAAATATAAATCTCTAAGATAACATATAGATTAAGATTCGAGTTTATACAAAATTATTTATAGAAAAAAAAAAGGTTTATTAGCCCATAAAATTAAATAAAGCTCTTAAATGCACTCTGAAAATCAAGTTCTTTATTTAGAATAAGGTATAAGGGTAAAAATAGTGTTTGAGAATTACAAAAAGGGATTTGAATAGTAAGAAATAGAAAGTAAATTCTAAAAATTTATTTTGAAACTTATTGCTTATTTTAGTCAAAATCAACCTCTAAAGTTAGTTTAGTAATTTTAAAATTAATTTCAAAAAAGATAAGGTCAATATTTTAAAAAATACATTACTTAAAAAATAAACTAGACTTTTTAAACTTTTCAATCATTTTTTAATTACTAAATCTAGAAGTTGTTGAAAAGATTTTTTAAGAGTACTACAACTTTGTCTTTAATAGGCTTTACTAAAAAATATTTTTATTTTTTGTAAATCAAGAAAAAGTACAATAAGGTCAAAACTTATTCTGAATTATTTCACCCTCATTAACACTAAATTTTGACACTTTTTAAACTGGTTTGAAAACCAAACTTTAAATCTAGTTTTTAGACATCCAATAAAACTATTCAAAATTTAAATCAAGCTTCAAAATACAGCTTAAAGTAAAATACAGCACTAAAAATTCTTACTATTTAATTGATTTTTATATAACGCAATCTTATGATAAGGTTTTCTCATTCTCATATAACTCATAAGTAACCTCAAAACATTAATATTAAGTTCACCACTCAAAAACTAATCCATAATATATAAATACCCATTGTAACATATAAGCTAAAATGACTAACTAATTGAAATATAAAATTTTTGGTTAGAAATCATTTCTCAAATGCAACAGAAACTCTGCAAATTTAAAGAGAAGGTGTGAAATTAAAATTACTTCTAAAAATAATTTAAAGCCCCAACTAACTTTTTAAAAAGAGTGTGAATTCTTTAAAGAAAAGATATGGAAAAGTAAGGGGAATATAAGATGAATTTATTTGATTGAAAAATGGACAAAAATGAACAAGATTGAGTGGATGGAAAATTGGAAGAAAAAGAGAAAATGGAGGGGAAGAATGAGTGGATAGAAAAATGGGGGAGAAAGGAAGAAAAAGATGTGGATTTTTAAAGATTTTAAGGCAAATTAACAAAAATGCCATTCTCTTCTTTTTTAAATTCCAAAAATGCTATTAGATAATTATAAAAAAATAAATATAAATACAAATAAATAAACAATTATTTCAAACTCATAAAAATAAATAATAGGCCTTAATAATATGTCATCCACTAATGAGATGTGCATGAAAATGCAGTCTGAGTGCAAAAATATTAAATTACCTTCAATGGTTTGAAGGACGGGTTTTACAATACTGCCCTCTTTAAAAGAATTTTACCTTCAATAATTTATGTACTTATATCACTAACACAAATAAAGGTATTTTTCTTGCATAAAATTCTCAGATTTCCAAATCATCTCTTTAACATTGACATTACGCCATTAAACTTTAATCATCGAGATTTTCTTACTCCTCAAAACCTTTTCTTCTCAATCTAAGATCTTGACTGGTAGATCCTCTTTCAACTCCAAGGTGGCACTTCTAAAACATGTAAAGGTTTCAGTACATACTTCTTTAACATGGACACATAAAAGATGTCATAAACTCTTTCTAAGTCTAGTGGCAATTCCAAGCGATATGCGACCATGCCTATCTTTTTAGTTATCCTAAAAGAACCAATGTAATAAGAGTAGAGCTATAACATTTAGAAAATTTAAGTATATAGTAGACCCTTTATTATAATCATATTAAAATGTATGTGATAAAGATGTTGAATTAAAGAAAAAATAAAAAAGAAAAGTTTTAGAAACCCATTAGGACAAAAATTGGGTGAAAACAGGTGCTATTGATAAGAAAGGGCAAAATTATTATTTTAATAAAATTTTAATTGACCAAGATAGATATTGAGGATGTAAATTAGTATAATAAAGTGTATTAGAAGGAAAGATAGATTTTATAACTTAAGAAATATCAAAATTACTATTTTGGATGAAAATGGACAATTTTGCTAAAAAAGGCAAAATGGTCATTATGCTAAGGGTCAGAAAGACTCTACCAGATTTTGATTACTCAAAACTCTTATAAATGTTGTGAATAAGAAGTAGAAAAAAATATAATCGATTCAGAGGTTATTTGATAAGGAAACCGCCGAAAATGGGCGTAAGGGATACTTTTTACGCCATAGGGGTAAAATGGTCATGTCATAAGAAATTTGAAAATTTCGTATCACTGAAATCTTATGGACTAAAATGGAAGAATGTGAAAATGACCTTAATTCTTTTATAAATTGTGTTGTGGCTTGAATAAAATTTTAAAAAGCTGAGGGATTAAATGTAATTTTAAAAAGTTTGTGAAAAAATCTCATTATTTATTGTTTTCAAATTGAAAAATGTTCATTTCTTCTCCCTCTTGCTGCTGACTTCTCCTCCTTCTCTCTTCTTTTTAATTTTCTTCTTTAATTCATCATATTCATAAGGAAATGTTTGTATTTTAGATTTGTTCAAGAAGGATAAATTGATCACCAAGATAAACTCTTTCTTTTAACATAATTTGTGCATGATTTCATGGTAGAAAAATTTATAGGTTTTGAGTTTGATATGCTTTAATGGTGAAAATATATAGAAAAAGGATAAAGGAAATGATTAATAGTGAAAATTTAAAGTTAATAGCTTAATTAAGATAAGAAATATTAAACTCTTATTTTTTCTAATTTAAGGTTTATAGATTAGTAATAATTGAATAATTTTATATGGGTATGATATGGAATTGGTGTAACCTGATTGATTGATGATGTTATTTGCATTAAAAAGAAAAAAAAAATTAATGTGTAAGTTTTAAAAAATTTGGCTACGCGAGGAATGATTACTTTGAATTGTATTTTTGGTGATTTAATTGTTAATTGATATAAATGAGCATGAAGGATGAAAATTTAAATGTTAATGTTAAAAAAATTTTGATTGTAGAGGGCAAGCATATATTGGGTCACCATAGAGTTTTTGTATTCTAAATTGTTTAGTTTTATGTTTAATATCTATCCTTGATTGTATATATATTGTGAATATTTGAGTAAAAAGAAATTAATTGGAAAGTATAAAATGGAAGAAATTAGAAAAATGTGTAATGAGAGAGGTTCGACTCTTATGCTTAGAAGTGTGATGTATTAGTTTTTGACATGTTTTGTTTTATATATATGTGTATAAATATATTAGAAAATAAATAAAATTAGTAGGGAATGATTTGAATGTGTAAAATAGAATTAATTTAGAAAAAAGATAAAATTATCCATTTTGGATACTGTTCATCAATATCTAAAAATAGTGAAATTTGATAAGTTCTTATATTAAAAATTATATGGTGAATGTAATAGCCCTATATTTAAATCAACCACACAAGATAAAATTTAAATTTTTTTTTAAAACATAAAGATATATATATCCACACATAACTATCAATTAAAATAAAATCCATTTTAAATAAAACATTCGGCAATATCGATAGAGTGCGTACTAGAAGTTATGCATTGATATAATGGATAACCCAACAGTACACCGATATGGTATACCCTTATACACACGTACATACTTATATATAATTATGCAGCCACATACTACCTAAGTATACTATTAATTATGTTCATACCATTATTTTTACCCAATGCACATATTGAGTACAGTACTTAGTACTAATGCATGTACACGCAACCACCTTTAGGATGTAGTATGCTACTTGATAGTACGCACCTTATCTAAAAACAATAATCATATATATATATATATATATATCATGGGTCAAGTATTATGAAACAATTTAAATTTAAATTTAATTTAAGTCAAGAAACACATTTATAATCAAAATAATTGATACATATATATACGGAAGCTGAATATGTATAACATCCTGGTTACACACATAGTTTATAATATGTAACCCAAAAATATAAATTCACTGTGCCAATTGATATATATATATATATATAATTATGCATTAACACTAAAAATACCCTCATCATCGAAATACTAGCCCTGTTGACGTCTTGAAAAGTTCGCATTCATATCCCGTGGCACTACATTACCTGTAAAAATCACAATCCACAAAGGGTGAGTAAAATAACTCAGTAAGGAAACATAATATTCTAGTACAGAATTTGTTTATATGATACTGAAGGCGTAGAGGCTATTAAACCCATATCGCCTTAACATAATTTAACGATATAAATACACTCCGACCATACACTCTGTATCACTATCCACATAATACTCATAGTTATTATATAAAATGCAAATAAGTTTACATGTATTTTGAAATCAATATCATATGACATTTTTAATAAATTATCGACAAATATATGACCAATCATGCTAACACAGTTATGGATCGTGGTCACAAAGTAAATCTACCCAACTCTCATCTATTCATACCACTCGTCTAGCGGGTTGAGCGTATATTTTACATATAATCGATCATATAATCTGATTATAACCAAACCAACGAGTGTGAAGGGTATCTAAATATCCGAATCCATAACTAATGTAGTCATACAATTAATATCACATGACCCAAAGTCATGCATTCATTTTTCGAAAACTATTGTACACTCAAACCATGCACAATGAATACCACGTATGCACACTATATACACTGAAATGATAAACAGTGTCCATATCTCGATTTTCATGCATATATGAAATTCGTTCACATAACAAATGTATAATGCACTTGCAGATAGTGATACTTAACCAAAAATTCATAACACTTCTATAATCACATACACTCGCAAATACCTAATCTACTAGATTCACTAGAATATATTCATCACAATTATAATTTCTACCACCACGATAAATATATCCCATAACTATCTAATATTAATGAATAACCATATTAACGCATTATTTACTAATAAAGAAAATTTACATAATAATTATAACTGCTATAATTATTATGACAACCAACATGCAATATCAGAAATACTATAACCTATTTTAGATTCTATTAATAACGCTCCGATTATACAGTCATAATAATAACTTCTTTACACATTACAACAATCATATAAAGCATTATACATATATAACACATCAAAATACTTTTAAATTTCCACAATAATAACTAAAATTATCATTTTACCCTTCCTTCAATTTTTTTCATTTTGTTTATCCAACTCAAATATACTATTTTCAATGTTTCACAATACACTTCTAAGCATATTAATATATAATAAAAATAATAACATATTAAAATATATCATAACACATTAAAATTCATCATTTAAAGGCTCGATGAACAATATCTAAATTTACTATTTTACCCCTCTTTCTAATTTTCTTCCATTTTACACATTATCCTATACCCAATCTCATCTAAAAACCATCCCCAAATCCATTCCTACACAAATCAGCCACCAATCATAAATTTCATAAAACAAAATTATATTTCCTTACTTTCAAAATATGTCAAATGCTTAAGTAAACCTATTAATACCATAAAATCATCTAAATCACTATTTAAAACCATAAAACCACCATTAAAATCACTTTTCAATAAATTCATAAATTGAAGCATAGTGAAATTAAGAATTTTTACTGTCAAAATAAAACTCTCAATGCATAGAACAATTTTTTCTTCTATGATAATGCATTTAATTGAACAGATTGTAAAATTTTTCTTGAGTTTTTTTCCAAAAAATTGAAAGAGAAAGAAAGGAGTAACTCACAGTAATGGAGAAGAAAGAAGTTGATTTGATTCAATTTTGAAAAGTCAAACAATCTTATCCAAATTCATATTTTTAAAAATTACACTCTTACCTAATAATTTTTAAAAACTTGCATCTAACCCTTTAAAAAATTATGAGACTACCCAAACTATTTTTATATTCTATCACTTTAGTCCATCAGTTTTAGTTATCACTTTTTCTTTAAATTTATTGTGAAAAGACCATTTTACCCCAAATAAAAAAAATTAGTTATTTTAGTTTTTTTTCATCCTTTTTAGAGAAATTCACTTTCTAATTCAATTCTATTTTTTTACATCTTATTTACAATATTTACAAGAGTTCTAGGCGATCAAAATCTGACGAAATCCTTTCGACCCTTGACGTAATGACCATTTTACCCTTTTTAGCAAAATTATCCATTTTTATCTAAAATAGTAATTTTGACATTCTTAGGGTTATAAAATTTATCTTTCCTTCTAACACGCTCTGTCATATTAATTTATATTCTTAGCATCTAACTTGGTTAATCAAAACTTTATCAAAATGATAATTTTGTCTTTTCTATTCCTTACTTCACAAAAATATACTAACTGCATCTCAAATTGAAATTAAACTTACCAACATGATATTTATGAAATTCTAAGACTTTTTAGGTAATCAAAACTCACTTTGACCTCAATTTTGAGTGAAAAAATTATTTTACCCCTATCAGATAAAATGACATGTCTATGTGATTTTTACTCGGTCTTCTTCTAACAACTTCATAAAATATTTTCAAAGATAAGAGATAGTAAAGATTAGAATTTACCTATATCTGAATGTCACTGTGAAACAATGGTATTAATTAGAATTGATTTAATTTAGTAAATGATGAGATACGTATTAAAAAGAAGAAATGATAATTTTGACCCTAAATACCGATTATGAGTTGTATTAAAGATAATTATATGTAGTTCAATGCCTTTAAAAAATATGGAGGAAAAACGAGTGAATATGATCAGAAATCAAAAATTTTTAATAAGGAATACGAGTGTGTGTGTGTGTGTGTGTGTGTGTGTATGTGTGTGTGTGTAATATTATGATTATAGAATAGGTAATAACTGCACTAAATATTTACCACCACATCAGGTATTCTAAAATATTTTACCGGCATTGGGTATTTTAGTTAAAATGCTTGATACAATAACTATATTATTATTATCCTTATTATTGTTGTTATTGTTATTATTGTTATTATTAACGTGATTGTTATTAATATTAACGTAGTTGTAATCATTATTTTTATTAATTGATTAATTGTACGTGTATATAGACCCATTGCGAATTTAGTAGCTTATTTATTTTTTGTTATGGCAGTAAAATTAATGAAATTATCAAAATACTCTTGGGTATAACCAGGGTCATAATTTGTAATAATTAACCAATGGTTAAATAAAATGAATAATTGAATGATTAGGATAACTGTAGATCAGTAATGAATTCCTTCACACTCTAACTATGCTATTAAGTCAACTTGTAAAAAAATTTTATTTTAGTCGTACCCATAACTGGGAAGACATGGCTCTAATGTAAGCCCTGACTGGGATAGCATGGCCAGATCTCATACATGCCCGAGTATGAGAGTAGGACTGTGGTATAAACCTTCTAAATGGCGCCTGAGACGCATGTTGAACTCATGAGAAGATTTATACATTAGCCGACAGAAAAAGTGAGTGTGTAGGGTAAGGATTGTATCAAAGTTGTGGCCATAATCCATAATTACCCTAATTATAATCAATTCATAATAAAATAAATTAGAATCAAAATTAGAATCAGAATTACTCTAATTATGACTAGTCAAATGAAAATAAAACAAAATAATAGGACTGTAATGAAAAAGTGGAAAGATTTAAAAGATAAACATAATACTTTTGTGTACTAAATCTATTAGTAGATTGCTTGCATAGTTGTTGAAACCACAACATATTATGATTATCTAGTATTGGGAGTGTTCTGGTTTCCTTTGCAGGTTGTGTAGTTTTTATGTTTAGGCAAACTCTTGTAGAATTTTTATAAGAGTTACTATTTATTTGGTTAAGTATAGTATTCATGTAATCAATTACTATTTTTATGGTCATTTGTGTCTATTTATTGTTAGGAGTGCTAGTTTAGTGAATAGTTTAAGATGAACAGGCATTGGGTAAAATTCTATCCTAACTGGTTATTAATTATGTGCTTGAAACGTGATATTTACTAAATTAGCAGTTAAGATTTTGTGTTTCTTATTGAGTAATTTTATATTACTCACCCCGTTATCGAATATTATTTTACAGGTAAGGTTAGTAAAGTGACGGATCCATGGAACACCTCTAAGACTAGATTGGTATAGACGAAGGCATACTATTATTTGTAATTGGTTTCAATTTGCTTTGTAAAATAAATGTTTATGATATAAAAATGTGTACATTGAAATTGTAAATAAAAAAAAATTCAAAGAAAGTTCTGTTTTTTCATTATTGTTTTTCAATAACTAAAATTAACGTTGCAAATTTTCAAAATGTTCTACATTGTGGTATCACAATCAAAAACTTTTATAACCTTTGAAATGGTTTTAGTGCTTATTAAATTTTTCATATGGTATGCCTTTGTGTCTCGAAGGCCGTTTCTCGGAACTAGCACAGCATGTGTGATTTATATGATTTTTGATTTATTTTATTGTATTATATGATTAACTCATTTGATTTTGTTTGTGAAATGGGACATGATATATGTGATAGATGTGACCTATGATTAATGAATGGAATGACAGAATTGTATATATATGACGTTTTGTTATAATATGATAAGAATATTATGCTCAAATGGTAAAGGCCAACTCTGCCACAAAAGATAGAGTAAAAATGTTAACGGCAAGGTATACACATAGAATCACATATATGTCGGCACTTAAAGTCGTGTGTCACATCTCGGTGGTGCATGCGTATATAGTCTTGTACTAAGGTGGTGAATGTAAAGAGTCTAACATCTCAGTGATGCACTTGTGTATATGTGTGTGTGTGTGTGTGTGTGTGTGTGTGTGTGTGTGTGTTTTTACACCTTGATGGTAGGTATGTGGTATATACCATACATCGGTGGTACATATGTGGTATGTACCATACCTTGGTGGTACATGGTGTCGGGCCCGGTATGTAGAGTAAGGCCAATTTCAGGTTGTACACCTTGGCCAGTTAATACTAAGATATGAGATGTGTAAATATCATGTATTAGGCAAATGCGTGATATTTATAGATGTAGACTATCATCTTGTTATGGCGGATTCTGTACAGGTGGTATTAGGCACATTGAATACAAGCATGTAAATATTAATATTATATTACGATAGAATTATAAGTTGTAATAATTTAGAATTGGTAAATTACATTAATTTTGAATGATGAATAAATTCAACAATAAAGATTATGATGCTAGATATATATATGTATATATTATTGGTTGAGAAACGATCAAAGTCCTATTATAGTTGCATGTAGGAAATAAAATTGATTATGTGCGGGTATTATGCCCAAGATCTCACTAGATGTTATTATAATTGATGGTTAGTGGCTTATGTAATGTATGTATGAATGATAGAAATTGTATGGCCAGAGTTCCTAGAATTTAAGTATGGATCTCGGAATTTTCTACATATTAATTGGTTTTGTGGATAGCTCGGGAAGTGGTTTCTTGTGTAGACCACTTGAATTATAATGAGGTTAATAATTATAGTGGTATATTGCATCAATTAAAGAAAAAAAAATTGTATTGTCATGGAACTTAAAGAAATTTATGATGAATTTGAAAAAAAAAACAAATCCATGATTTAAATAAAAAAAAATATTTGTTTCTATGCATTATTGTATGCGTTATCATGGATTTAGAAAGAAAATATTTATATTTGATAAAATCTATGACAAGATAAAGAATGATTTTTATAGCTTTGTAATGTGCATTGGCATTAGTTACAAAGAAAATGTTTTGATTTTCAAAATCTATATTTGATGAATATGTTTTATGAAATGAATTTTGGGGAAAGTATGACAAAGGGATTGGGAATTTTGAGAAAGAAGATCACAGGCTAGTTTGAGTGATCATAGGCTGGGCCCTATCTCTATTCATGAATCACGGGTTAGTCTGCACAACCATAGGCTAGGCCCTATCTCTATTCATGAGTCACGGGTTAGTCTGCACAACCATAGGCTAGGCCCTATCTAGGGTTTATGAGTTGGTTTGCGTGACCATAGGCTAGGCTCTATCTATGACATTCGGATATAGGTAAACTTTAATCTTTATTATCTCTTGTCCGTGAAAATATTTTATGAAGTTATTGGAAGGAGATTTGGTGAAAATCGCGTAAATAGGTTATTTTATCGGGTAAGGGTAAAATAGTCTTTCTATTTAAAATTGAAGTCAAGAGAGTTTTGATCACATAAAAAGTCTTAGAATTTCATAAATATCATGTTCGTAAGTTTAATTTCAATTCGAGATACAGTTGGTATATTTTTACAAAGTTGATAATAGAAAGGACAAAATCATCATTTTGATAAAATTTTGATTGACCAAGTTAAATGTTGAAGATGTAAATTAGTATGATAGAGTATGTTAGAAGGAAAGATAGATTTTATAACCTTAAGAATACCAAAATTACTATTTTGGATAAAAAGGGACAATTTTGCTAAAAATAAAAAAATGGTCATTACGTCAAGAATTGGAAGGATTTCGTCAGATTTTGGTCACCCAGAACTTTTGTAAATGTTGTAAATAAAATATAGAAAAAAGTGAAGTTAAATTTGAATGTGAATTTCTCTAGAAATGATGAAAAATGACTAAAATAACTAATTTTCTTTATTATGGGTAAAATAATATTTTCACAATAAATTTGAAAAAAAAAAGTGAGAATTAAAACTGATAGACTAAAGTGAAAGAATATAAAAATAGTTTGAATAGTCTCATAATTTTCTTATGAGTTAAATACAAGTTTTGAAAAGTTATTGGGTAAGAGTGTAATTTTTAAAAATACAAATTTAGATAAGATTGTTTGACTTTTCAAAATTGAAGCAAATCAACTTCTTCCTTCTCCCTTGCCGTGAATTATTATTTTCTTTCTCTTCCAAATTTTTTTGAAAAAATCAAGTAAAATCTTATAATCCGCCCGATAAAATGTGTTACTGTAGAAAAAAAAAATCATTTCACGCGTCAAGAGCTTTAATTTGACGGTAAAAGTTCTTAATTTCACTAAGTTTCAATTTATAGATTTGTTGAAAAATGGTTTTGATGGTGGTTTTATGGTTTTAAATTGTGATTTAGATGGTTTGACAGTATTGGAGGCTTATTCAAGCATTCGGCATATTTTGAAGGTAACAAGAAGTAATTTTCTTTTATGTAATTTGCGATTGGTAGCTGATTTGTGTAAGAATAGATTTGGGGATGGTGTTTAGATGAGATTGGGTATATGATCATGTGTAAAATGAAAGAAAATTAGAAAGAATGGCAAAATGATAAATTTAAGTACTATTTATTGAGCCTCTAAATGATTAATTTTAATATATTATGTTATATTTTAATGTGCATAGATGTGTTAGGAAGTGAATGAAATTAACAGGAATTGATTTGAATGTGTAAAATGGAAAAAAATTAGAAAAAGAGGCAAAATAGTAAATTTGGATCTTGTTCATTGTGCCTTAGTTGATAGTTTTTTTTTTTATAATTAGATATTAATAATTGTATGGTGAAGTAATAAAATTGATAGGAATTGATTTGATTAGTGAAAATAGAAGGAAAATGAAAAAAAGGTAAAATAAAAATTTTAACTACTATTCGATGACTTTAATTATTATTTTTACTGTATATTTATATGTTTAAAAGTGTGTTGTGAAACATTGAAAATAGTAACATTTGAGTTGAATCGACAAAATGAGAAAAAATTGAAGAAATGGTAAAAGGATAATTTTGGTTACTATTATGGAGATTTAGAAGTATTTTGATGTGTTATATATGTATAATACTTTATATGGTTTATTGAAATGTGTAAAGGAATTGTTATTATGGTTGTATGATCAGAGTGTGATTAACAGGACTTATAACATGTTATAATATTCCTGACGTTGCACGTTGGTTATCATAATAATTATAATAGTTATAATTATTTTGTAAATTTTCTTTATTAATGAATGATGCATTGATGTGGTTATCCATTAACGTTGGATAGTTATGCGATATGTTTATCGTGATGGTGAAAATTGTAGTTGTGACGAATAAATCCCAATGAATCTGGCAGATTGGGTATTTGCGAGTATATGTGATTATGAAAGTATTATAGATTTTTAGTTAAGTATCACTATCTACAAGTGCATTATACATTCATTATGTGAACGAATTTTATATGTAGATGAAAATCGAGATGTTGACACTATTTATCATTTCAGTGTGTATAGGTGTGCTTGTGGTATTCCTTGTGCATAGTTTGAGTGTACAATAGTTTTTGAAAAATGAATACATGGCTTTGAATCAAGTGGTATTAATTGTATGGTTACATTAGTTATGAATCCAGATATTCAGATACCCTTCACACTCGCTGGTTTGGTTATAGTCAGATGATATGATCGATCATATATAAAATTACGCTCAGCCTAATAGACGAGTGGTGTGAATGAATGAGGATTTGGCGGATTTACTTTGTGACCACAATCCATAACTGTGTTAGCATGATCGGTCATATATCTGTCAGTGATTTGTTGAAAATATCATGCGATATTGATTCCAAAATGCATATAGACTTATTTGTATTTTAAACAGTAACTATGAGTATTATATGGATAGTGATACAGAGTGTATGGTTGGAGTGTATGGTTGGAGTGTATTTGTATCGTTAGATTATGTTAAGACGATATGGGTTTAATAGCCTCTATGCCGTCAGTATCGCATAGCATATATGGCATAGAACAAATTCTATACTAGAATATTATGTTTCTTTACTGAGTTGTTTCGCTCACCCTTTATGAATTGTGATTTTACAGGTAATGTGGCGCAGCGGGATATGGATGTGAACTCTTCGAGGCGTTAACAAAGCTAATATCTCGATGAGAAGGGTATTTTCGATGTTAATGCATAATTATGCATATATGTGTGTGTGTGTGTGTGTGTGTGTGTGTGTGTGTGTGTGTGTGTGTTGGTACAGTGAACTTGTATTTTTGAGTTACATACTATGGACTATGTGTTTAACCAGGATATTATACATATCCAGCTTCCGTATATATATATATCAATTTTTTTGGCTATAAATGTGCTCCTTGTCTTAAATTAAATTTAAGTCGTTTTCTAATACTTGATCTATGTGATATATATATATATATATATATATATATATATGATTATTGTTTTAGATGTGGTGCATATTATCAAGTGGCATGCTACATCCTAAAGGTGGTTGTGTATGCATGTATCAGTACTAAAGACAGTACTCAATATGTGCATTAGATGAAAATAATAATTTGAGTATAATTAGTAGCATACTTAGGAAGTATATGACTGCATAATTAGATATAAGTGTGTGCGTGTGTGTAAGTGCATACCACATCGGTATATCGTTGGGTTATCCATTACATTAATGTATAACTTCTGGTACGCACTCTATTGATATTGACAAATGTTTTATTTAAAATGAATTATGTTTTAATTAATTGTTATATGTGGATATATATATATATATATATCTTTATGTTTAAAAAAAATTCAAATTTTATCTTGTGTGGTTGATTTGAAATATAAGGGTGTTACACATTCAAAAGGTTTACAAATTGGTCTGTGTGACCATAGACTAAACCTTATCTGGGGGATCAACAGGTTGGTTTTCGAGATCATAGGCTGGGCCCCATCTAGGGTTTACAAGTTGATTTGCCGACCATAGGCTAGATCCTATTATGATGATATGTAAAATTGTAGCCATGATCTCAAGTCATACTACCCATAATTGATCAAATGATAAAGAAAAGAAAGAAAGAAAAATGCATTTTCTCTTGAAAGGAAAAATGTATTGTATGATCAGGGAATCAAAAAAGAAATGTTTTATACATGCCAATGAAAATAATGTCATGTTTATTAAAAAAAAGAATGAAATGGTTTTATGAAAACATGTATGTCATGTGCACCAATACCACTATAATATAAATTGGGCTAGTTAAAACGTGAATGATGCCATGAATGGTTATGTGTAAAGACATAGATGAGAAATATTTTAGGTGTAAGAAGGATATAGAATCACGATTGATAAAAAAGTTATACCAATTCAAAAAGAAAATATGTGAAATTTTAGATCGGTGATAGGATATTTATAGTAATTTGTCCCGCATAAGCACATCTGGAGAATTGGATGTAAGGATAAATCAACACTCAGGTAGGTAAGACAATGAAAAATGCTAGTGAATAATAAAAAAGTGGTATATAAAGTGACTTTTTCACTGACTATAAATTAAATTCATAATTTATGTTATATATTACTACTCTATAAGCACGTTAGTGACTCTTTTTTATGTCCTACTATGTTACAGTTAGATATTGTGGAATTATAAGAGAATTAATCTATGAAGTGCTTTCAATTCAAATTTTGAATAAAAGAAGTAAAATAGCTCCGTAATAAGAAAATTTCACTGGTAAAAATACTATGGAGGAGTAATATAATAGAAAGTATATGTGAGAATAAAGCTGAATTTTAATGACGAAATTTCAATAAAAGGGGAGGTATTGTAACATCCTGAAAATTCAAATATTTAATGAACCCCTTATTATAATTATATTAAAATACATATAATAAAAATGTTAGATTAGAGAAAAAAAAATATAGAATAGAAGTTTTAAAACCCATTAGGACGAAAATTGGGCGAAAATGGGTGCTATTGGTAATAAAGGATAAAATTATCATTTCAATAAAGTTTCGATTGACCAAATTAGATGTTAATGATGTAAATTAGTATAATAGAATGTGTTAGAATGAAAGATAAATTTTATAACCTTAGAAATATTAAAATTACTATTTTAGACGAAAAGAGATAATTTTACTAAAACATGGCAAAATGATCATTATGCCAAAAGTCGGAAGGATTTCACATATTTCGATCACCTAAAACTCTTGTAAATGTTGTAAATAAAAAGTAGCAAAAAGTGGAATTAAATTCGAGGGTAATTTGATAAAAAAAAAAAAATCTGCCAAAAACGGACGTAAGAGATACTTTTTACACTATAAAGGTAAAATAATTCTTTCATAAGGAATTTGTGAATTCTGTGTCACTGAAATTTAATGGACTAAAATAGAAGAATATGAAAATAACCTTGGTTATTTCATAAATTGTGTTGTGACTTGAATAGAATTTTAAAAAGTTTAGGAACCAAATACAATTTTAAAAAGTTTATGAAAAAATCTCATAATTTATTGTTTTGAAATTGGAAAATGTTCATTTTATTCTTCCTCTTGCTGCTGACTTCTCCTCCATCTCTCTTCCTTTTAATTTTCTTCTTTAATTCATCAAATTTATAAGGAAATGTTTAGATTTTAGATTTGTTCAAGAATGATTAATTGATCACCAAAGTAAACTCTTTCTTTTGACATAATTTGTGCATGATTTTATTGTAAAAAAATTTATAAGTTTTGAGCTTGATAAGTTTTAATAGTGAAAATATATAAAAAATGGAGAAAGAAAGTGGTCAGTGGTGGAGATTTGAAACTAATGGCTTCATTAAGGTAAGAAACATTAAACCCTCATTTTTTTTTTTTAATTTAGGGTTTTATGGATTGGTGACAATTGAAAATTTTATATGGGTATGATATAAAATTTGTATAATCTAATTGATTGATGATATTATTTGTATTAAAAAAAAATTTAATGTGTAAGTTTTGAAAAATTTGGCCACATGAGGAATGGTTGTTTTGAATTATATTTTTAGTGGTTTAATTGTTAATTGATATAAATGAGCATAGAGGATGAAGATTTAAAGGTTAATGTTAAAAAAATTTTGATTGTAAAGAGCAAACAGATATTTGGTCATCTTAAAATTTTAGTGTTCTAAATTGTTTGGTTTTATATTTAATATCTATCCTTGATTGTATGTATGTTGTGAATATTTGAAAGTAAAAAGGAATTAATTATAAAGGATAAAATGGAAGAAATTGAAAAAATATGTAATGAGAGAGGTTGGCCCTTATGTTTAGAAATGTAGTGTGTTGGTTTTTGACATATTTTATATTATATATATATATATGCATAAATATATTAGGAAATAAATAAAATTAGTAAGGAATGATTTAGATGTGTAAAATAGAATAAATTTAAAAAAAAAAAGTTAAAATTATCCATATTGGGTATTGTTTATTAAGACCTAAAAATAATAAAATTTAATATGTTTTTATATTATAAATTGTATGATGAAGCAATGGGATCAATCGGAATTGATTTAATTTAGTAAATGATGAGATACGTGTAAAAAAGGCGAAATGATAATTTTAACCCTAAGTACCAATCATGAGTTGTATTGAAGATAATTATATGTAGTTGAATACCTTTTAAGAATGTGAAGGAAAAACGAGTGAATGTGGTAAGGAATCAGAATTTTTTAATATGAAATACACGCGCGCGTGTGTGTGTGTGTGTGAATATTATGGTTATAGATTTGATAATAACTGCGCTAAATATTTATCATCACATCAGATATTCTAAATACCATACCGGTGAGGGTATTTTAGTTAGAATGCTTGGTACAATAATTATATTATTATTATTCTTATTATTATTGTTGTTGTTGTTGTTGTTGTTGTTGTTGTTGTTGTTGTTGTTATTATTATTATTATTAACATGATTGTTATTAATATTAATGTGGTTGTAATCATTATTTTTATTAATTGGTTAATTGTACGTATATGTGGACACGTTACGAATTTGATAACTTGTGTGTTTCTTGTTATGATAGCGAAATTAATAGAATTATCAAAATGCTCTTAGGTATAGTCAGGGTTAGAATTTATAATAATTAGCCAATGGTTAATAAAATGAATAATTGAATTATTAGGATAACTGTGGAACAGTAATGAATGCCCTCACACTCCAACTGTGTTATTAAGTCAACTTGTAAAAGAATTTTATTTTAGCTGTGGCCATAACTGGGAAGACGTGGCTTAAATGTGAGCTCTGGCCAGGGTGGCATGGCTAAATCTCACCTGTGCTTGAGTATGAAGATGGGACTATGATATAGACCTTCTAAATAACGCTTAAGGGGCATGTTGAACTCATGGGAGGATTTATGCACAAGCCAACAGAAAAAGTGGGTGTGTAGGATGAAGATTGTGCCAGAATTAATTATGACAGGTTCATAATAAAATGAATCAGAATTAAAATTAGAATCAGAATCACCCTACTTATGACCGGTCAAATAAAAATAAAATAAAATAATAGGACTGGAATGAATAGAATGGAAAGGGTATAGAAGAGAAAAAATTTAGAAAGTGAACAAAATACTTCTGTGTGCTAAATTTGTTAGTAGATTGCATGCATAGTTATTGAAATTACAATACGTTGTGATTATCTGGTATTGGAAATGTTCTAGTTTCCTTTACAGGTTGTGTAGTCTTTATGTATAGGCAAATTCTTGTAGAATTTTTATAACAGTTACTATTTATTTAGTTAAGTGACACTATTTATGCACTCAATTACTATTCATATGGCCATTTGTGTCTATTCATTAGTAAGAGTACTATTTTAGTAAATAGTTTAAAATGAACATGCATTGAATAGAGTTTTATACTAGTTGGTTATTAATTATGTGCTTGAAACATGATATCTACTAAATTGCTTGTTAAGGTTTTGTGTTTCTCACCCTATTATTGCATATTATTTTACAAGTAAGGTTAGTAGAGCAATGGATCCATGAAACACCTCTGAACCTAAATTGGTGTAAACGAAAGTATACTATTATTTAAAAAAAATTCAAAAGAAGTTATATTTTCTTATCATTGTTTTTTAGTAATTAAAATTAATATCGCAAATATCTACTCTTAATATATATATATATATATATCTCTTAATATATCTCTATAGATTGAGGTTATGGGTTCCACAAGAGCTTTCATCTATTGAAAAACCTTATTACTCTTTTTCAAGATAAAACTTTAAGGAAAACCATATCTCCTACTTCAAACTCTAATACTCTTCTCTGGTTATTTGCATAGCACTTTTGTCAATCTTATACCATTTTTAACCTTTCTCGAATAATCTTAACTTTTTCTATGATAGCCTCTATCAGTTCAACATTATCGAATTTTCTTTCACCCACCTCATCACAACAAAGTAGAGTTTTACACTTTCTCCTGTATAATCCTTCATAAAGAGAAATACCACTAGTAATAGTTACAAATACCAACTATCTAAAAAGTTTATTACACAAGCCCATAGTATGTTTTCCAAGGCCTATGTTATCTTTTCTGACTAATTGTCAATCTAATGGTGAAAAGCAGTACTGGTTTAACATTGTTTCCAAAACATTTCACAAACTCTTTCAAAATTTAAAACTATAGATTCCAATCAAAGATAATGGATAAAACAATCCCATGCAATCAATTGATTTGATCCACATATGAGTTGTTAAGCTATACTCTAAGGTATCTTGTATTAATAAAGATAAAGCATGCTATTTAATCAATTAATCTACCATTACCTAAATTGTATCATACTTTTATTGAGTCTTTAGTAAACCCGTCACAAAATTTATGAAAATATGGTTCTACTTGTAAACAACTATAAGTAAAAATGATGGCATCCCTGTTAGTTTTGAAGGTTTATCTTTTATCTGTTAACAGTTCACACATCAAGATACATACTTCGTTACATTACATTCATTCCTTTTCACCCAAATCACCTCTTAAAATCTCTATACATATTAATACCTTTTGGACATACAGCAAACCTAGATTAATGCATTTTTACCCAAAACACATATCTAAGTTCAATGTCATATACTAAAACTAACTTTTTACTAAAATAAAAATTTCAACTGTACTTATTTTCGACTATTTAACTGTTCATTATTTTATAGTTGATTCCATCTTGTCTTCATAGTTTCACCTTTGTTACTGTCTTTATTTAACTATCCAAATAAGTGAAGGATCTACAATTACATCAAAAACATATGCTAAATAACCATTCTTATGATCAGTAAATCAAAATCTCTAATTGTTGTTAACCTCTTTTAATCCTTGAAGGCCAAACATGTAAAAATTCCATTAATTTTATAACTCAAAACATCAATTATTACATTAGTTTTTCTAAGATGATCTTAAAGAGTAAAATCAAAACCCTATATATATTCTACCCATTTGCATTGTCTCAAGTTTAAATATTGTTGAACAAAAAGATGCTTTAAACTATTATAATTTGAATATACCACAAACTTAATCCCATAAAAATGATATCTTAAACCTTTAGAACAAAAATCACAACAGCTAACTCAAAGTCATGAATAAGGTTAATTCCTTTCATAAGATTTTAACTACCTAAAAGTATACCCTGTTATTTTTTAATATACTATATATGGTTTCTTAGTGCTGGTTATAATGACAATTGAAGCACTCATCAATCACCCCTTCAATTTTAAGAAAGCCTTTTACACTTGTCATCCCAAAAAATCTTAATTTTTTTTTTATTAACCTTGTTAATGGTTTAGCTATTCAAGAAAAGTTTTCAAGAAGACAATTGATAATAAACATATATTATAAGAAAACTTCATATATAAATCTCTCTTAATGTATATAACATTTATCTTAGTTGAATCTACTGATATACCACCTTTGAAAACAATATGTCCTACGAACTTAATTCTAACATTTAAAAATTACGTTTCTCCATTTTTGCATACAATTGATGGTCTCTTACAATTTGTATAGTAATTTTCAAGTGTCCTTTGTTTTTCTTCTAAATCTTAAAATATATTAGAATATCACCAATGAACATAATAGTGAATCAATCCTAATAAGGTTTAAATGCCCTATTTATAAGATATATAAAACTTATTGAGGCATTGGTTAGCCTAAATGGCATAACTAAAACTCAAGGTACCTATACTGAGATCTAAATGTTGTCTATGATATATCATCAAACCCAATTCTCAATTGATGATAACTAGTTCTCAAATCAACCTTAAAGAAGTATTTCGAATACCTAACTAATTAAATAACTTATCAATTAGAGACAACCAATACTCTGATTATGACTTGGTTCAACTATTGAGAATCAACATATAATTACAGTGAACCATCATACTTTTTAACAAATAATAGTAGAGTTTTTTAAGAGAGAATATTAAGGCATATAAATTCTTTGTGTAATTCTAATAATTTCGTCTGCACCATAGAATATAGAGCTATGAAAATTGGAGAAATAACTAAAACTAAATAAATACAGAACTCTATCTACCTATCTAATGTTAATCTATACAAACTACTTAGGAAACCCATCAAAAATTCTTCAACTATTGATGTAAAGGAATTTGTCTAACAATGACTAACATGCCCTTCATCAATCACAGGTATCTAAAACACTTTAATTTATTTTATCCACCATGACATACTTTAAGAACAGAACCAAGTAATCTTACATATTAATTAGCTTGATCTACTACTAACTTCTCATTCTTTTTGTAAAAAATGACTTTCATACTACAGTAATTAGTTGTAACTCGATAATTATACAACCAATCTATACTTAGGATTACACTAAACTTATGCCAAGTATTACAATCAAATTAACAGTAAACTTAGATGTCTAACAATCTCATAACTATATTTATACCAAGTAGGTACTTAAAAAGTATCTCTCATTGTGTAAACCTAAGATTTAACTCATCTAAGATCCACTAGAAATGCTTAAAAAATATTTTAAAAAAATTTAAAACATCATGCTCTAATACGAATGAAATTGTCATGCTTTGACCCTGAGGCAACCATGTGACAACCATCACATACCTTCAAGATATACCCCATTATCATGGAACATCTCTTGAAAGCCCATAAGACTCTTAAATATTATACACTCCATTTAGATAAATAAAATACGTGTGTATGTATGTGTGTCAAAATACAACTTGAAAACTATTAGCCAATGGACCCCGAGAAACATGAGATGAATCGAAAAACCTATATCCAACACTGTAAGAAAACAAATGTAAGATTTAATCTAAAAGCAGTAAAGTGAGGAGGTAAGTATAAAATATACTTAGTGAGTAAAAAGTTAGTAATATAAAACTCACAAGGTTTGAAGGTGTTGGGATACTAAAATAATTTTAAAACTATGTTCATTTTGCTTGAAAAATCTCACATTGTTCTAATATCAGTTATGTAATTAAAAGTATATTAAAAAATATATATCTAAGCCTATGTTTGGTTCCTTTACAAAAGATTTAACTTGCCAGTTTTTTCTCAAATTGTCACTATGAACGAAATAGACATTTAAGATCATCAATGAGCTTCATTATATAAAAAATTATGCAATTATTAGTTTATAAAAATATTAGTATTTAAAATTAATTTATATTCTAGCTTATAAAATCAATTTATCAAATCATGGCCTAACCTTCTAGGGTTAGCCCAAATAACCACTACATGACAACATGGTATTCTCTTTCATTATGTTTTCGCTAAATGGGCTCCACAACAATATTTTCCTTTAAACCAGCTCCATCCAGTACTCTATCACTTATACAACCTCTACAAAGGTCCATCCTTAGGTTACTTTTTGTAGTAATGCAACAATACCAATACATTACATATATACAAGCCTAAGGCCTCATCACTAATAAATAATGTTTATAAGATGAACTATTTTAAACACACATACACCTTGCAACGGCTATTTTAATCACATATAGTTATAAATTTTCAAAACAATAATAAATAATAAACATTTATATGCTAACCTAACATCCTAATGGGTTTAGAATAGTTTAAAATAATTTATTAAAACCAAAGTATGCAATTTAAATAGTCTCTTAATGAATTAAATATTTCATACAATTCACTCATTATTTAAAAAAGGTTGTACACTTTTTCATTGATCATCGCCTAGTTTAAGTGTTTTCTCAAGGTGCAATTGTCTAAAGAACATATATGTATGTATGTATGTATATGTATATATAAAACTTCAATAAAATACTCATTTACACTTATATGCAATATAAATGCATGATAAACATAAATCTTTAAGATGATATATAAAATGAGGTTTAAGTTTATATAAAAATATTTATAAAAAAAAATAAGTTTATTAAATCATAAAATTGAGTAAAATTCATAAACGTGCTTTGAGGATCAAGTTCATTATTTAGAATAAAGTCTAAGAATAAAAATAGTGTTTAAGGATTACTAAAAGAGATTTTAATGGTAAGGAATAAAAAACAAGTTTTAAAAATCTATTTTGAAACCCATTGCCACTTTTAGTCAAAATAAACATCTAAAGGTAATTTAGTAATTTTAAAAATGATATGCTCAACATTTTAAAATATGCTCTACTTAAAAAATAAATTAAACTCTATAAATTGTTTAATAATTTTTTAATCACTCAATTTAGAGGTCATTTGGAGGTCTAAAAATGTTTCGCAAAAATAAGAAGATAAAATGCTTAATGCCACGACATGCTGCAATAACTTACTACAATAACATTATGAATTTGGAAAATAGAAGTTTTAGGACTATAGCGTCAAAATCTAAGGTTGCGACACTAAGTTAAACACTTTCATGAGATATAAGAAAAAATAGAAAATAAGTGCCTTTGACAGAGCAAATGAACTCTAATTTAGTACTATAAGTACTCATTGAAAAGGGTTTTAAGAATACTAAAATTTTGTCCCATTTATAAATTTTGCTCAAAAATGCTTTTATTTTTTGCAAATTGAGAAAAAAATACAAGAAAATTCAAATTTATTCCAAATTATTTCACTCATTAGGGTCTAATCCGAAGGATGGGTTTTATAACTAAACCCAACATTATTCTTTCATGTATTTTAGCACATGAAAATCACATATGTTGAAAATTTTTGCTTATTTCCCTGTGTATCTTACACGTGCCGTAATTACTAAGATTGAATGTTTAAAAATTATTTTTGTTAATGAAATAAAATTGATTATACTCTTTGGTTCACTATTCTTTTACTTTTCATGTTTTTGTATACATGCATATGTATAGAGCAAGTATATTGTTTCAAATTCTCTTTTAATTACATTTTTTATTTGCTATCAAGAATACGTATGCAAGTGCTTAAATGAAAGTTTTTTAATGAGGAATTTAACTATTAGAAAACAATATTTATTGATGTATGTAACATCTTGAAATTTCTATACTCTTAAAATCCTATTATGGAGTTATAATACAATATTTCCAAAAGTTTTGATAAGAGAGAGAGTTGGCCAGTATTTGGGACAGTGTACTGTATGAACAAAAAATACAGTATTTCATTACTGGTATCAAAAATGGGTTGACTGAAGCAGAAAGCTGTAATTTTTCGTCGTGCGTGCACGACTATATAAGCGGAATGGGTCGGAAAACTCGACAACACGACCTCACTTTTTTTCCTCCCTTTTCTCTCTCTTCTCTCTCTCCTTCCCACAGTTCTCTCTCCTGTGAACAGTGACTTTTGTCACTGGACCTCAGATTACCTCACCGCCGGCGAGTGGAGGACCGTCGGGCCGTCGCGAGTGCAGCGCCGCCAACCCCGCCCCGATCGCCGTTGCCACGCACCCTCATGCGCCACCCGAAGTTTCATCGACGTGAACTTTGACTGGCGATTCACAGCGGTGCACGGCGAGTTGACCGACACCTTCGGCGCGTCTAGTACTATCTCGCCGCCCTCTTCACGGTGGTGTGCCTAGTTCTGGCATTTGGTCACCGGATTCCGGCAAGGGATGGCTGATCAGAAAAGTGTCTTTCCGGCAAGAATTTCGGCGATTGGTGTAGCTCTGGTGGAATCTGAATCAATCAATGTGTTCTTCGACACTCGTACTTCAACGCGGTATGTTTAGATCTCAATTTGGAATGAGTTTCAATGATAATTTGATGGTCTAAAGTAGGTACCTTGAAATTTGAAATTTTAGGATATTTAGTGATTTTGAATACTTCAATTTGTGTTTTGTGGCATATGGACACCATGACAAGTATCCTGACATCGCAAGGATCACGATGGTATATTCCGTTCGTGAAACGAAAACCAAAATTTTGTGGGTTGAATAGTATCTATGAATAGTGTTCGTAAACAGTAACTTACACGTTTTTCGAAGAGATACCCATAGCGTGCGAAGGACTATTTCGAACTCGTATACCCTCTTCGAGACAGCTTTTCATCATTCGTATAGGCACTGGGTGCCCTGAGGTAAGATAATATAATATTTAAATTGTAAAAAACATATTTTAATATTTATAATGTTTATAATTGCATGAATGTATATCATAACAATGGTTTAAATTGTAAAAAAGTCCCATTGACGGGGAGTGGGCATGATTGTGCAAATAGAAGTGTTAATATCCGTGTGTTAAATATATATATATATATATATATAGTTATAAGCGTAATACTATTATCGTCGACCTGCAGTGCTACATTAGGTATTCTAAAATACCTATACAGCATTGTATGTCCTATGTTTGTATATATATATATATATATATTTATATGGTAGGTACGCTTGTATATACATACGTAATTATGCCCTTGTGATCGAATGATTGAGTAAATGTTGCACTTGATATTTTGCAATGCTGTCCGAATGGACATGTGTGTACACGTTAGTATGTTCTAATTATGATATATTGGGATTACGTGTAATAACACAATATATGATAACCGATTAAAATATATTTCTGTGAATTTGTAATAATAGTGATATAGTGTATCTATGTGTTTGGATTATAATATATTTCTGTGTTTTATCTTGATTGTTTTATGGTGTATTTATATGCCAAAGTGGAATATGTTTTCATGACTTAGTACTGCTAGCCTTACGATAAATCCATACTTATGATGTCTTTTTAGAAAATAAGGGCTAATAAATGTGTTCATAGGTAATTATATTACCTATTATGAAATTATGAACGTGCCTTTTAATTAACGTAAGCAAAATGATCATTTTATCATGATTAAGTCGACTAAGAATAAATCTGTATGGATAATTGGTATAATTAGGATAATTATGGATCGGTAGTTTTTCTGTTACACTAGTAAAACTGCACAGGACGAAGCAGTATCATTATAATAAGACTGTGGTGCCCTTCGGGATATGTTGAATCCACAGCAGCTCCGAATTGATAATAAGACTGTGGTGCCCTTCGGGGTATGTTGAACCCACAGCAATAGAAAAATGATAATAAAAACCATGGTGCCCGAGGGGTATGTTGAACCCATGGTAGGAAGCGGCTGTTCTCCATGGCGTCCTTAGGTACGTGCAACCCATGGTATAACTATTTATCTTGTTGGTCTGAAAAACCCGGTGTGGACGAATGACCATTGTATACATATATTGAAGTGTACGGTGGATATCATGACCACGATCCATAATTTATTTAATTATGACCGATCTATAAGGAAATGAATTCGTGTGCCTACTAGATTCAAACTATATGGTAGAATATTTCTATCTGCTAAGAGTTGCTTGTGTTAGTGTGAATAGCGATGAGGCAGTAATACGTTGTGTTTTATTTGGTATGGGGACTGTCCTGGTTTTTTTGTGCAAGTAGGGCAGCTTATATGTATAGACAAACTCTTGCCGAATTACTATAAGAAATACTATTCATACAGCCATTCATGACCTCTCTTTGTATTCTGATTTTCATATGTAGCAGAGGGTCTAAGATTACCTTTAATTGCAGTCATAATCAAATTTTTGTTATGATTGTAAATTGCGAAAATGGTTGAAGTCTGATTACACCTTGACAAATTTCAATTCTTTAAAAGAGAACTTAACCTTGTAGAAACAGAAAGCTAGCCGCAGCTTGAAAATGAAAAATTAGGATTTAAATAAGATAATGGGTTAGGCAATATCTAAGCTGCTTTACTTCAAGTATATAGAATCTTGTATAGCTCACCGGTATACTTGTGAAACGAAAAGAATATGTGTGAATCCATCATAGATTAAAGATCATGTGAGAAGCTTGAGGATATTGTTGAAAAGGTGCATTGGATGTATTGCGGGTCATTTGATATATTAGTTTACACGTTTATACGTGTGGTTGAAAATACGGTAAGAATATGATGGTGCAGAAACTATGTTATGAGTTTACATTGTTATTATCCATATACTTTAGTGAACGACTAGAATTAGATTGATATGTGTCCTTATAATAGTATAGTCAAAGTTTAATGTAGGTGAAAGAATCCCTAGTATGGGATAAAGAATGGAGAACATGTATTTGTGATTATGGTACAACTGTCAGGTTGTCTTGATTCAGTGAGAACAAGGAGATAATTTGAATGTATGATAAAATATATTGGTAATGAATCAGTATTGAGATAATTGTGATATGTGGATCGGATATGTATGTTCCATCACACTCAGCTGGGCTTGTAAGCCAGTTTCTAATGGAGGTATGACGTTAAGACTGTAGTACCCTGAGGGGTAAGTGGAATCCACAGCTGTACTCCAAATGGCCTTGTGGCCTAGAGTAACAACTATGATCCATGATGTCTCTAAGTATAATCGATCACTTGTAAATGCAATAAATTACTACCACTAACCTTCCGAGAGTGGAAATGACATACAGAAAAAGTATTATCGTTTTTATTAATACCCTCATTTGTATATATGAAGATGTTTGAAATATTTCTATCCTATGGGGATATTGATTGTGTGCCTAGGATATTTTAGTTATCTCGAGCCGAGTGTGAGATTGAAATTATGTGGTTATACCGGTTTCTGATTAGTTTCTCTTTATGTGGTAGGGACATTTAGTTGTTATCTATACGAATAACCATATATTGATTTTATATGGTCATGTAGGTGTCCGTTGATAAGAATAGAAATAGGATTTAAACGGAAACAGATAATGAAGCTATTCATTTAGAAAATATATTGTTTAAGACTGCATAGCCTGTGTATAGTATATTATGAGGAGTATTAATCTGGTTGAGATTGTTTATATAGAATTCATAGTTGAGATAGTGCTTAGAGTTCTGGATGATATGGCATGATTTCTTATGTACATTATTGAGCATAGGCTTGTCTGTACATGTACATTGATAAATGGACATGCATTTACCTATGTGTGTGGAATTGTATGAAATGGCCAAAATAAGTATAGATTCAGGTAACATGCTCCTTCCTTTATTTAAGTATTGTATTATCTTACTGAGTAATGTGGTGTGCTCATCCCTTTGCGGGATTATTATTTTTCAGGTTATTACGATGTAGCAGTAACGATTCTCAAAAATGCGATTAAGGCAAAGATTTTCTAACATGGCATAATATATCTAAGATTTAAGCTATTGTTATGTAAATTTCTTTCTATGTATTCTGGAATATTATTTTTATTAAAATGCATAATAATTCTTTAGAGAAGAAAAAAAAAATAATACTATTTTAGTTGTTACTATTTATGTGGTTACTTTCCATAAACTTTTTAGACAAATGAAAACTTCGCTTCATTTTAAGAAAACGTTGATTTTTACCTTTTTAACAATTTCAAGGCACTATATGCCACATGAATAGAAATGAAAGGAAGGGGGTGTTACAATGTACATTCTTAACCTTAATTTTTTAATATAGTTTTACAAAATGGTATGCTTGCTGGAAAACTTGTATTTCACTTTATCATAATATTTTTTTAAGTTTATACTATTACTATCAAAAATTAGATTTTAGGTTATTTGCTAGATTTTTTACTTTTGCAATTTTAGTGTAACAAAGTGTATTTCAATTTTTTTTTACTTTAACATCAATTAAAAAATAGCTTTTTTGTTAACTCCAAAGAATATTTATGTTTTTTATAAACAAATTTATTTACTTGTAGTTTTGCTAAACCTAATGGAAGGTATGCATTAATTACTCTTTTAATATTTGTTATACCATGCTCATGAAGAAGGTTTACCAACTAAATTATAACATTGAAATATTATGAGTTGATTAATATTTTAAATCAATTTGCTTAAGTGGAATTTTAGTCCATGTGTCTTACTTTGGTCAATTGATTTTTCCTTTCTCCAACAAAATGATAGGGTTAAGATTACAAGTAGGTTTGCCAACAAAACCCTTCGAAGACTAAATTAGTTGCTAAAACTATAATATTTTAAATAGCAGGGTTTGCAAATAACAAAAAGAATGACATTTATATTTTTTTATGCACAAGACTAATGCATGTCTCAATGATTTCTTTAACAAGTATCAATATATTGGTGTCATATAGCTCCATGAAATCACACCACGTGTATTTGTTTATGCGCAGATTATGTTCAATGTTAAAGAAATTAGCAAATCTTTATTTAAAGAAATTAGCAAATCTTTATTTAAAGAAATTAGCCATATATAGTATATTCTCTATTTAAAGCTAACGAATTATATGCCTTGTACAATAGATTCTGTATTTAAAACTAATGAATTTATGCCTTATACAGTTTTGATAATTATGTAAATCTTTTATTATTTCCTTAATTAGAATATACTAGCTCTAAGTTATCTTTCGATTAACTTGTATATAGTAGTTTAACTATTTTAAGGATTAAAGATCAGTTTGTACTCTCAATATATAAAGGAGATTCCTTTGCAAGAAAAGAACGCATTTTTTGTTTAAAACTTTCTAAGTTTATCATAATATTAGAGCCATAGTTTTGAATTCTCATGTGTCTCTTGTTTTCAAATCCAACTTTGTCGTAGTTTTGTCCCTTGTTCTTGGTTATTATTGATCAAGTTCTTTTAACCCCTTATCTTCAAACAATTATTATGCATTCTTGATTCATTTTAATGACAAAAACTATTCAACCTACACATTCCACTTCAAGATATTTGTTAAAGGCAAAGATTTATGGGGCCATGTTAATGGTAGTAAACTTACTCCTAATAAAGATAAAAACAGGGATGAGCACGCCAAGTGGAAAGTCAAAGATGCTCAAATCATAGCATATATTTTAAGATTTATGGAATCCAACATCATCTTAAATCTTTGACTCTTTAAGACTACAACTAATATATTGATTTACTTAAAGAAACTTTACAATCAACACAACAGCACTCGTCAATTCTAGCTCAAACATGAAATAGCCACTCTTTAACAAGTAGTCTTTAGGTTGAATATACTGATATAATCTATGCTAGCATACCTCTCGAAGGTCTTAGTTCTGTTCAATCATCCATGAAACCACTACAAGGGATTAATTTCTTTATGAAATTTTGATTTGAATTTAAAGGCACTAAGTCTAATCTTATAAACTGAAAACTTACCTCTTCTTTGGATACATGCCTCAATGATTTGTTTCAAGAGTAGTAGTACCATCTCACTCAAACTATCATGGAATAACATAGACCTACTTTTGTTCCATGGCTTATGCAACTCAAAGCAAACTAAAATATAGAAACATGAGCACTGTTCAATGCTTTTGTTGCAAAGGATTTGGCCATTATGCTTTTAATTATTCAAAAAAATTCTATAGTTACTACAAAAAAGATGGCCATATCATTAAGGAATACCCTATGCAACCCTTCCAAAAAGTTTAAAATAGCAAAAATTACCTCAATTAGATCTTATAAACTAATGGTTCTATGGATACAACACATCTAACACAAAGTGCTATTGTTTCTATTCAACCCATGACCCTTGAAATGATTCAACAAAAGATTATTTCTACATTCTCCACTTTAGGACTCTTAGGTAAAGTTTTCTCTACATCACCTCTTTGGTACATTGATTCTAGGGCTTTCCATTATATGACAAATAATGTTAATTTTTTCACCAATATAAAAAAATATTCTAAAAATTTCAAAATTTACATAATTGATGGCAACCATATACCTATCACAATAATTGGTGATGTTTCTTATTCTCTAACCAATGTCTTTGTCTTCCCTAATCTTATTACTAATCTTATTACTAATCTTATTTCTATTAATTAATTGGTTGACAATGATTGTAAAGTGAAATTTTTAAATATGGTTGTGTTATGCAGGATCAACATCAGGGAAAACCATTGCAAGGGGGCCAAAAGTATAACGTCTTTTTTCCCTCCAATTTCCTTAGCCTTCATGTGTTTATTTGCCCTTTATCACTTGTAATTATGCTCATGTTGATTACCGAGTATAGCATAAACATCTCGGACATCCAAACTCCAATATGCTTCAAGATTTGCTAAATTCTAGTTTACTTAAGAATAAAGAGTCAACATCTCTTAATGTTGTTCAATTTAATTGCAATTATTGTAGGCTTGGCAAAAGTAAACTTCTACCATTTTTCACTCACACACCAAATGTAATTTAGCCTTTTGATATGATACATAATGATGTGTGGGTATGGCACTTGGTTTATCTCATACTAATTATAAGTACTTTATCACTTTTATTGATAACTATAGTCATTTGACACAAATTTATTTTCTATATTTCAAAGATGAAGTATTTTCTATATTTCAAAGATGAAGTATTTTCTATATTTAAATTTTTTTATGCATATGCTTAGATCCAATTTTTGACCAGTATCAAAATTCTTCATTATAACAACGGAGGTGAGTATATGTTTTGTCTATTTTAAGAATTTTTTAAACTAAAGACATAATTTCTCAACAGTTTTATCTTTTAACCCTACAATAAAATAGAATGGCTGAAAGAAAGAACCGTCATCTTATCAATGTAGTATGCATCTTTCTCTTGGAATCATTTGTGCCTTTTCGATTTTAGTATGAAGCACTCTCCATTATTATCTATCTTATCAATAAATTGCCTTCTTTCTTATTGAATCATATCTCTCCTTTCACTCAATTATTTGGTCACACTCTAAATTATTCTAACCTTGTACAATTGGTTTTGTCTGCTATGTTTATCTTCCTTCACAAGAAGAAGTAAAACTCACGACTTAATTCATTCGATGTATGTTTCTAAAATATTTTGCACATCAAAAAGGTTTTCTTTGCTATGATTTGAATCTATATCATATTCGAGTTTCAAGGAATGTGATTTTTTTTTTTTGAAAATTAATATTTTTTCCATTCATCATGATCCTCATCCTCCCTCATTTTCTATTTTGCCAATATTTTTTAGATCCCATACCTTCAATACCTCTCAAACCACTCTAAGATCATTTGGTTACAACTAATCTTGTTTCAGTAATTACATTAACTTCTATTAGACACGATACTCAAGTTTGTAGACCACTAAATAAGTATAGTTTCACCTCTCATTTATCCTTGACAGCCATGTTATCTTCTATTCCTATTCCTTCATCTTATAAACAAACAATGAAGCATGAGTGTTAAAGGAAAGCTATTAACACAAAACTTCTTGCACTTGAAAAAAACCAGACCTAAGCTGTTGTACCATGTCCTTCATCTGTGAAACCCCTTAGTGGTAAGTGTGTGTTTTCTATCAAACTTAGTTCTGATAGATGCATAAACTATTACAAGGCTTAGTTGATGATTCTTAACATCAAGCAAGAGCATGGTTTAAATTACGATAAGACTTTCGCACTAGTAGCCAAAATGATGATTGTATAAACCATACTAGCCTTGCTACATCTCAATCATATCTTTACATTAAATGAATGTCAAAAATGCATTTTCATGTGGTGATCTCTAGAAGGAAGTTTACATGAAACCTCTTATGGTATGCCAACTACCTCACCAAATGATATTTGCACACTAAAACACTCTTTATATAGTTTGAAGTAGGCACTGCGAGTATGGTTTCAAAAATTTTAATCTATTATTCTTGGCTTTTCATTCATTCAGAGTCAAAATGACTTCTCTTTTTTCTTTTACAAAAGACATCTAAAGGCATAGTCATTCTCTTGGTTTATATAAATGACGTTGTGATCATCGGTTCTGATATGGAGGCCATATCTGAATTTTAAAATTTGTTGCATTCTATTTTTCATATGAAAGATCTTTACCAGCTCACCTACTTTTTGGGATTAGAAATGCATCATTGGCCTTAAGGAATCTTTCTTATTCAGCACAATTTTATTTAGGATTTAGTACAATTAGTTGAACTCACGAATACTACTGTTGTTGACACCCTTAGAGAAATTAATGTGAAATATTGACATGACAAAAGAGAGCTTCTTGATGATCTTACTTTATATCCAAAGTTAGTTGGTTGTCTTATCTATTTAACCATCACTTGACTAGATATCTCTTATGTTGTCCACACCGTTAGTAAGTTCATGCAAGCTCCTTGACATCTCCACTTATCTGTAGTCCAACACATTATTAGATATAACCTTAGCATACTTAGTTGTAGCTTATTCTTTCCTATTAGTTCTTCACTTCAGCTACAAACCTATAGTGACATTGATTGGGTCAACTACCCAAACACCAAGAAATTTACTATCGGATGGTGTATGTTTCTTGAGGACGCTCTTATCTTTTAGAAATACAAGAAGTAGGACTCTATCTCCAAATTATTTATTAAGGCAAAGTACCGCGTCATGTTTGCTATATGCTCTAAGATTATTTGGCTTAGTAGTCTTTTTATAGAGCTTGCTTTCTCACAAGTTCAACATACTTTATTACATACTGGCAACACTAGTGCAATCTAAATTACTATCAATCTTATCTACCACAAACGCACAAAGCACATAAAAGTTGATTAGGACTCTATTCAAAAGACCTATGACTGTCAGGTTATTACCCTTTTACATATCACTATCACTTAATAGATCATAGATATCTGTACCAAATTCATGACACATCAGCGCCATAATTTCCTTATAAGCAAATTGATGCTTGTAGATTTACGAGCATCAATTTGAAGGAGGTTGTCAAAAAAATTAGCAAATTCTCCATTTAAAGCAAGCAAATTTTATGCCTTATACAATAGATTCTAGGCCTTATAAACAAACCTGTGTAGTTTAGCTATTTTAAAAGTTAAAGATTAGCTTGTATTCTCAATATGTAAGAGAAATTCCCTTGCAAAAAGAAGACACAATTTTTTGTTCAAAGCTTTCTAAGTTAATCATTCAAGTCTCTAGTCATTCCTTTCTCTTTTCATAATCTAGCTATTGTAAAAATTAAGCAAATACAAGTGTACATTATTACAAAGAAGTAATAAAAAGAATAGCAAGTATCGTTATTATAAAGACTAATTATTTACAATTTAAGTATCAATTTATACTATCATAATTTTATCTAAATAACTTAAATAAAAATATATGGATTATACTAAAAATAACTAGGGATAAACTAAAGTAAAGAAAATATAAAAATTAAAACAATGATAATTAAAGCTTTAAAGCATATGATTGTACTTAAACCAATCTAAATTGATTTTGTGTGCTCTTACCATTTGAGTTTAAGACTATGATTAATAAACAAGAATTCTAAAAACATTCATTAACATTTTTTAGAAATATAATAAAAATATCTTCAATATATTAATTTATTATATTCTTATATAAATTAGGATAACCAAAAATTTATTAAGTTTATAGATTCAATAGATTAATACAGTAAGCATACAAATATATTTATTGATCATGTAAGTTGTATTATATTGTGTTTAGAGTAATACTATACATATAAATTTATTATTATACAAATTAATATCAAAGTTTCTTATCATTATCACAAGTTTTCTATTTTTATGAAAATTTAAGAAAATAATAGTGATAATTTTTATAATATTTTTTAAAAAAAATACTTTGATAATTTTTAATAGTTGAAAAGACATGTTAATGCTTGTCATTGATGCGAGAAAATCAACTCCAACAAACTTCCTTAGATAAAAGTATTTAAATAATAATATTTTTTTCAAGATATATACCCAAGTGAGATTACATTCATTAATTAAATGATAAAAATTTATAATTTTAAAATAATATAATATTATTAAATTATTACCCTATTTATATAGTAAATAGTTTATTTTCAGTGTCCACGAAAAAATCCTTGAACAGTGAATTAACTCCACAAACAACGGCTGTCTGCTTCCACTTTGAAACAAGACTCTTCTGTTTTGGCTTTCGTATTCAGCGAATTCAAAATTATGCTACGCATGATTTGACTCGTACTTTCGCAAGTACTATTACATAGGATGCATGCCGACTGGTTTTCTAAGCTTACTTTCCTTTCGACTTAAAATGCCATTAATGTTCCGTCTTTCCTCACAACGAATTCATATTACTTTTAAAAGAGAGAAAAAAAAAAAAAAAAACATATCTTTTGATTGCTTATAATTCATGATTATTAATGATTAAGGCTAAATTTTTAATAAATACTTTACATTATAATTCATAGCATTAATTTGGGTCGGATTGATAGTATAGAGTTTGTGAAGTTGTATAGTAGATTTGGATCAAATTAATTCGTTGGTGGGATTACATCAGCCAACCTTTAAAATTATCATGGTTCTCAGATTTTATCAAAGCCATGCACTAGCTCCACTCCACCAAGTCCAGAAACAAAATGGTCATCAAATTCTTTAATGCAATGTGCATTTGTGAAGCAAGATTTGATAATTTGGGGAAGCTAATTCGCTTTCTTTCCGTAAGCTTTTGGAAGCTAAACACGTATTGAAATAAACGCAAATCTATCAGGTTTAACAACTGATCCGTTATACCTTTTAGAATTTGGGCATACCTTAACTAACTAACCCACATTTTCATCGTCCCAGAAAACATCTTACGCTTCATCCGCTCTCGGTTGTTGTCCCACTTTGAATTCGGAGTACCAAATCCAGTCACAAAACCAGATGGTGAAATTTTAAAGCTGGAATAATTGCACATAACCTGTTTGTCAAAGAGTCGACTTCACTTAAAAAGTCTAATACTCCCTTAATTTTGACCCTTATACCTAAAGACGTCAAAGAGAATTCAGTTAACCGTACTTTCCTACCCTAACCAAAGTGATATTGGTGAGGTTGGTGGCGTTTGGGGGTTTTGGGTTTTTATTTAAAAACAATAATAACAATAATAATAATTTATAACCAAATAACGGATTTAGTTCAACCACTTAACAATGACCCTCCCCGCTTGCATTGGTTTTATCATGCTTGCGATTGTGACATTCAATTTCGATCCTATATGTTATTTTACTGCAGGAGTATGTTAAATTGTGACCAAGGAAAATGTTAATTAGAAAAATATAAACTGTTAACTGCATTCATGCATATGAGGATTCGAGCATTATTAGGCTCAAAAATTCCCTTTGTGGAATAAGAATAATTATCCATTACGGTAGGGTGAATGTGTGAGTCCAAGTACAAAAATACAATTAATTAAACCCAGTAATCAAAAACAATTAATACCCCCAAATATATGAAGATTAGCACATTACAATTCGTAAAAATTAATTCCAATTTTGGTTTGGATGTGATGCATAACTACTTCCCTCCCACTACATGTCCAAGCATTTTTCGTACTTTTTGACCTTCTGTTGTTTCTATCACCAAACTTTTCTTCCCACTCCTTTCCTTCCTGATCATGAATGGTTATTGCCATCCTCAGGGCAAAAGTACAACACATGCGAACAATGTCATCCAATTATGCTGTCAGGTCTGCCTTCACAACTTTGGAGTTTTGAATTGGTTGTTTCAATACAACTTCTTCCATGCATTTTTCGCTTAGCCAAAGTACATAAACCAAAAATAAATAAAATAAAATTTGACACAAGAATCGTACGGTTGGTATTTGTTAGAGTAGAAATACTTATACTTTAGCATCCAAATTAAGTTAACAACTATAATTAAAGATTTAATGTTCATATTTAAGATCTAACACCATTAATCAGCAAAATATGTGAGACTTTATAGTAGTAATAATTAGGAATATGCATATCGTTGTTTATGTCACGGACACATGCGCACGAAATTATGTTTTATTGTCGTAATTGAACATGTTAATTGAGATCGAAATCTGAAAAGGAGTGACAAAAATCCACATGCCTGGAATTTCAATGTATTTTTCAATGACTAATTTACTAAAGATTTCGAATGTTTTATCTAATTTTGATGTAATTTAAAAAAAATTAAGAATATTAATAAAATTTTTAACAAACAATGCATATTTTAGTAAAATTTTTGTTAATACAATTTGAAATGTAAAACTTGTATTATAATTTACATAATATTTATAAATAAATAATAATATAAAATTTTTGCATAATAATTAATATGATTGTAAGTCATAAATTTAAATTTAAATTTTATATTGAACTTTATAAAATTATTTATTTAACTAATATCTAGACCCGGTTGAGAATAATGTCTAAGGCCGAAGTGTACTCATTTTGAAAAAATTCTAATTACGATTAAAACTATAATATTATGTATTAATTCATATAAGCTTAATTAGTGGTACCATATTCTATGCTTTAACATTATTATTAATTAAATTGAAGAATTTGATTAGTAAAAGTCAAATTATAAACATCAATCGCCATTAAAATTATCCTTCGTTTTGTCTCTTTATGTTGTATTTAAATGTTTATTTTCTATCTTAGCATAAAACTATTAATTAGCATTAACCTTATCAATTTATAATAAAATAATTAGATGCTGAATCCTTCCCGCCTTTGGAGCTCCATCGTGAACCGTACGAACATGCGCTAGTTATTTTTTTTTTATTAAATAACATGAAAAGACGTACTTTCAAAATACCAAAACTACCCTCCTCTAACCAAACCTTACCAGTCCGTTAATGCCCCTAGTGCGCCTTTTTCAGCGTTAGTTACGGCAATAATCACGAGCGCAAAAGATCAACGGCCATGATTCGATCTTCCGTATTCAAAATGATACCGTTTTGATAAATTCTCTTTGCCGGGATAAAATTTTGCTTTTTCAGACCTGAAAGTATAAATATAGCACGTATTCCAAATCATCCACAAGCTGAAATTAGCTTTGCTTTGTTCTTACAGTTAAGAATAAGAATAACGGCCTTTCAAGATATACCAAGTTTAAAGCCTCTTCTTTCTCTCGTAAAAATTTTCTCTTCCTAGAATTTTTTTTCTTTTCTTCCTCTGTAGCTCTTTTTTCTTTCTCTCGAACCATGTGGATGAGGAGTTACAGAGATTTTTATCCGAGGCTACTTTACTTTTTATTGTAGGTTTTCTTTTCCACCTCGTTCATAATTTAGAATTACATTTAAAAAGGATCAGAAGAACTTGGATGATGGCTGTACTGGGTAAGCTTCTTTTATTTCAAAATTCAAGGTTTGGTTTTATTTGAAATGGGTTTCATTTTCTGTTTTGTTGGCAGGAAATGGGAAGAAAATTTTGATGTTTTAAATATAAATTGATATTTGGCTTCTTCTTCTTTTTTTTTTCTTTTTTTTGAAATCGTTTCCTTTGGTTTTCAATAACAAGACAAGATTCTGCTTAAAATTCCAATTTTTCTCGTTTTCTTCAGTATCTCTGGAATCCAACTGTGAAGGAGTAATGTTTTTCACGGCTGAAAATGTTCTTAAATTTTTTTTTCTCGGTTTAATGTAGAGACAGCAGTAGAGGTCCCAGCAAACCAGCCAGAAATGGAACAAGAAGTCAAAATAAAAGAGAAGGAAAAAACCATACATATTGATTCTCCAAGAGGAGTTTTGGAGATTCCTGGTACGGGAGCAGATTTTGATACTAATAGTAGCAGCAGTTGTGGGTCGTCGGAGAAATTGATGCCACAAAAAGCAGCAAATCGTGAAAGTTATGGTTCACAATGGAAAAACATGTTAGAAAGCATTAAAAAGAAATCTGTTAGGAGGTTCTCTGTCATTCCTCTGTTAACAAACTATGACCTTTCAAAGAAGTATCTTTGGAAGAAATTGGCTCGAATTCAGAATTCTGAGGACGATGAAGGTGATGATACTGGAATCTTACCAATCATTAAGCATTCATGGAAGAACTTTGAATATGCAGAGCTAGCTGCTGCTACTGGTAATTTCAATTCTGGTGAGATATCAACATTTTTCAACTTTTTTTCCTCTTCTATTTCAAATTTTCAGTTTTTTTTTTTTTTTTTTGGGTCCTTGAGTTCCAATCAATTCATCAATAATCAATCCTGCTTAGCTTTAAGATTCAAATGGTTAGGAACCATGTCAAAAAGTTCCTGATTGTTAGATTGTATAGCAAAGATTGGTTGATTAGATTATTTTTGTCATCTGATTATAAAGTTAACATGGGTTAGGTAGAAAAAGGTATTGAATTTGGCATTATAGTCATGCAACAGATCCTATTTCAACCTCTTTTGTCAGCTGTGAAATAATGGGGATTTGTCAATATTTGAATCCAATTGATTAGACGATTTTAAGTTTCTCCACTACCTAAATCAATTTTTCATGTTGCCTAATTTTTTATTGTTATGTGATGATTCTAATCAGTTATCGTATGTATACTTTGGTAGAGAACTTGATTGGGAAAGGGGGGCATGCTGAAGTATACAAAGGGTACTTAGACGACGGACAAGTTGTAGCAGTAAAGAAGATAATTAAGAATGAGAAGGAAGAAGAGGATGGAGTCAGTGATTTCTTGTCAGAGCTCGGGATTATAGCACATATAAACCATCCAAATGCAGCTAGATTGATTGGTTTCAGCACTGAGAATGGTTTTTACCTTGTCCTCCAGTTTCTACCACACGGCAGCCTTGCTAACCTGCTTCACGGTGCCATATCTGTTTCTCTACTTTTGTGTTCTAACTTGGATGGAAGTTGTTCAGCACTGTGAAATTTTGATCATTTGACTGACGAGAAGATATTGAAAAATGCAGGTTCAACAGAATATTTAGAATGGAAGATAAGGTTCAAGATAGCTTTAGGGATAGCAGAAGGGCTGCAGTATCTGCATCATGAATGTCACAGGCGCATTATTCACAGAGACATCAAGGCGTCTAACATATTGCTTTCGGAAGATTATGAAGCTCAGGTTGTCTTCTCTATCAGCAATCCTTAAAAACCCTTTACCGTAAATGTTTTTGTGTTTGATTTTAAATGTGCATCGCATAAGCATATAATTTTGTTCCATGACACACAGATTTCTGATTTTGGACTGGCAAAATGGCTTCCGGAAAATTGGCCTCACCATATTGTCTATCCGATTGAAGGAACATTTGGGTTAGGCATCCAACTCCAATGATTTGACATCAACGTCTATTATTGTTTGAAATTTACGAACATTGAGCTTACATATCTTAAACTGGACTTGCAGATACTTGGCTCCAGAATACTTTATGCATGGAATTGTTGATGAAAAAACCGATGTGTTCGCATTTGGGGTTTTACTCCTGGAGCTGATAACAGGCCGCCGTGCAGTTGATTCATGTCGACAAAGCCTTGCTATATGGGTATCGATTCACTTATTCTAAATCTGACATATTTCTCAAGTACATTTTCATAAAAAGTTAATGAGGATCTCAATCTATTATGAAAACCAAACTCATCATTAAATATCTTCAGAAGTTTTAATAGTTCCTCCTCTATGAAAACAGAGGCTGATTTGTTAGCCTCAACTAACCTGCAATTTCGAGGATTTCGCATTCACCCCTCAGGTTATATCTTTATGTATAAGGATTAAGAATCAATCGTTTTGTACAGGCAAAACCACTGTTAGACACAAGCAACGTTAAGGAATTAGCAGATCCTCGACTAGGAGATGCTTATGATCCTACAGAAATGAAACGAGCAATGCTGACTGCTTCATTGTGCATTCATCACTTGTCTACAATGCGGCCACACATGATTCGTGTATGACTACTAAGAGAATTCCATTTTTTTTCAATTTAAAGTATTGCATTCTTCATTGAACTCAACCCTGTAATGTAAAATGAAAATATTGGGAGTATTGCAGGTTGTGCAGCTATTGAAAGGTGAGAATGGACCCGCAGATTGGAAGGAGTTGAAGCCAAAGCCAAGTGCAAGGAGGACAGTCATTTTGGATGGTTGTGATCAAGAGTACACTTGTACCAACTACCTCAAGGACCTTAATCGTCATATGCAACTTGTGTTGGAATAAGCACTTATTAGATCAGTGATTTTGAGGCTGCTGCATTTTACTGTATATTTTTTTCAGGAAGCTAGAGAATGGAATATTACCCAGCGATGTGTACAGTTGATCAATGTCGTTTGGGTTTTTTCTGTTCCTTCTTTTCTTTTTCCTTTTCTTTGTCTACTTTCTTCATTGTATGTTATAAAACCTACAAAAAAAAATGAAATCAAACAAAAGAATTTGAATATACAGAAGTAAACAAAAATTGAACACCCACTAGGTGATTGTCACGAAATTTGCAAAGTAAAAAATTCGACCTGAAAAATTTTTAAATTATCTTATCATATCGATTATGATAATAATTTTAAGTAAAATTATTCTATCACATTAATCATAAAAATGTAATGTCATTAATAAAAATAATTTTTTAATTAATTAGTTAATCTCACCACTCATTATGACTAATGTAACAATCTAACAAAAAGTGTTCTCTTGCAAAAATTATGGGTCACAAAATCTCTACATTGAAGCTATTTCATCTGGCGTTGATCATGCTTAGAGTCACTCTCATTGAAGGAGGACCGTGGGGAAGTATTAGTAAGTAGAATTGACTTAAAGTTGATAGAAAAAGGCGAGTTGACTCAGCCATGTAAGATTTGAAGAAGCATGAGGCCGAGTCAAGGTGAGTGTGATTTTAAAACGTTAAGTTTGTTAAACAAATGTTACAAAAGTTTTTATACTAATGGCCCAATTTTTTTATCTACTTTACATTTATTAACCATTCTAAAACTTACTTATATTTAGGGTTAAAAATAGTAAATAATAAATATGACAATTTTATCCCTGCTATATTTTTAAGATGATAAACACTACCCTTACTCTATATTTCCAGTGTTCTCTTCTATTTTGCCAGTAAGAAAACAAAAATTCACCACAACATAACACATAAGAACAAGAAATCAAGTCTATCGCTGAATAACGATAATCAAGTTTGACCAAAATCTTTGTCAATTTACATTGCCTTACATAAATATGTTTTTATATTATAGATCTGATAAATGAAAGTTTGTATTTTCAATCTACAAAGATTATTTCAATCTACATTGCATTATACATCCAAGTTTAATTCATTAATATAGTATAAAAAGTTTAAGAATATTTGTTAAGAATATTAGTATGCCAGTTATTCAAATTTTACACTGTATATTTGTGACAATATCTTCGAAAGAGACGATAAACAGTAACTATCTTAATAATTTCTGTGAGAAAATGTCAAAAATCTCGACAAAATTTATCCAAATTTTATCATTCTCGATAAAAATATTTCGAGATTTAGATTTATACAACAAAAAATCTTAAGATTTACCTTTTCCTCAACTAAAAATTTCAAGATTCTTGTTTTCTTGACAAAAAAAAAAGTCAAGATTTGGTTTCACTCAATAAAATTCGTCTTAATAAAGTCTCCCTCGACAATTGTCATTGAAACAAATCACTATTTCAATGAATTTTATTGAGTAAATGAAATTGTCTCAATGAAAATTGTCAAGGGAGTTTCTATCTCAACGAATTTTGTTAAGAGATTCAGTTTATTTTCACGATTAACACTATATTTGGATTACCTTAATAGATTACTGTCATTTTGATATTCAAAACTTATAATGCCTTTTTTTTTTTTTTACATAGATAACAACAGTTTAATTAATGATTGTGTTTGAAGAGTTATGGAAGACATCAAAAAATGGCAATGAAATTTACAATGGCAACAAGACATAATTTAATTATTAACTATAATATCAAATATCAAGAACTGATCAATGAGTTGTATTTTTTACTCAGAGTAAATTTAGATAAGTTTATAATAAAATTAAAATTAATATATAGACATTGTCTTCTTTCAATATTATTTAATTTAGGCCTGTGTAAAATAGAAAATGATAGAGAGATTGCATTCTTTGTTGAAATTAATAGCCAAGTATCAACTTTTAAGGGATTTACACCGTTGTTTGTCAATTTTGAACATAAAGAAGTTTCTCCCACATCATAGATGTTGGGTCATATAAATCCATTCATTTCATGAATACAAACAAAGTATACAAATCCATTTGTTTTATCAAGTGACAGTAATCAAGTTATTTTAATACTTCCTATTATCAATGTTAATGTATCATGCTCTTCAATTCGATACAATGATGATCCAATTGGTGATTATTATAACAATGTAGAGAGTGATCAAGATACAAAATTGAATAGGTTATCTCAAATAGTTTATATAAATGATGTTCCAAAAGATTCACAACATGAGATTTTCTGTAATCAATTAACTTCTAACTTTCGCTTGTCTCCTAGTGATCATATTTCTCCTATTACAACAAAAGCAGTTGATCTATCGCCCAATCTTTGCATGTCTCCTAATGCTCATATGTCTCATTTTGTAACAAAAGCATGTGACATAGCCAATCTATCATGTCATGATCCGATACAGGCATTGTCTCCAATTCTGTCACCATTTTCATTCCCACCAGATGAGTTCTCTACTTGTATCTATGGTAAAATATTTATTGAAAAACTTTATGAAAATAAAGATAAATTACACAGAGATTTGAGTTTACTTGTAATTGAACAAATTTTTAATTCAAGATCTCTCAGTTTATAGCTAATAGATTTGATGCCAAATGTGTTGATGAAATATGTAAATAGCTAGTTCATGCAATATTGATTAGGAAGAATATATGTTTTTAAACGAGATGAATAAATAATGTACATATATGTTTCTCAGATCAATTAACAGACAGACATCGACAAGACACTTTTAAGCTTATTAGTGAGTTGATAAAGGATAAGTTTATTGATTGTAGCCAATTATACATAGCAAAAAAATATTCAAGCTGACATCCACAATAAATATAAGGTATTAATATCATTTGCTAAGGTTTGGCATGCGAAGGAAGCTATACTCACCTTAGTTTATGGAGATCCTACATAATTTTATAATTTCTTACTGAAATATTGTCATGTATTACAGTCCACTAATGATTAAATTGTCATACATATTGAGAGTAATGAAGATAATCATTTTAAGTATTCTTTTTTATGGCACTTAATACTTGTATCAAAGGATTTCATTCAGCAATTAGGCCAATAATTATTATTGATCGGAGTTTTTTTAAAAAGAATATCATACACCATTTTTTATGATAGCCTATAAGGACAGTAATGATCAAATTTTTTTATTAACTTTTAGGATAATAAGAATGATGATTCCTGAAAATGGTTCATGCAGAAACTTCGTGGTATCATTGGAGAGGTACAGGACTTGATTTTTATTTCTGACCGTTATACAAGTATAGAGAAGGCAATTATGTTATATTTTTCAAAATAACACATGAAATTTGTACTTATCATATTTCGAGTAATATTTGTGTGAAGTTTAGTAGGATAAAAAAAACATAAGTGGATAAATTTATGAAAGCTTTCTGAGTTGCTACTAAAACTTATTTTATCAATGACTTCAATAATAAAATAACAAAATTGAAACAAATTAATTTAGAAATAGTGAAATATCTAAAAAAAGAAGTTGAATGTTATAAATTGGCTCAAGCACACTTTACTGGTAGAAGATATAATATTATGACTACCAATAATGTTAAATGTCTTAATACAATACTATGACTAAATTTGTTGAATATATTTGTCGAGGGTCTAAGTCCATCTCGACTATATTTGCCGAGAGTCCATGACTTATTAGGTTGGACATGGGCCCTCGACAAATATTATCGAAATGGGTCTCGACCCTCAACAAATATCATCGAGAACTGAACCACTATCAAAAATCTCGATTAATTATTGTCAAACCTTCAGTAATTATCGAGAATCTTGATGAATTTTGTCAAGGTAAAACAAAATTTTTCTTATTCCTCGCACCCTCTTGACAAATACTTTGGCATTATTTATCTCTAAAGAAATATTTATGAACACAAATTCAAAAATAAATACAAAATGGGGTTTTTAACGCCTTATTCACACAAACAAAAGTGCTTTATTCACACAAACAAAAGTAAATTTGTCCTCATTTCTAACCCTAATCAGTGTTCATACATGTCGGCATTTATCAAATAGTTGCATAAAACAATTCAAATAGCAGAAAACACAAACCTGTTAATAATGTCAACTTGATTCCATTGCTAAAAGACCTTAATGTTACAGTTTTTCTAACGATTTTCTCCTTTGGTAATGAAAATACAACAAACGACATTTGAATGATACATGAGTTAATACTGATGAGAGGAAAATGAAGAATCAAGTATAGTGTTTATCATTTTGAAAATATATCGAGAATAAAATCATTATATCTATTTTTTTTGTTTCAAATGTAAGTGAGTTTTAAAATAGGTTATAAATATAAAGTGGATAAAAGAATTTGATTATTTATATATATATATATAACGAAGATAGAAGGGCTTAAAATAAGAAGTTAGGAAACAAACTTTGAAGGAGGCTTTGACGGTCGAGCCCGATTGCATCCGGCCTAGTAATGGGCTGGATCAGTTAGGCTTGTAAGAATGTGATGGTTCGACCCGAATTGTATTGGGTAGCAGGACAATTTATTAACTAACGTTTTAATAATTGTAGTGTTAGACCATCTTTTTATATCAATCTTATTGTAAATTATTGTATTCTTCTTAATTTTTAAAATTTATTTATTTTATATTTACTCTTTAATACTTGTATTTTGTAATAACAGTGGCTTAAAATCACCGCATCCTAATATGAAATGAAACCCTAAATGGTGAAACCAGTTTGGATTATCAAATTAAAATTCGGACAATTGTTTAAAGAATTTTAAGGAGCGAATTCGTTGACGATCCGACATGATAAAATTAGATCCAAGAATGGTCGTAATGATGCCGGTTAAAGCTGTTGCCCAAAAATTGGTTAAAGTATGATCCACACTGAGATCTAAACTAGTCAAAAGACACGTGCCTCGCGCTAGGGCATATATACCTAAATGGCTGGGGAGAGCTATATCACTGTAGCAACCAGCAGGTCAATCCAGCACAAAACAAAAATTATGGGCCACTATCTTATTCCTATTACCGGAAATACGAACCCCTACCAGTATTGCGTTGCTCCTTATTTCGTATACGGCTATAAATAAATAAATATGTATGTATGTATGTATGTATGTATGTATGTGCTTTTCCGTACAAGTTCAGTAATTTTTATTTGTTTATTTATTACTGTATTTTTAATTACTTCTTTAAAATTTGAGAAATTTATACATAAATACATATTTTTTAAAAAATTAATAAAAATACATCTCTAAATTCAAATCATTTACTTTAATCGATAATTGTTCTTTAGAATTAAGCCAGAATTCCTCCTCAAATCTACCAGCATTAGTACACCACAAGGCACAACCGCAACAATGTTTTAAGTGAACTGATCAAGTGCATGCAACCGAGCTTCAGTGTCAAAATTATCCATCTCAAGGTCTTCTGTGGTAATTGCCCATATCTCACATTCACCATCTATCAAACGCTACCATGTAGTTTCCACTCGGCAGCCAAGCGGCGTGGCCATGTCTAGACCTGATTGTTAAGGTTCAATACACAATAAATCGGTCGATTTCATAAACCCTCCTACCTCTGTTTTTAATAATTATGAAATTTATTATAAACCTTTCAAAATCAACCAGAGACCTCTTCTACTTTCAAAGTTGGTTGGAAACTACATCTGGGATTTTATAGACTCAAGAAAAACCCTTACATAAAATTTGTCAAAATCTCATTAGAATGCTCTATAATTTATCAAAAACTGTACTTTGTGAAAGAAGAGAATGAAAAACAAAGAGAAAGTGCATAAAAAAAATAATAATAATTTTTTATTTTTAAAAAAAAAATACGATTAATTTAATATTTTTATTCTTATTTTTGTTAGTCCCTAAACAAACAAAATTTTATTATTAAGGAATAATTTTTATTAATTTTTAAAATAAAATATATTTATGCATAATTTTACTAAACCACTAGAGGAGTATGTAAAAATATTTTTTTAAATTTATTTAATACTTAGCCCATAATAATTGGTCATTCTAGAGTAGTATGTAAAAATATTTTTTTAATTTATTTAATATTTGGCCCATAATAATTAGTCATTCTAGAGAAGTATGTAAAAATATTTTTTTAATTTATTTAATACTTAGCCCATAATAATTAGTCATTCTCAAATATTATTACAACCTTGACGACATTATCATCAAGAACTAAATTTACACTCTAAATAATATATTTTAAAATTTTAAATTTAAATCAAGTAATTTCTGCGTCTTATTAGTGGCTCTAAGCTAAACTCTTAGGGTTCAAGTTTAGTGGGATAATTAAATTAGTAAACAAGCAAATCTTATATTTACCTACATTAATCTAATCTTATAATTGGTGTGAGAGTGGTTACAGGGAAAAATAAATTCATTTACGACTTTTAGCAAGCAGTTTACCTGCAATCCTGAAAAGGAACGGAGTGACTGAAACGTGAACAGTAATATCAACTGCATTATACATATTAAATACCCTTATCCAGTTGGAGACCAACAGCTCGAGCGGGATCAAGTAGAGAATTTAAAAGACCGAGTGGAATTGTTAAGAAAAATCTCAGCCACGACCTGGGGATTCAAAACCTGAAAAAGCATGATTTGCCCTTTAAGCTTTCAAGGACTATTGGGTCTTAACATGCATGCCTCCTGGTTGGGGGTCAAGACTTTGTTTCTTAGCCCTGGAAACAATGGAAGTTTACACTTCCAAAATTCCACTTGAGGAGTTAATACATCCCAAAATAAAATATAGACCAACATATTCTTTAATAGCCAAATGGAATGCCTACATGGATCGATAAATCTGAAAGGAAGCAGATTATAAAATCTTCCAATAGATGCAAACATAAAAGCTTCTCCAGCTAAATGACTCCTTAACACATAAGCTCCTTTGATTTCAAAGGGGAGTGGGTTGCTATTAGGGTAAATGAAATATTATTGCCCTAAAGAGATTGAAACTAATGAAGCGAAATTAAACATTCAAAAATATTAGATGCCCCATTGAACATGCATCAGTCTGGATCATCTTAACATAGGAGGAAAAGTTACTTACAAAATTCAGCTTCTTACTAATAACTAGAACTTTCGTCCATTAAACAAAAACTGCCTGTCTTGCATTTCCTACTCCTGCCAAAGGTCAAGAGCTATAGTTTTGGGCACGACAGTCAGATATGGGGGGGTCAGCTGACGGATAAACAACCCTGCTTCCTCCTATTGTTAGCTGAATGTTGCAACTATATATGCTGAAAGTTAAAATACCACTACTTGGCCACTTTAATAAGATTGGTGAGGCCAAATGATAAACTCTGGTGGTTGCGGCAACATAGATATTGGAGTTGCCATGGATGAAGTGGAGCCAGGAGAATCAACAATGTTGAAATTAGTGGTTTGAAATTGGTGATAGAGGTTTTGATGATAAAGAGCTGCTGCTGATGCCGAATCAAAGGGGATTCCACAAGGGATTGCCCCGACTGGTTGAAGAGCAGCAAAGTTGATGTTGTTGCTACTGCTGCTGCATTGAGGTTGCTGATCCTGGGCCAGAGTCAGCTTCTGTTCTGCTTCAAGTGAGAGCTTCAAGCGCTTAGCTGCCCCACCTATCGGTAGAGCACTCTTGGCAATCGCTTCAACATCATATCGGTTCATCTCAAAGTTGGTAACAGCATTCACACCTCGAAACTTGATGGCTGCTATATCATATGCCTCAGCTGCCTCCTCCTCAGTGGCTGTCATCGGATATAAATTTTAGAATTTAGATTATTTTTACTTGAAACCAACAGGCACATGCCTGTGTTAAAACCAGACAGGACATATTGAGTGTATGATCATCAAATAAACATTACCACGTTGCTAAAAGGAAGAATATATACTTACCAAATGTCCCAAGGTACAGATCTTTGTTTCCTGCAACACGCCCAATCCTTGCCTGCCATCGACCCTGTTGATGGTGCCTGCCAAAATAATGGAGCACACAAATACTTCAATAAAAAAAGCTGCATGTCCATAATCAAAATTAAACAAATTATAAGGATTTAGATCAATGATTAAATTCAAGAAAACTGTTCAAACCTAGTGACACCCCTATATATCGAGGCTCCCCTTGAAAACCCACTACTCTTCCTGCAAGTTCAGATGGAACAACTACTTAATACACTGCAAATAAGATTTGATACGGAAGATACTAGAGGTGGTTTTCCGTACCTCCTCAATGAGGCAATGAATTCTTGCTTGGTCGCATGTTTCATCTCCTCCAACTCTTTGGTGTAGTTAGATATCTAGAAAGACAAGCAAATACATGTCTAGGTAAGTGATTTCATGCAATAGGCTATGTAGCTTCATGCCAAAACAATAGAATCAATAAATTGATATAATTATGAGTAACAGAAGTGTGCATATTCTTACAGGGAAATTGGTGGATGCAGTGGGACCCCAATATTTTAGAGCCGCTAAATCATAAGCCCTAGCGGCCTTTTCTTCCTTGTCATATCCACCTGTTAAATTACACAATTAGAATGTGATCTTAGTCAAATTAAATAACTCATCAATTAACGAAGAGTCAAACCAGGGAAAAGAATGTCTTTTTCTTACCCAAGTACACTGTAGATTGGATTCAAACGTTTAGTGACAACCAGATATTCCACAATCGAACATTTTGTGCAAAAAAGAAAGATATCAACATTAGACAACAGGGTGGTCAAAATTTTCTGCTGGGAAATAATTTTCTAAGCCAAGTGAAACCAAAGTGGAGGAGGATGCATGTGACAATACCAAGTATTTACAGTACATATAGAAGATAGAGAATCATATACATATATAATTCCAGGGAATGGTTAATGTGAAGCCAATAACATGACATCATTGACCATGCAAATCAATATTATTAGGTTTAACTTGAAATCCTCCGCAAAACTCGTCGTTGAATAAATAAATCAGGCCAATAAATTATGTTTGAATTTCACAGATCCATAATTATGTTTCTTCAAACAATTAGTGTAAGATAAGCTGGAAAGATTTGATTGAAAACAAAAGCAAACAATGTTTATCCTGACTTGACAAAATACTCATGTGCAATGCTGGCAGTGTGAATAAAATCTTTCTCCGTACTGCCAAAATTAAGCAGAACACTGTTAGGCAATGACCGTTGGCACTTTTTGATTTTGAATAACAAAATTTGAAGAAATGGGTGCTCTAGTCAAACCTAGACTCTCTGCAGAGACCTAAGCAAAAGCAAAAGTTAAAGCCAATTCAGAAAACACCAGCGCATTAGTGTTCAAACTCAATGATCGATGAACGTAACATAACGTCTGTGGGTGGTGGATGTGGGTCGTGTCTGTCAAACCAGGCCAGTGATTTACAGGGGCCAGCCAGGTGAAAAGGAAAACCAAAATATATATATATATATATATAATAAAGAGAAGACAATAAACAAAATGGCGGCACCTCTGGTCAACTCAGCCAGAGAAACTGAAACACAAAGAAAGAAATGCCCAGAAAAATAAAATTTAAGAAAAATTCACATAAATGATCAATATTCAATAATATAAAAGAGCCATGAAAAACTGGACCCCGCTTAAATGCTCCTTGTCAATGCATGCAACTTTCTCTTCAGAGTTACAGTAAATCTATTAACAAATATTCTCACAAAAATGCATAAAATTGAACTGTGTATACATATAATAATATTTTATATATGCCAAAAAGAAACGATTTAAAAGAAGAAATATAGACCTTGACGCCCTTTTCTAGCCTGACCTTCCCTTCTACAGCTGTTATCCCATAGATGCGCCTCATATCGACCTGTCCATCGGTGTCTGAATATTACACAGAAAAAATGGTTAGCATTTCATTGAACAATTTGTGACTTCTGTACATATTTTTTAATCTTTTCTTCACAAAGCAAAACAAAAATGTGAAGTGAAATACGTTTTCATAAATCAAGTAAAATAACAATAAAAAAACCACCTGGTAACTCCTCTGTAGATCGAAGTCCTTTGGCCAAAAGTATCGGCAATTTTTTTAGTGTTATCAGAATCAACATCAATGTCCTTCTGAGTACAACTCTGGCTCTTATTACGAATATTGCTGTTGTTTCCGTTATTGCTGTTAACCCCCAGAGATAAACCGGCAACAGTAGGACAATTGGTGAAACCCAACTCGTTCCCAGTCGACTCAATCGAGTGAGCAACAAACTCTGAAGTAGGTAACTGAGTTCTGCTCACTGAAGTGGAGTCATCAATTTCTGATCCCGAGTTATTCGAGAAATCTTGAAACCCAGCAATCGCTTTGAGATCTTGCTGGTCACTGAAGCAAGCAGAGCCGTGTTGGTCATAAATATAAGTCAAAGACGAGTCTTGGGTTTCAGTTTGGCTATGAACCAACGATGAAGAATCGGCGAAAAAGTCTTCGAGTTTCGGCAATGGGTGAGTTTGAGTTAAGACTGGTAAAATGGGCGAATCCGCCATTGTTGTTGGTGCTTCAAGTTCTTTGGCTTGATTGTTTTCTTCTTCTGAGAAGAATACTTGGGATTTGGGGTTTGCCCACCCTGCAAGTGCAATAAACATATTGGGTGAAAAGGATTCATTTCACCACTCCATATACAATATTAGAACTGAAATACTTAACGAGAATCTGTGTGACATGACATATACAAGATTTTTACGTTTCTAGCTTTCAATATACAGTAGAAATTGCAAAAATAAAATAAAAAAGAAAACGATAGAGTTCTTCCAACAGTGTCATCTATAGGTACTCTATTTTTTTTTTTTTAAGAAAAGAAAAGGATTTCAAACGTTTACAATCTCTTTTTATTCCTACTTTTTTCCGAGGAAACAAACAGGATGTTAAGGAGATCCGGATATTTGTTTGTAACGTGAAAATTGGGTCAGCTACTTTAATAGATAAATTGTTAACAAAAGCTTGGACAACTTACAAGGAAAAGAAAACATCATCATGCATTTTCTCAGCAACCAAACCAGAAACTTAAGCTTCAAGACCAACCGGGTAGATATTTAAAAGACAAAGAGAGAAAGAAGTTACCATTAGAATAGAAGTTATCGATGAAGTAGTGAGAAGAAGCAGCAGATGACGAACCGTCATAGGGCAAGAACTCAGACTCAGATGATAATGACGACCTCAACATCTCCATTGGAGATAGTGAAAACGAAAGCCAGTTAATCGCCGGAGCCATTTTGCTTTATATATATATATATATATATATGTTGCCTTTGCTTTAACTTTCTTTAAAATCTCAATTAAAAAAACAAACAAAAAAAACTTCTCGGGAAGAAAACAAAACCCATAAAAACTTTACCCAATATTAAGACAGTATAATAAAAACAATATTCGATAATCACGAAGCTCAGTAACTCTGCAATACCATTGCAGACTGAAGAAAAGCTTGAATAGAAAGTTCTGGAAAGAGAATGCACGCAACAGCACTACTACCAGACGCATTCAGATATTAACCAAGTTTTGTGAGTATGAACTCTTGCAGAGAGGAGAAAAAACTGAGGAAAAATTTGGAACTTGATCAGCTTAGAGAACGTAATGACTTTTAATGGGAAAGGAAGTGCGGTTTTAGCTGCCAACCGGCTTAAAACCAGAAGTGTTTGAGAGAGAGAGAGAGAGAGAGAGAGGAGTTTCCCCCTTTGTAAATAATAATAATAATAATAATAATAATAATAATAATAACATATAAAATATAATAAAATAGAAAAAGAATAGGGGGTCTGTGACTTTTAGCTCTGCACTGAAGAAAATTTGTCTGAAGCAACGTTGCGAAAGATCCGCGCTGGCGGAAATGGGAGAATTTGTCAGGGTTCTTCTTCTCTTACAATAATTTTCAAAATAACCCCTCGTTATTTTTTTTATATTACCTTAATTGAATTGTTGTGCAGTGAGATTTGATTTTAATCACACACTTGTCCTGCATGCAGCTTTCCACTTTTCCTACCATTGGCTGCTCGTGGCAGGTTAGTTTTGGACATACAAGGAGCTGCTTATCTTCTCTTGTCCAATGTTTTACATGTCGGTGGTACATTCTACAAACTCGAACTTCATCCCGTTGCAGCTGAATACCGAGAATTGCCCATTTTTTCTTTTTTTTTTTTTATTAATGTGGAACACCTTTGAGCTCCACTTGAAACAAAGTTGCATTTATGAGTTTAATCAAGTTTATTGTTAATTAATTAGTTCATTAAAATACAATACAAAACTGAAATAATGATATTAGCTTCTAAATACAATTGAATGATGTAGATGGCAGCTAAAACATAAGAACTATGTTGCAATGTTCTATCATTTAAATCAAGATAAAAATAACAGGCTTGGCCACCCTTAGTTGGATACATTTGAGATGGGGTTTTTTTTTTTCTTTAATAATAAAAATAAAATTTAGTACGGTACAATTAAGATGGGATATAATTGCAATAAATGCATAAAAAGTGAGAATAAATAGATCAAAAGTAAGAATCTTATTATTATTATTTTGTTTTCATTGTGTTTATGTAGTTCAACCATTGCAATATAACAACGATATCTTACCACTTATTACTGTAGCTCTACCTAGCTATTTGTTAATTATCATATTTTTAAACCGCAACACAACATTGGAATTTCAAACTAACCCTTAAGAGCAGTAAAAAGAAAATCTAATGATGCGATGATCCAGGTGAAGAATATCCAAAAAGTAGGGGAAATAACGAAAAAGAAAGTAGAAAAGTAGAATGGCACAACAATAGCGGTGGAAGTTAATGATAAAATAAGAAGAAAAATGCTTCTTACCCGTAGTCTGTCAAAAGCAACAGATAAATGACCACCGGATAAGTTAACCTTGGCTGGTTAAAACGCTGGTTTGGTTCCCACCAAAACTAAAGTAAATGCATTTCTTTGCTCCAATATCAAAAATGCCAAACAATGCAAAAACAAAAAATATATTTTTTTTTCTTTTTGGTTCTGCGCTGCAAAAGAGAGAAGAAGAGCAAAGATCACCAAGCGAGAAAAACGGCAACTGTAAGCCCGATCATCAGCCTACTTTTCTCTGTAAAATTAGGTTGTCCCTGCATTTAAGGTAAGTCTATTTCCATATAGCTTTCAAATAATTAATGGATTATATAATTCAAAAGCATAAATCTTGAGTTGCAATGCACCTAAATATCAATTGTAATCGTCGTATACCAACATGTAGACAGACAAAGGCTACCCGTACAGTAAATTACTCATTCTACGATACTTACCTTACCAGCTAGCCATTGAGTTAAACAAATCCCTTGGGAACTCCAGTGTCTCGTATTCTACTATGCCAATATACATTTGAACTTAAATGCTAAATTGCAAAGAAACTTTATATTCCAAGTAAATATTAATGTTCTTTGTGATATACAGACAAACACATTAATAACAATAGCACAGCATTAGTAGTTGCGAGTGAATTGTGAACAGAAAGCCACGACAATTGATCAGGTTCGAAACGTCCCCATTTGTCCGTGTACGCATATGTATACAGGTAACCTGAAGAAAGAGATTCCATTCGCGCATTAAAACAAACACGTAGAGTGCAGTGATTTGTTGAAAGCTCGGTGGCTCGAGGCGGCATGCGAAAGCAGCAAATTGTAGGTATTGTTGACGTTATATCCTTGAGTTTGTTTTGATTAATGGGACCCGGACAATTTTATTTTTGCATGGAACGTGGCCTCTCGTTTGATTGCGGCTGCTGCAGATGTCGATGGCTAGGGACGACGTCTTGTGGATCCTCAAGGAACATGTACGCAATTAATTGCTTAATTAGTATACAACTAATTAGAAGAATTAAGGTTAAAGGATGTGCATATCTTTCGTTTTAGTAAGATATTAGTAGGTCCAACTAATTAATTTTATTTTCTATTCCGTGCCTGGAACGTATTTTACTAACTAATTTAATTAATTGAGATAAGTAATCACTAACAAACCGAAACTTATGGTAACAATATTTGATTTACATGTCTAATAATTAAGATAAATAAATAGTAATAATAAAAAAAGAGAGAGAGAGAGAATGGTATACGAATTAATTTCATTATGTATTGTAGTTAAATATATTTCTCAAATAAATAATTGTCAATTCAATTGAGATCCGCCCAAAGTCGGTTTAGGTATGCTTATCCTTGCCACCGCATCAAGTTGCACTCTTTTGCTGACATTCCTTTTTCTTTTAACGGCATGTGTAACATCACACGTGCTCATTTCTTTTAACAAATATTTTTAAAATGTTAACTACGTACGTACGTACATACATACATACATACACGTCGTCGTTGAATAATTAAACAAAAATAAATATAAAAAAATAAATAAAAAGACTCCTATATCCTTCTTCTCAGCTGGGAATGACCAGCCACCTGGACAACTGGTGGCAGCTGTAACATGGTTCCATGATCACCATCGTCTTTGGTTAACAACATTTAAGTCTCCAATAATTCGTATCTTCACCATGAAAATTATTTTGCATTAAATAGGTTACCAATCTTTTAAGGTTGATCATTAATAAAACAACTCATTAGTCAAACATCCAACTAGTAAATTTGGATTAATTTAAGAAAACATAAATATTAAATAAATAATATATATTTAAAATTTAAAATTTTTAATATATAAATTTATTTATAACATAATTAATTATTTAAACAATCATATTGTATTAATTTATTTATTATTTAATATATTTATTTTTATATATTTTAATTTTTATAAAATATTTATTAAATTTATCAGATTTTAAATGTATTTATTATATTTAATATAAATTTAATTAATATTTAAGTATATAGTATTAAAAATACTTTAAAAAAATATGTTAAAATATTAAACAATGTGATATAATTATAATTTATTTAATTTATTAATAATTGTATTAAAAAATAATATGATTATTAAATATGTCAAATTTGTCTCATTTAAAATATATTATTTATTTTACTTAATACAATATAAATTCAATATATTCATAGAAATTATTACCTCTACTAGTCATAGTCATTATTGAGATGGTTATATTACTCTTATTCTATTGTCTTTTGACCAGGGCAAAATTAAAGAGTGTGTAACTTGACAACAGTAATTGCATTTTAATTATTTTAATATGAATTAGGGATTTATTAATTGTAAATAACTAAATTATATCTTTTTTTTGTAAACACTACAAAATTAGGGGTCAAGATGTTATTACTCAGTTTATAATGTATTAATTAATGGCAAGGTTTTGGATTCCAAGAAATAGATCCTACTCATCCTTCTTATCCTGGCTTCTTCCGTTCTGCATATTTACGAAATTTTCTTAAGGCTGAAAGACTCGGGGTGATCAATCACTGCTTTTGACCTTTGACTGAAAGCACGTGCGCAGCATCTCTTAATTTCTGGATGACGTCGGTGACGAACGTGCATTCTCTGTCCCGACATATTCTCATAATCATGTCTTCAATGTAATAAACCGCTCTTTACTTTACTTCGTCTGCCGCGGAACCGAAAGAGCTATTTCCCCTTTTTTTTATTTTAAATTTACAAGCTTAAAATTATTAAATATTTGAATTTAATTATAGAGGACGAAGTTTCTTTAATCTTCTTTTGTGTTTGAAGATGAAATATCTTATTAAAACTTTGAAATGATTATCTTTTGGTAAATAATTTAACTGAAAACTTAATCTCCTCTTTCTTCTTTTTATTTTTTTTAATTTTTATGCATATAATCTTTCTTTAAAACTTCTTATTATTTTTGAGGATTAAATTTTTAAAAATTACCATAAACCCTAATTGTTATACTAAATCCCTTGTAGAAGGATGAATATATTTATTATTATTGTATAATATTCAACCTTTCTAAAGAGGATTTTAGATTAATTTGTTCATACAGTTTTTCTTTTTTTTTTTTTATTTAATCTCAAGTCACTTTTATAATTGAAACAACTAAAAATAAATTTACAAAATTAAAGATGGTAAATAAAAGTGGAATGACATAATAAGACACGAGTTCAAAAAAAAAAAAAAAAGGTAAACTAGTATGATGCACGATCAAGCTCGCATAATAGGCACAAAAGTCCAATAAACTAGCAAAAGCGGATCAACACAAAAGCACTAATAACTAATTAGCACCGGGGAAGCATAAACAGTCTTGAATTTTGTTATAATAGATTACCAAAATGATTTGTACAAGGTGAATTACAGCCCAATCCATCAAAAAATCAAAAAGGGAGACTCAATCCATCAAATGTATTCTTTAGTGTGCGTCGGTAAATATTGGGTCGAAATTAAAAAAAAAGGGGGGGGGTGGGGGAGAAAAAAGAAAGCCCAATGGAGGTTAAGGGAAATCCGATAGAAATGGAGGTGCGGGGGTTGCCTCTCGCATGCGAAGCGAGAGCTCTACCTTGTGAGCTACAACCCGAGCCTGTCGTACGTTCTTTACTTTATATATTTAATCAAATTATACATTTATTAATTAGTTGGTAGTCTTCATACGTAAATTCCAATTGCTATAACCTATACCAGTTATAAACAGGCAGTGAAAAACTTAAAAAATGATGAGTGAAATATAACAAAATTGTTAGATGATGTCCTGTTTTTTGATATTTTATTATCCGAACACTTTTTTTTTTAAATTTTATTTTTAAATTTGTCATATCACCAATAAAAATCAATGTCTATAAAGAATTATTATTTAAACATGAATAATTATTTCGGACAATTTCAAATATAACAAGTATTTTATGAGAATAAAATTATTTTTTATTATTTTCTTCCAAATTTATTCTTTTCTCTATTTTTTTTTCTTTTTTGGTAACCAAATACACTAAAATTCTAACACCATCTAAAAAAAAGAAATTATAATATTTTAGAATTTTGCCCAAAAATTCTAAAATCACTCTTAAGGGCAGGAGTTAAGTACAAGGTTGATCTAGTTATTACAATCTCCATTCCAATCTATCTTGTTTATGCCAAACTAAAAAGAATATTACAAAGATCTAGAAATAACCCAACAAAATTTGAAAGTCAAAATTATTTAAATATAATATTTTATTCTCAAATTATATGAATTTATTAATATAAACTAACATTTATTTTTCTCCACTTACATTAGTTGAATTATTAATTAATTAATTATTGGATTATTTGACTCACATTAAAATTAAGAAAGTAACGCCATCAAGTCTCTAATAGGGTTGGTTAGGCATCTCGTGGTAGTAAATACGGTGAGATTTGGAGGAGCAAGTGGTTGACTCCTAATTTTTCACCTCGTGTGTGGGTAGACCCACCCTTTCTTATTCCTTTGTAGACATTGTTCTCAGTATATCCTTTTAGCGCGAAACATTATCTTCTGTGGAGATGTTCGGACAATGCTGTGGTGTTAATATATTAGTAGTTAACCCAAAAAAAAAAAAAAATTAAGAATGATTTTATTTATGTAAAATATTGACTTATGAAGAGGGAGCATACTTACCAAGCCATACGCGAAAAGCCCAAAGTGTTGCCGTCCTACTCATAAAAAAGACATGGCGACACAAATCCTCAATACTTTTGGCAAGTCTCTAACAACTCCTTGAACCAAAATTTCAACTCGTCTTTTCACTATATTTCTCCCCCAAACGCAGTTTATATTTGTTGGGGCATCGCTCTGCTCTTAATTAATCCATGCTAAGGCTTAATCATCGTGCTTTTAAAGAAGGCAATTATTTTGCAAGTAGCAAAACCATTATTATGGATACTGAAGATCAAGAGAAAGTCTATGTCGCAGTTGGCAACGATTTACAGTATGGATTCAAGGCTTTGGATTGGACTCTTCGAAAATGGAAATCTCCGTTAATCTCCATTGTTATTGTTCATATTACCTTTAACATTTCCAAGGATTTTGTTTACACGCCATGTAAGTTTCATTACGAGCCATGTAATTTCTTTCTACTCTTAGTTAACACACAGATTTTAGAGAGACCTTTTAGCATTAAAAAATGCTTGTTCTGTTGTGTTTCTGTATTGATAATAATGATAAATACAATCTCCTTACGTTCATATACATAGTTTTGAAAAGAACTAAGGTGTTGCCTAGGACTAAAAGAGAATTTTGTATGCTAAAGATACGTACAACATTACAGCTAAGGACAAATTTTGTTTGTTTTCTAATACCAGCCCCTTTTCCAACGCTGGTGCAAGGTAACGGCCTTTGCTGGTGTTACTCTCCTTTCCTTCTGCTACAATGCAGCAGCTTTGCATCTTTGTCTGGTTTGCTTGCTTAACAGTCTTGAAATTTTTATGTATTTTGTTCTGTTGTATTTGGGAAGCTTCCTGCTTCTTCAGTGAGTTATGAAAAACCGGAAGTTATGACGAATTTGAAGAAGGGAAAAGAGACAATTTGCCTGCCAATTGTAATTACTCAATTCAATCCATACAAGATATAATACAAGATATAATTGTCACGAATTAGATTATTATTATTTTTTTAAAAGACATGTTTAATATGGTGTGTTTAATAAGGTGTGTAGAACCCACCCTCATAAAACTCAATAATATTTCTTTTCTATTCAATATGAGATTCGATTACATGCTGCTTTAAGTAGTTACACCATCTCACATTCAAAGACAAAACCAATAAAGTGGTAGAGGCAAATTTTTTCTTTTGAGAAGAAAGAAAACAAAAGAGGCAGAGAGAAAAGAGGAGACAAAGGAATATAGAGTATGAGTATTTTCATTGTGATTTAAAGAGTTCTTTCCAATTGTATGATTAGTCTTCATACTTGTAATTCTATTATGAAGATAAGTAACTGATCTTAAATATTCAGATATTGGTATCAAAGTGAGTCAGAATGGTTTCCAGTTTGTTTTCTTTGCTTTTTGTATATTGCTCGCTTTTTGGGTAATCATTGTTAAACCTAAAACTTTGAAGATGCATGTCTCTGTGCATAATGCATCAAATTTGATGAATATGACTCGTTTTAAAGCTCATGTTTCAATCTTTGAAACGCCATATTACTTGCTTATATTTGATTAGTATATTGAGTGAACGAAAGAATTAAAAATATTATTCTGGTCTTGTTTTTCCTATTTTAAATTGCATAAACTCAAAAGTAATGAGCCTCATAACTTTATGTGTTTATTTACAAATGTTATTATTGATAAATCATTCGAAAGTTTGTACTGCATTTTTCAAATTAATATATTATATGCTTAAAACGAACCAATATAATGAGAGAATGCAAGAGTCAAAGTTGTTTTATTTTTTATTTTTTAGTTTTTGGTGCTTCAATCAAAAACTTCAAAAGTTCAAAACTTTGTCTCTTATACACCAAATTGGACAAATAATGACACTTTAAAAAGCTCTTATTCTGAGCTCAAATCAATATATCATTGGCCTCAAAAGAATAAGTACAATCAGAGAACTAATGCATTAAAGTTGCTGGTTCGGTGAAATATTTTTCTAGTTTTAAGCTGTTAGAAGTTAAAAATGATAAATAGTACCTTACTCTAGTAACCTTTGGAAGGAGAGCAAGATTCACCAATTTTATTAACAAAAGGGAAGACCATATTTGAGCTGTTTAAGAAATTTTATAAAATGATGGTAATCCGATGACCGAAGGTCGACATGTGCTTCAAGTTATATGCCGCCTTGTCGGACTCTGATTTTAACATTGGTTTTTATTTGACCTAAAATCTAATATTTTTTTTTAATGGTGATTTAATATATTTTTTTGAAGTCTTTTACTATTTATTTGTAATTTTTTCTTAAAGAAAAGTCATTAGAAAATTACCATAAAATTAATTCAATTTGAAATTTAAAAAAATTATTTTTTGGGATCATTTAAGCATGCTTACGAATGTTGGGTCTTAGTGAAAAGTTTTTGTATCTATAATGGAATACTTCCAGTATTTGTTTTTGTTTTTTTTGTTTTTGATAAAATAATGTATTAATCACATATTATTCTACTTTGTATAAATAGTATACACGATTCAAACGTTGCACAAGGGAGACATGTTATACTATATCAGGGGCTTTAAAAGAAATATTTTGCTATAACACTAATATATTAGTAAAGGAAAACATTGAGATTTTTGATTTTTTTTTTTAAACATATATGCCTAATAGTTTATTTTCATGATTGTCTTTGGAATGAAAAAACACTAGTTTTGTTAAAAAGCTTCCTTTACAATTTAAATACACAATCTTTTTTGAAAAATAAAATTAGAGTGGTGATTATGATGTCATCTATAACTCTTACTAATGAGATTGAATTATTATATGAACGTCATCATTTATCAAATAAGGAAATTTGTCATGCTAAGTTCGCATCCTAATCTATGTGGTACATGAAACAAGGGTCATGCATTAAAAAAGGCCCTTGGTTTAGAATGACAAAAATCAATAGAGTTATCAAAAAGAAACATGTGCTTGATTGTTGCAACAAGGCTAACTATAAAAGAAAGAGAGAGCCATAAATACTATTCCTTATTTCAAAAAAGATTAAAGCATGAGTTATATTGTACTATATTCTTTTATATATATATTTATTGATTTATCTATAAAAGAAATAATTTTTATTTATTTATTTATGTATATGATATCATTGATTTATATATGCATGCTTTGTGTCATGCCAAAATAATGGAAGTTTTGATTTATTGATTTGTTGAAAAAAAAAAAACTATTTGCACACGTTACTAAGTAATATGAGTAATGATCTTATATGTGAGTTTAAGGTATACCAATTGACTCAATAATTATGGTTTGCCGGGAAAAAGAAATTTAGTGATACTTAAAGTATTAAACTTAAGCGACTAGCTATTAAGTTTGACATGTACAAAAAGACACGGATCTATGATAAGGTAACATCTGAAGAAAATTTTAAATATAATTCATAAATTAAAAATTTTAAAACATGTTTTAACTAATAAGCAATAAGTTTAAATCGATATTCAATCTCTACCTGATAATTAAAAGTATATAAAAGTTAACATGACACACAATGATAATATTATAATTTTTAATCATGCTTAAAGATATGAGTTAGAAGATGAGTTCTTTAAAGTAGTTAAGTCATCATGCAAAGCCTATATGATTGAATTTGGCTTCCATAAAGCATTTGGCTTCAAAAAGAAGCAAGGTATCAAGATCTTTTTGAAAGGGAAAGAAATAAGATATCTCAATAGGAAAGAGCCAAAGAGACAAGTGTACTAGTTAAAAAAGGAACAAAACTAATTTAAAATGTTATAAATGTGAAAAAAAATGAGTCATTTTGCAACTAAATGCATTAAATCGAAAAAGACTCAAGAGCAACTGGCCACGGGCTAGTGGTCGAGAAACATATATATATATATATATATATATATATATATATTATCATTGAATAAGCTAAGGATTTAAATGCATATATGTGGAAGATAACTCTTAAGTTGAAGTCAAAAAAGTAAGTGCCAATTGACATTGTGTGGTAGCCGAACCTTTCTCTTTCATGATGTCCTGTATGCACCGAATATTCAACATGACTTGGTCTTTGTTACAATCCTTCTAAATTAGGCTACTCATTTAATTTTCATGATTTTTTATGGATATTATGTTCAACTTTGTCTTAATGGGCACTAAATATTTCCATAATAGTTTTATTGTATTAAATACTTATATAAATGATTTTTATTATGATGATAGGTTTTTTTCTTTGATCATTTTTGTCATCTGAAAATAAAAATATGAATATTTGAAATGTTAGACTAGATCATATAGGACAAAAAAGAATAAGTAAATTAGCGAAGTTAGGCTTATTGGGCTTATTATTAAAATTAAAACGCTAATATATAAAAATTGTTAGTTAAAAAAATAACTAGGAAGCTGTTTAATGAAGTTGCTAGAGCTGAAAATCCATTACAATTAAAATATTTGTGATTTAATGAATGTAAAGGCTATATATAGAGTCTTATATTGTATTACATTCATTAATGAATTTACATATTATGGTCATATTTATTTGATTTCTTATAAATTGGAGGTATTAGTTTGTTTCAAATTGTATTTGAATCTAGTAAAAAATTGATTAAACAAAAGAATTAAATTTTTAGGAATTAGTTTTGAACGTGAATATGTTTCTAACTAGTTTAAAAAATTGTGTAACGAGAAGGTACAAAACAACTATTAACTATTTTTAGAACTTTACAACAAAATAGTATAGCAAAAAAGAGGAAAAGGATATTGCTCAAACTGAGTAAGTCAAAAATGGCACAAACCAATTTTTAAATATTGTACTAGAGAGATACTTTATTAAATTGACACTTATATATTTAACCAAGTTCCATCCAAATTTGTTACTTTCACTCTATATGAATTATAGACATGTAGACTAATTGAACTAAATCACATGTGACCTTAAGGGTTTTGCAGCCTATATCTATGATTTGTCTCATATTAAGTTAGGTGTAAGAGAAAAAAAAAATGTATTTTTATGAAATATTCTAGGCATTTTAAAGGATATATGTTGATTGGTAAACATATGGTGGTAAAATAATAAAGTAATACCAACTCTCTTATGAATGAATTCTAATAAAGCGATGTCAATTTTTTGAAAGATAATTTCCTAATATAGGTAATGTTGATAAAGATATTTAATTTTATAAATTATATAATTCTCATAGTGGTACCATTTCCATCCACAAACAATAATAAATAGTGATTTACTCATATATACAATGCCTAATGAGAGTGGTACACTTATTAAATCAATTTAGATAAATCATTTAATACGTCAAAGTAATTGAGGAATAATTCCACATCATTGGTTTAAAATTGAGAAAAATTTATAATTCTTTCTCATGATAGTAATGAGCCATAAATACTAGATACAACTTTAACTTTATAGGCAAAGGAAACATGGATGAAAGCAATGGATGAAGAGATGGAATAAATAAAACCAATTATATTGGAGATTTGGTTGACTTACCATTTGATTATTGAGACATTAAAAATAAATAAGTTCTAAAATCAAACGCAAGTTTGATAGCACAATTAAAGTATACAAGTCACGTTTAGTCGCAAAAAGTTATACTTAAGAATAAGGTATAAATTCTAAAGAAACATATTCTCTTGTAATAATGTTTTTTTTAATTTGACTAATTCTATCTATTATCGCACACTTAAATCTCAAATTGCTTCAAATGAATATAAACACTACATTTTCTAACAAAAAACTAGACTAGAAATTTGTAAAGATAACAAATGAAGCGTTTGGCAATAAATCATGAGCCCAGTGAAGATTTAAAGATTGCAAGTATTGCGTGAGAGCTTGATGAAGTGAGGAGAAAAGTTAGTGGAAAGTAAAGAAAATGAAGCGGCGATTAAGAGATGTGCTAACATAAGAGCATATAATAAGTACTCAATTGATATTGTAAGTAAAGGCTTGACCTAAAAAATTGAAGTCTATGTTGGCTTATGTATTGGGTTAGACCAGATTTGCATAGTGTTTAGGCCGAATCAAACCTGACTTAAGTTAGAGTTTTGAGATTTGGTATGACTAGGCTTAGGCCAACCAGCAGGCCCAAGCCAAAAATATTTAAAAAATAAGGTTCCTAAATCCCAACCCCCCTTGGCACTGCCTTCTTCTTTTCTTCTTTCTTGGATCTCCCTCTTTCTCTCTCTCTCAATTGCAAAATATTTCTATTCATATTTCTTAAAATCAAATTCAAAATTTGGAGAATATTATAGATGCAGAGAGCTAGAGATGCAAAGAAGGAAGCAAGGGAGATAAGAATTCTGCTTTATTTTTTTCATTATGTTTTTGGTTGATTCATGATAAAGAATGGGTTTTTATATAAGGCTTGGTTTCCTTTTTTTATTTTTCTCTGGTTGCTTTGGCTGTAAAAGGATGTTTTTATTTATTTATTTACCTAAATTATACTCTAATTTTTGGAAGTAGCTCTCGGTTTGTTTGGTTTGGTTTGGTATGATGCTATCTAAAACTCGTTTGGTTGGTTGGGTACGACATTATCAGGGAATTTTGTGTTTGTTGTTTCAACCCTTTTGCACTCTTATTAAAAACATAAAAATTTAGGGGTGGAGAGGATTATATGTCCTCAAACCCATTTAAAATTTCTTCAAAGCAATGTGTAAGTGAAATAAGATTATATTTTAAACTTCAATTTTATTTTTTATTTTTTTAATTTATACACGTAAGAAAAGATTAGCTTTTGGTATTTTGTAGGTTACATCATGGAAAATTTTTCAAAATAGACATGTTTTAACTCCTTACATTTATAACCAATTCTAAAATATTATTATCAAAATAATTACTTTTAACAATTTTGTCCCCGTAATCACTTTTTACAATTATAAAATAAAAGAAACACAAATACTTATTTTTACTCGCAAACAAGTTATATTCTTTCTCAAAATTTTCAACATTCACATTATTTATATTTCGTACAGTTGTACAAATATTCTAATATTTTATTGATAGACTCAATTTGATAAGTTAGTTTTTATACTTTATTTTATATCTAATTTTTAATCAATTTTAAAATAAATATGACTGTAAAATTTATTGTGATTAATATTTTTGAATTATATTTAAATTATATGTATGATATATATTAATTTGTTAATTTTTGTTTGTTAAAAAGAAATTTCTAAATAAACACTTACAAATATAATTATTTTTTNATTGACACTAGGATATCCAAAATGAGTACCCTTATGTCAACCACTTGAGGGCCAAATTTGCCCTCCTGTCGTTGGCAAGAGAATATTTATGATGTGTTTTTTTATTAATTTAAAAATAAATTTTATTTTTTTGAATTTATATTTAAATTTTTTTAATTTATATTTATTAAATTAAATTAAGATTATTTTTAATATTAAAGTTAATTTATAATTTTTTTAAAATTAAATTTTTATGTTTTTATTATATATTTATTATATGAATTTATTTAATTTATTTTTTAATATTAATTTTTTTATTTAAAAAATTATCGATGTTCAAATATCTATATTTAAATAGTATATATATATATATATATTAGATATATGGCTGAAAATATGTCAGTTAGTATTTCTCGTAAAGAATTATAGGATTACGTTATCAGACAGTTCAAAAAAATACCGTGATAGAAGGATTAAATTCTTATCAATTCTAAAGATTATCAAGTACTATGAATTATTAACAATGTTATATGACTTCACTAAAATTGATATAACGAAATTTGTTATTAAAATAAAAATAAATTTCATAAGCAGTAGAGTTTATTATATATATAAATATCAGTAATTACTATAATGTATCTGTATTTATAAGCAGTATCATAGCAATAATTAGTAGACAACTCACTCCTATTTATATCACTACGAAATAAATAGTTATTGATGATCATAAAGAATCTTACACTCCTTCTTTATAAATTATTAATTCAAAAATTTATTTATAACTATTTATTTTTTCTTTGGAAAGTAATTAATTTAACTTTGGTCAAAATTATTTGTCAGACGAAATATATTCTATAGAGCTTTTACTTATATATCATAAAGATGTTAGAATTCATTGTCAGTACCCACTATGTGAGTATAACAAGGATCATATATATGATTTTTTTTCATAATCAACTGTATATGAAAGGTGAAGCCGTTTATAATCTTGGCAACACACTCATGACTCTATGTGAGAATTATTGCAATAAAGATATGAATGTAGCGATGAATATGGGCTATGAACTAGGTCAAAGTAGCAGTTTAATGAGGCATCAAGGGGACATGCTAAGATCAGCAAGTTCTAATTTTTGTCGCCAATTCTATCATTAATTGTTCGGTTGTAAAATGTACTATTTACATCTGTCTACAATATTATATCTATAGACAATATTTTTAATTTAAAAAAAAAGTTACGAATGCATTGGATATAATGACATTAAAGAACTATTTTCAGTTTCGATTTTCAAAATTCATAACAAATCGATTTAAGGTGAAGTATGTGATTAACGAATATGAATGACAAATTTAAGCAACTGACACATATGAAAATAGTGAATATTACTCAATTAAATGTTTTGAAAAAGTTTATACTTGTAAAAGCAACCAATTACAGTCTGATCACCTTTAAACTAGTAATTGATTTATTGGTAAATATATGATAAACAAATTTTAAAATTCTAATAGGATTTACACTTTGAATAACATTTGGGATAACATACACTATGAATTTGAAATTTGTATATCCTATCATAAGGTATAGTTAACTAGAAAAGAAACACAAAAATTGGCATACAAAGACCCAGTAGAGTCATTTAAGCTATATCATAATTTTGTTATGTTTTAAAAAAGTACAATTTAGGTACAATTACACATATAGAAACAAATGAGGATAATCATTTTTTATATATTTTCATGGCTCAAGGCATATCAAATTAGTAGCTTCCATTCACCAATTCGATCAATGGTTTCTATTGATGACATATTTTTTAACTAAAGAACTATGTTTGTTACAATAATTCTTGATGAAAATAATCAAATTTATCATGTGATATTTGAAGTAAGAAACTCTAAAAATGATGTATCATAAAAATAATTCTTAAAAAAATTATGAAATGCACTTGGACATATTTTAGATTTGATATTTTTGTTAAATTAACATAACAACATTATTAAAAGGATAAGAAAAATATTTCCTAACTACTATCATTATTTTTATTCCTACCATATTGAAGAGAATCCAAAAGTAAAGTATAAGTTCAAAAATCTTAAAAAAGACACTTTTTTTTTATGGAATTTATCTTACTGCCAAGGCATATATTTATAGTAATTTTGAAAACACATGCATAAATGCGTGGCACAAAGGAGATTTTTTCCATTTTTCATGGGCACAGGCACATGTAATGAATGCATAGAGGGCATGCATGTTATGCTCCTGCATTTGACGAGCTTGTAAGGTGCACTCGCTATCTTATCACCCTCAAAACACCATTTTTTTTTTTCAATTTTTTCAATCACATTTTTTGCCGAAACCTGCCCAAATCTTCCCATTTCCCAACTTTTTCAATAATTTTCATTATTAACTTACAAAATCTACATATTTTAACTATTAATTTATATAATTAGCATGCAAAATAACATCCAAAAACTAACTACAAACTAGCTAATTGTAAACTAACTAATTACAAGCATTTTTTAAACAATAAAAAAAAAAATAAGATAACAATATAAGTAAAATTAAATTAACTCTTTTTTTTTTTTTAATCTTCTTGCCTAAATTTGTTTACAAAGTGTTCTTATTAAATATATAGGTAAATGTTAGAAGGTGAAGGAAAGTAAATGTAAAAAGTTAAAATAATTAAGAGGGATAAAATTATCAAAATAATTTATTTGCGAGAGTAGAATAGTCAAAATTAGTTATTTTAGTAAAATATTTTATGGTTGGTCATAAATATAAGGAAGGGTTATAATAAGATTATTTTTAAAAATTTTTTTAATAACAAAGTAATCTTTTTTGGTTGCACAGGTAAAAGAATAATTCTTTTGTTCTATTTTTCTTTTCTTTTAATGGTCTATTTTATTACAAAATGTATACTTTTGTGTTATGGCAATTGAAGTTCTTAAGTCGTGGTTTATTCATAAAAGAGGAGGAGCTACGGAGAGTGATAGACTTACTATATTTTTGTATTTCTTTTGATACATTAATAGTATTCTTTTAATTATTGTTATAATATTTAAATGGGAAAATTTATAATAATTATTTAAGATTAATAATATTACTATTTTACTTTATTTATTTATTTTTTATAATAAAAAAAATACAAATTATCAAAACACACATATTACATGTATGACATATGGGTATAAATATATATGTGTTAAAATAAATAAAATGAATGATATAAATTAAAAATAGTAATTATATATATATATATATGTTAGGTTATTACTATTCATATACTGGGTCAACCCAATTTGTTTAACATAAAGGATATCACTAAACTCACATCCACATTCGTTAAAAAAAATTAATATTAAACTCACACTGAATTTATAATAGATTTGACATTTCATTACTAAATTCATTTAAACAGATATTTAATATTTACTAAACTCGCATAGATATCTATAAGTTTTTAATGATTTTTTTTAAATATATTTTTAACTATACTTACATTATTATTAAATATTAAACTTAAATTTATAAATTATAAATTTTAATATTAATTTCAAATAAATATTGATATAAAATATTAATTACATTCTATATAAAATAAAATTCATCATAGCCATTCAAAAAATATATAATTATTTTATAAATTTATATATAAAAAATTAAAATATTTAAAATAAAAATTTTTAAATTCATAAGTTTAAAATAA
>CP135536.1:2659686-2706556 GCA_032402905.1 Khaya senegalensis
TATATATTTTTTAATAAATTTTAAAAAACTTGAGTATAAAAATAAATTAATTAGTGAATTTATTTTGCTTTGCTGTTGTTAATAAATTATTTTTTAAAAAATAATAAATTTTATGCCTCAAAATTTTTTAATAATAAAAATATTTTTATTAATAATTTTTATACATTCTATTTTTTAATAAATTAATTTTATTCTTAAAATAAAAATAATAATAATAATAAAGAAATTATTTAAGACATAAGAATTGAAGTATTTTTTCTTCTAATTTGATATGAACTTGAGGTGGCGAAAGTAAGATAGAGTATTTGGAGAAGTTAATATAGTAGTTAAAATAAATCAACAAAAGTTGATCTAACTTGTGATAATATATTAGATCAAATTTTAGATTGTAAAATTAATAGCCTCCATAATAGAAAGATTTCTCTTATTAAGATTTTATAGAAATATCATAATAATAAAAAAGCTACTTGAAAGCTCAAATTCGAAATTTGTTAGTATTATTTGTATTTATTTAATTTTTAAGTATATATACAATGAATTTTGATGATGAAATTTTCATTAAGGAAGGAAGAGTTATAATACCATAAAAAATGTTAAATAAATATATGAATATTATAAAATATGTGAATATTTAACGATTTCTGGTGAAAATTAAATTATAAGAAAATTTAAACAAAATTGTATGATTTTTGAATATTTATAATTTAAGTAAAATTTTAGAAAGATTTAAGGTCATTTTATAATTTTTAATTTTTTTTAATAAATATTCCTATTTTTATATTAGCCTCGTCTCTTTCTCTTTCTTCACTTTTCGGTCATTTCTCAATGAACCCCTTCTTGACGTTTCATCAACATCATTTTTGAACTTTACACTCTCCTCAACGTTGTCATTTCACTGCTAGAAATCTCACCTTGATTCGATTTTCAATAAGTTAATAAATTCTGTTTAAAATTTTAAAAATTCTTTAACTCAATTTTTTGGCCAACTCCGATCTCTTATCAAAAAATCAAGTATATCGGTGAATTCTTGATGAATAGCACAAAACCATCAAAAAGTTTAGAACCAAAAGTTATCAAATTTTTTTCAAAAAAATCACCAGAGTCACAACTTTTCAACTAAAATTTTAGTAAATAGTATATCGAAGGGAAAAATGAATCACATTATTGGATTTAGGATGTCGAAAATTATAAAACTCATGAGAACTCACTACCTAAATCGCCAAATTGCAAGTTGCCGTCGTTGTTGACTAGCAAGTTGACTAGTCAATTATCAACTCTTAATCAACCTTTTCGTTTTAGACCTATCGGACATTATTTTCAATCTCAGAGATATTCGTTAGACTTGTTTCGATAAAACAAATTCAATCGTGAGCTCAAAATTATTAAATAATTTTTTGAATCAAAAAGTACGTAAATCAAGGCAATTGTTAACAAGAGTTGATTGTTGACCTGTCAACGCCGATCAATAGTAATGGCAAATTGAAATTCTGCAATTCAGGCAATGGGTCTTCATGAATTTTATAATTTTTGACATCTTCAATTCAACAATGCAATCTATTTTCCTATTTGATATGCTATTTGTCAAAAATATGGTTGGAAAGTCATGACTTTGTTAATTTTTTCGTAAAAAATTTAACGACTTTTGGATCTAAATTTTTCAATGATTTTATTCTACTTATTGAGATAAGTTAATCAATATATTCGATTTTTTGATAGAATGTTAGGGTTAGCCAAAAAATTAAATTAAAAAATTGTTAAAATTTTAAACAAAATTTGTTGACTAATCGGAAGTCGAAATGAAATAAGGTCGAGAAGGAGTTCATTGGAAAAATAACTAGAAAGTGAGAATAAAAAAAAAAGGTGGGGTTGATTTTAAAATATTAAGACATTTATAGAAATTTTTTTAAAAAATTATAGAATAATCTCAAATTTTTTTAAAATTATAATTAAACTATAAATATTTAAAAATTATGCAATTTTGTCCAAATTTTCTCATAATTTAATCATCCTTAAGAATCGCTAAATATCCACGTATTTTATAATATTCATATATTTATTTGATATTTTTTAGGATGTTATATAATAATTTTTTAATTTCCTAAAAAAATACAAATTATACTATCCTAAATAAATTAATTTAAAATTAATAATTTCTACCTAAGTATTCCCTAAATAATATAATAAAAAATAAATTTTAATTTCAGATAACAAAATTAAAGAATTAATAATATTTTCATTTCCTACAAAATTACAAATTATGTTATCCTAAATAAATTAATAAAAAAATAATAATCTCTACCTAAATATTCCCTAACTAACATAATCAGAAATAAATTTCTATTAAATGTAACAAAATTAAAGAATTAATAATATTTTCATTTCTTAAAAAAATTACAAATTATACTATCCTAAACAAATTAATTTATAAATAATAATCTCTACCTAACTATTCCCTATATAACATAATAAAAAATAAATTTTTATTCCACAAAATAAAATAAAATAATTAATAATATTTTCATTTTCTACAAAATTACAAATTATACTATCCTTAGTAAATTAATTAAAAAATAATAATCTCTACCTAAATATTCCCTAAATAACATAATAAAAAATAAATTTATATTCCGCATAACAAAATTAAAGAATTAATAATATTTTCATTTCTTACAAAATTACAAATTATACTATCTTAAATAAATTAATTTAAAAATAATAATCTCTACCTAATATTTCTTGAATAATATAATAAAAAATAAATTTTTATTCCACGTAACAAAATTAAAGAATTAATGATATTTTCATTTCCTACAAAATTACAAATTATACTATCCTAAATAAATTAATTTAAAAAGAATAATCTCTACCTAAATGTTTTCTAAATAATATAATAAAAAATAAATTTTTATTCCGCATAACAAAATTAAAGAATTAATAATATTTTCATTTCCTAACAAAATTACAAATTATACTATACTAAATAAATTAATTTAAAAATAATAACATCTACCTCATAATTTCCTAAATAACATAATAAAGAAATAAATTAATAAATTTAATTAAAAAAACGATTCGAGTCACTTGAACTTAATTTGGTTCAACTGAACCCGGTCTGGTCCATCAGTTCATAATCCGTTTCAATTAAACTCGGTCCAGTTAGGTTATTAACAAGAGACGTCGGGCAGCTCCAGGAGCTCAACGTCGAGCGCCGGCTAGTGCTCAACATTGAGGGCTTGTGGTGCCCCGTGTCGAGCACTAGTTGTTACTCCTCGTCGAGCGCTGGTAGCTAGAGCTCCACGTCGAGCGCCAGTTGGCCCTCCACATCGAGCTCCACTGAGAGTATTGTGTCAAGCGGCGCCACTGGCATCTACGCGCATACAATACAAATATACAGGCTACATGTTCTAAAACGCAGATTTACAGTAGATTTACTGCAGATGTGTTCTAAATATGCACAAATCAATGAGAAAATATGTAAGACACTTACAGTTTTTACGTTGCTGACGATTATCAGAGTTTTGAGGTCAGATAGAGAAATGAGGTTTGACTAAATTTTGTGAATGAAATGTATTTGGCTCATATGCAGGGAGGGGTATATGTGTCCAAATAAGATAAAAATTAAACACTTTAGTGTAAGAATGTTTTAAAATTGATAAAAGTTCGTAAATTGATTGTAAAATCCGAGCATTATGGGAATTTTCCCTTTCCTTTGCACACAGTTTCCAATTTTTTTTCCACAGCCGGGACCCACACAACACGTATTTGAATCAACAGCCATTGGTAGGTCTAAGGTTATCCAAATTCATCATCGTCAACTTTTGTTTTGCTTCCTGACTTTTTAAGTCGCCAACAGCAAAAAGACTTTCACTCCCGCTAAAAAAAAAAAAAAAAAAAAAAGAAGAAAAATCCTCCACCACGCCCTGTGTCAGATTCGTCCAGTGTTTTTATTTTGTTGGTAGAAGGATAAGAAAGAGGAAGATGATGTCGAAGTCGATCATTGATACGCTGAAGAGTGAACTTCCCGTGGAACAGGAATCATTTGTATTGTCTGCGGATGTTAAGACTGGTCTTGTTCTTGTTGATATTGTTAATGGTTTCTGCACTGTCGGTGCTGGCAACTTGGTAATATTTCCATATTCATTTTAGAACGTTGTTGTTTTCGTTTTCGTTTCGGTTTTTACTTATTACATATTGAGATTTTGGCCGCAAATTTAATCTGATCGTGTCTTTTACATCCGTTGTTGGCATGCTTATTTCTTGTACTATTGACTGACCTACTTAGTTTTTTAGCCATTAGCGAAATGGTTTTTGTTTGATGAAATTACCTCATTAACTGGTGGGTTAATATTATAGACGCCGTTGTATTCATTCTATAGTTATCTGTATTCATGTTTTACAGGCCCCAACGCAGCCTAGTGAACAAATTTCTCAAATGGTAGACGAGACTGTGAGACTTGCCAAAATATTCTGCGAGAAGAAATGGCCTGTTTTTGCTTTTCTTGATTCTCATCATCCTGATGTCCCTGAGCCCCCTTATCCTCCTCATTGTATTATTGGAACAGATGAAGCAAAACTAGTTCCAGGTACTTCTGCTAATACTATATTTCAAAATGTTTATAGAAAATTAGCTGCATACGAAATGACTTTTATGGCATGCATTTCTCCTTTGTAATGTTGCTTCCTCGTTATTCTTGCAGCACTAGAGTGGTTAGAAAATGAAACTAATGTGACACTTAGGTGCAAGGATTGCATTGATGGGTTTCTCGGTTCTGTTGAGAACGATGGATCCAATGTGTTCATAAACTGGGTGAAGAACAATGAAATTGTAAAGGTAAGTGTTTGCAGTTGTCCACTAGACAAGGTTTGCTTCTCAGTATGTGTTTTACTGATTTATGGAGAAAATGTGACAGCCGTATGTACATTTTTTTTGTCTTGTTTTGACTGTCTTTGTGGTTTTTTTAGATACTGGTGGTAGGAATATGCACAGACGTATGTGTGCTTGATTTTGTGTGTTCCGCACTGTCTGCCAGAAATCGTGGTTTTCTTACCCCTTTAAAGGATGTGATTGTGTATTCGTGTGGTTGTGCAACTTATGATTTGCCAGTTCATGTTGCCAGCACTATTAAGGACGCTTTTGCTCACCCACAGGTACTTTAAATCATTAGATAGTTGTTTTGTGTTGGATATTTTAGTTGATTTTAACTATTAACAGTTTTAAATTTTGCAAGTAAATCATTAATTGAGTCTTGGAGCATATGTTTATTGCTTTGGTTGAGGTAGTTAACATATATGAACCGGCAAATCTTGTATTGTAGAACTTAAATTGAATCAAAAGTTTGCAGTGAGATAAACTATTTGTTAATAATAAACTATTTCTTAAGTGTATTATTTGATAGATAGTTTGACATAAACCTCTCACCAAGTGCCTCCATGAATTTTTTTAAATCGGGCCATGCAGTATATTGCAGTTGTTGAATAAATACCTAAATTTTATAATGGTTCATCAGCCATCCAAATGTTTGAATGGAAGAATGGAGGTGATGACTGAGAGTATCACAGGAGCATCACAGCCTAGCTATTACAATACTTAATTTAAAATGGAGGTGAGGTTTATTTTAACTCTCACTGGTTAAGTGATGAACTTGGCATGTTCAGAAAAAGGGTTCCTATACTTTCTATTAATCATCGGTTTCAGTAGATGATACTAGATTATTCAATGGTTCTGGATAAGTGGGATTGAGACAAGGTTCTGATACTATATCAAAAATATCTTTTTAAGACACTAGGTATAGATACAGAGGCTAGATGATAGGGATTCATACACTGGTGATTATATTGATCGAAAAAAATTTGCCAAAAGTGCCTTTTGGGCCATTAGATCAACAATGAATGAAATCAGAAAAGGCTTGGGCTTCTTATCAACTATTCTTCTATCTTTCCTTCAGGGTGTGGTCAAATCTTCTTATTTTCATGTTCTTTTCCTATTGTAATAGCATTGAAAATGCATAATGTTGAAGTTATCAATATCCATGTTTTAGATCAAAGAATTTGTGTTGAGATCATCAGCAGCAGCAAATACTTTTTTATGCAAAAAGTAATATTAATAAAAATAAATAAATTCGATGAAAAATGAAAAGTTCTGATCTGCCTTTCTGTTCATTGAATGTTAAATTCTGTTTTTACATGTGCATTTTTCTTTTGCATTGCAGGATTTGATGCATCACATAGGACTTTACATGGCCAAGGGAAGGGGAGCTAAGGTAGTATCAGAGGTGTCATTTGATGCATTGAAAGAGCCATAATTTTAAGCCATATGTAACTGTTGGCTTTCTCATATACGTAGTATGTCATGCTTGATAATTAATAGATATTTGTTTTTCATTTATACTCAGAATGAGGCAGTTGGGAATAGATGGGTTGGGTTTCCGGGATGACTGGTATATTGTAAAGATATGAATATCAGTCAGTTGCCAATAAAAATAAAAGAAAATTGTCGCAGCTTGTTAGCCAAATGATTAAATAGCTTTAATCTGTAAAATGCTTAATGTGAATCTGTTCATGTTCATTGGGGCCCGAGATTTCATTAGAGCTGCATTTTTAAATAATGTATTTGCCCCTTATACAATGCACATAACAAAATCTTTCGGTAGGAAGTAGACACTTTGAATTTTAGTCCTTCTTTAGAGCTGCTGTTTGTATGCAAACTTGTACACGACTATTAACAATTCAACAATGATTTACAACAAATCAGTGTTGAGTTACTAATAGTTATGTACAAAATTGTCTTTTTCTCTGATAATAAAAAATTTTTAAATCAAGTAAGAGCTGTAAAAAACAAGTAATCCAGAAACATCCTTATGACTTGCATCAAAATACATTCAAACTTTAGGACCCAAAAACAATTAATGGTTAGGTTTTCTTTTGGACTGACTGCAACATTCTTCCAAAGATCAGTTTAATGAATGAATAAACTATGTTGTTCGAGTGATTTGATTCTCAAAAAGTTATTATTAATGTTATTAATTCTGCCAGCAAAGAGAAAGGATTGATTGTTATTGTTGATCAGTTATGTTTGTGATAATCCAAGTATTGAGTTGGTTGATGTTTCAATATCATATCCTTGTTAGTTGCTGCCTTTCTGGTTGCGCGTTCTTAAACACATTCAATGCTGCTGCATTACATCTCACAAATATGTGTGGAATAGTGGCAGAATTGGAATCTGATGCAAGGAAATGCAGAATATAAACTGGAGCCAATATATTCCTGGGACTTCAGGAACTCAAAGTAGATTATGCACCAAAAAGTCTTGTGTATAATTCTAAGTAATAAAAAGTGAAGAGACTGGCGCATCCCTGTTGATTAAATTAATTTCAAACTACAAACATGTACCGTAGGCAGAAAATATACTTCCCCCAAACGAACAAAAGAAAAGGAATAGCTTTGGCTTCTGTCAGTATACCTCGAAATAAATGAATGAAAAAACAACTCTTCGGAGTAGACAAACTCACAATGTTACAAGTTACCTACTTACTCCTTGCATAAAACCATTGTACTTCCTTGCCAGAGCAGGGTGCATGCTGGAGAAGAAAGATGCCCGTTGCTTCTTTGGTTTGACACCAAAGATAAATGATCGTAGAGGAACTCGGGACCTACTATCCGAATGTTCCAGCTTAACGTTAGGATCATCGTTAGTTTCAGAAAGTCCAAATTTCTCACCCAACAAGTTTAGAGTCTTCTCAAGTTCGAGTTGGAGATTCGCAACATGATCAAGACCAGTTTGCAACTCCTCTTCTACCTTGTTATTCTCTTGTTTCATGTTTAAAACCTCACCCTGGAATTTTGCAGCTTGATAGCTTGTAAACTTGAAGTCATCATCTTCCGCACTAATCTTCAGCGCTTTTGTGATTTCTTCTTGAATGTCACACAAAGATGAGCACCTGGACTTCATTTCTTCTTTCAATAATGCACCTTTCTCCATCCACACTGTTAGTTCATTTTGTATCTCTCTCAGATGCTTGTATAATGGCCGCCCATCGGATTTCAAAGAATACCTTGAGGTACTACTTCCTTCATGCTTCTTTTGTTTCTCTTCAAGTTTTGATACCTCGGCCTGCAGATCTTTAACTTCTGTTTCAAATTTCTGTATTTGATGGAATGAAGTGCTGAATCGTAACCAAAAATCCAAGTTCTCCTCTAGCAGTTCGTCAATGTTCATCCTGAATTTTTCTTCAACTGCTGTAGTACTTTGAGCTTGGTCTTCTTGAGTCACCCTAATGTCCACTTCTCTATCTGTTGGCTGAGTCCTTGAGGTTTCAGTCACAGTTACTTTTTGTTCAGCATATTGATCATCGAGATCATTATTTTCACCAAAGGCTGCTTGCAGAATGCTCAGTTTCTGACGCAAGGATCGTATCTCTTCATCCTTCTCGGTGTTGGCACTTCTCAGTTCTTGCAGCTCCGTCATTGTCTCATTCTTGCAGTCCCCAGTTTTTGTGTCAGCTTCATCAAGCTTCTTCTCGAGTTCCTTACAGTTCCGAAGAACTGTAGTATTCTCGGCTAATAGAGTTTTTTCCCCGTTTTCCATGCCATTCAGAAACATCTGTTTCCAGTCTGGCTCATGCTGTTGTTCCGTTGCCTGTTCCTGCCTCTCGAAATTGAGAAGATTATCTGATGAAGCTTGCTTGTCATTCTTATCATCTTTCATCTGTTTCGGACTTTTCTCCAAAAGTTTAGTAGGTTCATCGTTTGTCTGGCATTGACTATCAGCTTCTCTTTGATTTCCAGTAGTAGCAGAAGGCTCATGTTCTTTTATATCATTTACAAGTTCTGTTTGTACATCTCTAGCCTTTTCAGGAACATCACCATGGTTTCGTTTATCTTCTTGTTTGATGAACTCTTGCACCGGCACAACTTTAACCATGGATTTCTCTTCATTTTGTATTGAACCTGAGAACTTGCGCTCCTCATCTGGCTTCTCCCTATGAAATTTCTCATCAGCAAGAGTTGCTCCACCTTCCCATCCTCCAATTCCTTCCGCAGATTGGACTTCAGCTGGAGATTTCTTCTCTTTTTCTGATAAAGTTTTGACCTCAAGCTCCTCAGATAGCTTCCCACTCTGCAGTCCCTTGAAACCATCATTAGGATTCACGGGAGCTTCCTGTCCTTCAATCTCCTTTTGCGAGTTGACATGTACTGGGGATTTCTCCCCCTTCAGTGATAAATACTCGAGCTCCTCCTCCTGCTTCACATTTTGCACCTTATCGGAAAGATGAACAAGCTGACAATTAGCTTCAGTAAAATGTTTGTAGAGACTCTTATTCTGGTTTCCAACACTCTGGTTAACATCCTGAAGTCTATGCAGCTTTTCCTTCATCTCCATCAGCTTGCTGCTTAAATAATTTTTGTCATTGATCAGTGTCGCCTTATCGTCTTCCAAGGTGCGAATTTGTTCTTGGAGTTCATCAGCCTCAATTCTTAATCTCTGTACAAGAAATGTCTCTGATGAAAATGCAATTTCCAAGTTAACCACGTTGTCCACTACTTCATCAATCTTCTCTGCCATTTCTGTCATGGTGAGAGATGCAGCAGACCCGTGTTCTGATCTTTCTATCTCTTCTACCGCCTTCACACAATCACCTTGTGCAGATGGCCTTTCCTTACTGGATTCATTCGCTAGAGATTCAAAATTCTCTCGATTATCCCTAATCCTATTTCTTTCTACTTTTTCTGCCTCACCTGATTTCTTCTGTTTTTCCCGCAGCCGATCCATTGTCTCTTGGCATGACTTCAAAGCTGTTGCTGTCATCACAGTCCGAGCGTCCTCATCTTCAATGACCATGCCTTCCCCAAATTCATCTTGCAAGATGCAAACCTTTTGTTGCACTTCGTTAATCTGCCTCTCAATCTCCCAGTATTTTGCTAGCCAACTCTCATACGAGTTCTTGACGAATTCTTTCTCAGTTTGTAGGACTAAAATTTGTTTCTGAAGCTTGTCAATCTCCTTTAGTCCCTCAGGTTTGCTCAGACCAGATTTAGGTTTAGCAACTTTAGGCTTTTTTGTAGATTTACTGGGTCGCAATTTATTAGTGCTAGATTTCAGAATGCTGGCTGATGTTACATTGCCTTCTAAATCATTTTTTGGCACATTTGGAACCTTTGGGATACTTTTGGCCGGATTTTGTGAATGCTTCTTTTGGGTTCTCGGCAAGGCATCTTCGTCATCGTCGTCCATTGCATACTGAACTTGATCTGGGCAAACAGCAGCAATGGTGTTGTTGGCATTCTGTAGCTCTGTTGATATATGGTCATAACGCTCAGCTAAGGCTCGATAAGCTCGGAAAGATTCCTCAACAAAGCTGATCAGCTCTGGTCTCTTTTTATAGTACATTTCTGCCCTCTTGGCAAAGGAATCTCCGTCCTCTTGGATAAGTTGAAGGGTGTCTGCCACCTTTTCCTCCATATCTGCAATATCAATCATATTTTGTTCTGAGTTTTCCAGAAATAAAGATATAGCTTTCTTCATAGCAAGATGATTTCAAGATCACACGAACAGTTTTAATTTTAATGAGACTTTCAAGGAAATAAATAAATAAATATTCATGTAATGAGATCGAGTTGTGTGTATGAGTAAAGGTTAAGCATTAATAGATTCTAAACCACAAATCAAAACTTTCATAACCGGAAACCCTTGTATTTAGGAAGAAGGATATGGACTATCTGCCTAAAAAATTATCATGAAAGAAATTAGAAATATTGCTTCATTCAAACAATTGTAATCAATGTTCAAAAATAAGATATCAGAATCAATTCAATTTTCACAACGTAATAGAATCAAAGACGAATACACACACATGAATATGTTCATATATATACCTTGAAGGTTCTGCTCGAGCCATTTAGACTGCTTAGTTCTGATGTGGCTTGCCCACCACCATGAATATGCATTGCTTGCAGCTCTCTGCAACATCTTCTTAGCTTATTGCTTTGATAGCAATTGTTTCTGCTTTCTTATCTCTTTCTCTACACCATGAACACAAACAAACAAACAAACAAACATGCAAAGCTAATCTCTTTGTCTGTCTGTCTGTCTGTCTGTCTGTCTGTCTTTTCTTCTGTACCTATAGAAAGAATTATAGATCAGAAGACAAGCAGCAGCAGACGCAGATGCACAGGCAGGAAGGAAGCCAATTGAAAGAAAAACAAAGAGCTGGAAAGAAAAGAGAGAGAGGAAAGGAAAAGAAAACTCGTACGAAGCACTTTGATGAGAAAGATGAAAACGTGCAAACTTATGGAGAAGAAGATACTTCACGGAGGGGAGCAAACTTCGCCATATTTGACTGTATTTTTCAATATTATTGTACGTTGTATAACAATTTCTTCAAAATAAAACACCTCTGCCTAAAATGTTTATTAACTATTTACTTAATATATTTTCTAGAAAATAAAAAAAAAAAAAAAAACCGACAATGAAACTAATATTTTTTATTTCGTGTGTTGTAATTTGTTTTGATAAAAAACAGTGTCAAATGAAATTTTTTTGAAATGCCAATGAAGAAGGCAACTTCGAATTCATCAAAAGAAAATTAAGCTAAAGTAACAAAACCCAATCGGAGAGAGCCACGTGGCAATCAGCTTTTGCCTGGGAGTGCACATAGAATTTTTCTTTTTTTCTTCTGCACCACTCCCTTCCCTTGTTCTCTTTTTTTTTTTTTTAATCTATTTTCATAATTATTGATTAATTAAAAGTTTGTTTGAGTAACCTGTCAGTCAGTCAGTGTGTCTGTCTGTCACCTACCTGTGGTTGAATTTTCTCTTTTTTTTTTTTACTACTTTACAAGAAAACAACTATTTTTTGACACCACCCACCATAAGTTTATTGATGAATTATGAATTAATGAATGAACATGAAAACAAGAAGAGGAGTGCCTGTGGATAAAATTAGAGTAGCTCAATGGAGGCCGGTATTTCTGTTATTCTTTTGGAGGGACTCGATTGGATTATCCTGACCGTTCGCCATATGGTGCTGCTTCCTACATTACTCGTTTGGATATTAAATTTAGTGTGTTCCGATGTCAGGGGAATCCTTCTTATATTTAATAAAATAAAAATAATAAATAATAAAAAAATTGTGAAAAAATGATTTATTTTGAACATAAAAATTTAAATTACTTCATAACTAATATTATTTAAAAATTCAATAATAGCACAATTTAATTCACAGAAAAAAAAAATCTTAATCTGCGTTGATTAAATTTAAGACTATTTTTTTTTTTTTGAGAAGCCTAATTGAACTTAAGTTTCAGTTGAAATTGTAGTATTTATGCTGTGTAGTGAAACTTATTTATTACTTGATAAAATACTTTTTATTGAATTTGAAAGGAAAGGTGTATGCCTGGATATTGCAATATTTTCCATATACACGTAGTTGAAAACTTGGATGCTAAGGATGGACGAATGATTGACCCCCAACAACTACAGTATAAATTTCTACATAACCCTTTTATTTTTTCAACCATTGAATTGAAATGGTCATAAGCAAAGGGCAGAAAGGAAATGTAAACGAAGAGACTTGATGTTGGGGCTAAGGATGAACGAATGAATGACCCCGCCCACCAAAGCAAATGGGATTACTTTGACACTCCGATAAAAAATCACTTGCTGGCAACAAACTTCCGTAACAACATGTGATCACTGGACACCAACATTTAAACAGCTGACTGTCAATAAACCCCACCTGAGAAATAGCCATCAAAGAATCTGCTTTCCCTGCTTTTTCCTTTTGCCAATTTTCATTACTTTCCAAGTGAAAGAAAGAAATACTTGGGGACCATATGCTCTGTCCCAAAACCAAAGAAATGAAAATCATTATAAAACACTGAGCAAACAGGGTCTGTGGACCTACACCTTGGGGTTTGAGGCAAGTTTTTGGAGAAGAGAAACTGTCCAACTGACCGACTCTCCTTGACCAACCGCCTCAATAACTATTAAATATAGCTTGTATTTTTGGATTCTCAAATGGATTATTAGAGAATAGGGATTGCAATTTGCAGTTTGCTTCATTTGAATAGTTGGCTATATAACTTCAGTAAGGTGACATAAAATGGACGTGTGGATCACAACAATTCAATTATTCCTGATGATTTTCTTTTCCCTAAAAAGTAGATAAAGCATCATGACTAATAATGTACACAGAGGAAAAAATCAAAGGTTGAGCAGGATGATGATAAACACTTTGGCGTAGCAAAACCTGCAAAAGTTGGAGCTGGTTTCTAACAAGATAAACAAGGTAATTAAACAGTTCCTAATCCAAATATCTTCAATGAGTTCAAGAAAATCAAATGGAATTAGAAGAAATACCAAAGCCTTTGTAATAAAGAAACATCAAAGTCTATATTAAACAGGTTATACATAGGTTATTGACTGACTATGCAAAAACATAAGAATTATTTACAGTGGTAGCTAGCTAATTACATAGATATTTTTTATATATTCAAAACATGTAATTATTTACAAAAAGAATTTTACCATATTTCAGGCTTCCCAGTTTGGTTGATCTGCTGCTATTAGACACTAACCACAAAAGGAAGACTAGAAATCGTCAGTACGTTCTTCAAAATCATCTCTGAATTTAACAAGCAGTCTATGATCCTCAGTGGTTCTGCTGAAGAAGCTGATGCAGAATTGCAGATCCTACCAATTAGGTGTCTACTTCAAAATTCATTATTTCTAGTTTTATTCCCTTGTCTCTTATTGTGACTGATTAGGTTCTTAAGATGCATCGCTGAATGAACACCACTTCAGCAACAGCCATTCCACCGAATAGTGATAGTAGTAGGATTCAGTCGTTCTGAAGAGACGAAAGCCACTGCTCCATGAATTTATTTCCCCCTTCATATCCAACAAAAATGCAAAGAATAATCAGAACAATTTAGGCCAATAGGGAGACAAATAGAAAAGGATTTCCCATCATGACTGTAGATGCACCATAATAAGTTTTAACAAAAAGATGACAATAAAAAGACCAGAAAAAATCATCATCATTAATAGATTACAATTGGAACCCACAGCCACTCATTAGGCAACCAAATACTTGTACGTTTAAGTCACTCAACAAGGCAACATAATGATAATGACATCTTAGCAACCAAACTCATTTCAGAGCAAGGGATCGTACGATGAATGAGTGCTAAGATAAATGAAACAGAGGCCATTTGAATTCACTCATCCTTCCCCGGTTCTGGGTTGCTTGCTAATGTTGTTGTCATGGTTAATGGTATTTGGCAGGTAATAATGCATCTTTCACATCTACAATCTGCGAAAGTTACAGTAGTCTTATCGGGGTGTGGTGAGCCTAACTGCTATATTACCAAGTGGACACATGTTTGGTCACACAAGCACACAGTTGCCATGAAATTTCACCTGAAGCAACACGATTTGGGCAGATTGATTGGACAATTGCACAGGGAATTAAATGGCATCACTATTTTCCAAGTCCCAAAGACAGTTCTGTTGTTAAACCACACACAAACAGTACAGCAGTCACACACCAAATGAAATAAAAAATGACCGTAATAACTAAAACAATGATTGATAAATTTCGTCACAGTTATCTAATTGAACATGGACATCCAATAAATTCAGATCTTTCATATTTGAAACAAGACCACCAACCATTAAATTAAATGCTTATTTGCTCATAGGTGCACAACTAAATCATGCAATAAAAACACATTATACAACTCAAAAGCTGAAGATCCATACAGGGAAAAAAGAAATTTGACATAGAAATAGCTCATACCAGGAGCGAACTCCTGTGGTAGATTCTTGATAGCATTCAACAGCTGGTTATTAGAACCCTCCACCAACTCCTCGGAAGCACGCCTATAGCAAGGAACCAACACTGCAAAACTATTATCAGAGTCATCATCACTCTGAAAATCAGTTCCATAAGGCTCTAGCCATCCGATGGACCAATCGGAGTCATCGGATTCAGATCCCGATGAACAAACACCGCCATCTGATGGCACCAACACAACATCGCAATCCCTATCCATCCTTCTCTCTTGCCTACTTTGCCATTTTTTCTTAACTTTTCTTGGTTTTGAAGCTATTTTCGTTGGTGGAAATTTCACATTATCACCTAAATTCCATTCATTGGAGGATGATGAATTTATGGAAGACCCGTTTGAGACTGGCTCTTTTTCTTTTTTACCACCGCACAACCACAAAGAAAATCTAGTCAAAGATACGCCCATTTTATCAAAAACCAACTACGAATCCAGAATAATTTTTTTGCCTCCCGGCTTCGATGGGCAAAGACGATTTGTTGAGGGCAAAAGTGGGTTGCAAGTGGTTAATGCCTGTTTCAGTAACCACTATATCAGAATAAATATCAAAGTCAAAATTGAGGAGGTAAAAAAAAAAAAACTCAACCTAAAATATTACAAAACCATTAATCTCAATTCCGAATTTAATTAACAAAAGTGAGAAACTTTGCAGAAAAAGATGACGCACAGTCGATAACAACAAAAAGGCGTCTTCCAAGTTTCTGTACTTAGTCCACACGAAGTCACTTGAAATAGAAACCTTATCAGAGTAAAACTAAAACACTTGAAAATTCCTAACAAGTCGCAAGAAGATCGAAGAAATTATCAATTAGACAATATACCCGTTAAAAATCAACATTTTCAACTTTTAATAAAAAATAAATAAAAATCCAAATTGCAGAGAAATTTTCTTTCTTTGTTCAATCTTGATATCCAAAAATCACCAAGTCGAAAAATCGATGAAAAAATTGACGACCTTGAGTGATAAAATCAAAATTATCCGTGATCACAGAGGATCAAACGGTCAAACTCTCCCTCAATCAACCGGAAAGTCACCGGAAAACTCAAAAATAAAAAATTTAACCGGTAAAATCGAAAATTTAGGTGACAGAGTTCACTGCGTGAACCGGAAAATCTGCACCAGAGGGAGAAAGGATCGCTAACAATTGACCAAACTATCTCTCACTCATTTTCACTCGCTCTCTCTCTCTCTCTCTCGACAGAGAAAATTTAGTAACCAAGCTCTTTTCTTCTATGTTTATACAAAGGGAAGCCTTGTTTATTTATTTATTTTTAAAAACAAAAAGAAGACGAAATCTTCTCTACTACTTTCCGTAATTTTATATTTTGGTGGGGCAACATCGGACGGTAGAGATTAGAAGGCGCAGGCTAATGATATGGATAGAAAAAAAGATTAAAAATTTTCCGGTAATGAGCTAATAACCATAGATCTAATGACAAGTGAGGAACGGAGAACCGTCCAAATTTGCTGACGTGGGTGGTTGAATACCAATCATTGCGTTGTTTTCGGTTCAAGTTAATGACAAGTGTATGTTAGATTAGCCTGGTGCTTTAAAGATTAGTAAAAACTTTGTCCATATCAAGTTGGTCATTGAATTGAATTGAACTATTATTAATACATTATTAATATTTAAAACCATGGCAAACATAATATTGTTGTTACTGTGAACTAAATTGTGATGAAAGCTTTGCCACTGCAAATTCTAATTAATTTTTGAATTTATAATTAGTGATATGTAGCTTATTATGAGTATGTTATCGTGTCTCTCTCTATATATATATATACACACACACACATATACGATAAAGAATATTAATATCCTTTGTACATGGTTTTATTTTTTTGTAAATAATTTATTGGTACTTAATATTATTTTTAAAATTAGGCTTTAAAAAAATTGACCTCTAAAACTTATTAAATTTATTATTATAATCATATAAAAATACATTTAAGAGATTTTTTTTTAAAAAAAAAATATGACAAATGAGCTAATAAAATTGTATTGTATACGAATAATTGAAATTTTATTAAATTTTTATTATTAACTAAATTTTTTTTTTTTTTTACTAATCAAAAAAAAAAATTGAAATAACATAAATATAATAATTCTTAATTTATGACATAATCTAATACAATCATACTAATCTATATTCAAAATCATTTGAATGTATATATACATAAAATCGCATTTATTAGTGAGAATAAAAACTAGCAATCAAAAAAGTGATCCTAATTTGTATGTTAATATTTGAAAAGTAAAATTTAAATATTATTATTATTTAAAATAAATATTATTATTTTTTAAATAAAAAAAGGTAATAGATAAAGAGAATAAGATTAGGTTATATAGTTGTTAAGATATCATAATCATAATCACGTTGTTATATGTATTTGGATGTCAAGTGTGTAATTGTACTCTGGTCGGTATATCAATTAGAATATTAGAGAATGAGATTCATGCATGCTCTTTATTTTGAAAAAAAGAACAGAAAAAAAGGAAAAATCTGTTGCATCCCAAGTCTTCGAGTAAATTTCCTCGAAATTACAAGACAAGCATTTTTGAAAATAAAAATGAGTAATCAATGAATGTGGAAAAGGAGAAGGAAAATGAAAGACAGAGAGACAAATGTAATGGAAAATGGACAGGTGGTTGACGAGTGGCGAAGCAAACTGAAGATATTTCAAAGAGAGAAATTCAAGTAAGTGATTAGATTGGATTGGTGCAGCATCTTTCTCTCTTTCTTTCTTTCTTTTTTGTTATTTTATTTGCTTTTTCTGGGTGAAATGAAACAAGCCATGTCTCAAGAAATCTAATCCAGTTAAAACTCTTTCTTCACGGCATTCATCCCATCTTACAAACAAAAGCAAGCTTAACATTATTGATGTGGGATCAACTAAAGATGGATATATTATTAAATAATATAATCTAGATATATCCAGAAACTTCTCTACCTCAATTTATTTTACATCGTTTTCACATCACTTCTTTGTATATGTGTCATTTCTTGCATGGTCAGGCCTCAATTTAAAGATTTCAAGTATAATAATAATATAATACAAGTTTGAAGCAATCAAGGATTTCGGCTATTACATTTACATAACTCTTAAAAAGAATAATAGGTTTGGAATATTGGAGGTCTGCCTAGGAAACTTTGGCCTTATCGTAAAGAAAAGACGAGCAGATTCTATTATTGACTTTGGTTCATACCCTTCTTGCTTTTAAAATTAGTTATATATTTGTGTTGTAATTGTGGCTTCATTGTTTGTTGGGTGGGTCTATATTTTTATTGTTATCCTCCTCCACTTCCTTTGCATTGTCATTTCAAACGCTTTGTGGGTTTTTTTTTAATCTCTTGGAAATTGGAGAGTAGTAGTAGGTGGTATCGTTAACAATGAAAATAAATTATTCTTATAGTTGATATTCCCAGAAAATCTGCTTTGATTAATCATCCACCTTTCAAGTTTTGACTTGAGAAAGGCAAAGAATTCATGGATTCATATACCCATCTCAGTTAACAATACGTCACAATTGTTGTTTGTTTGTATAAATCCATCGCCTTTGATTGAGTTATTACATATTCCTGTCTTTTATCAATAGCAGTCCTCTTCAAGTCACTTTAATCATGACGATGTTTGAATTTAACCATTAAAATTTGAGAGAAAGGGCCAAGAGTAAAAATAGTATATTGGGTTGATCACTTGCCCTCACCACAAGCTTAGCTTCTACTTGGCCAGGTGATCTTTTTTCTTTTCCTCCCTTCCATGTGCCTTGCACATCCAATACGACAAGAAAAGATATGCATCAATCTCATTTTCCTTCTCTTTTTCTTTTTTTTCTTTCTTTTTTCCATTCCTTTGTATTCTAGCTAAGCGGTGAAACAATTCCTCAGGAATTGAGCAACTGGGTCCCTAATCTAGAGAGCCAAAAAGTACCGAGGCATTGTCTTGAAAATTATTTTTGCTCCTCAAGGATTGTAAGTTGTTTAGGTAATGTAGTCCTAGGATTTAATGACTATTTGAGGTAAGACTGTGCTTTTAATACAACAAATTAGAACCAATTTAGGTTTTGTTACTGTACCCTCTAAATAAATATGAATCCCCTGCGTTGCCTGTTGTGCTCCGAACAAAATCCAAAGCTTGATTGATAAAAAATGGCAATTTTGTTTGTAGTGGGTTTACAGTTCATAAGAGTGGCAGTAAATCCGGCGGCAATGAGTGTTGCATATCTGTCTTACGTTGGCCGGCTGAAATGGACTAAGACAGCAACGGTGAGCCTTCGATCATGTAAATACAGTCACTTGTGCAAGAGACAATCATCAAATACAATGCAGATTCACCCATGTGAGTTTTTTGCTCGCAGAGTCAATAAAATTTTCAAATGCTCACAAGAAAACCAAAGCATTGTATTTGCGTGGACTGCTGGCAGCAACCATACTCTTTAGAAGATTACTTCGTATCTTCTTCAGTTTGATCATGTGTCTGCATTTTCTAAATAGACAAGACAGCTTATTCTGTTTTCACTGGCAGCTGCGTGCGGATACAAAATTCCCTGATATTTTGTTTGATTCTTAACCAGGGCAATTTATTTTTTGTCAACTTCACATGGACATTATTTACAAATGTCCATCTAGGGGTGGGCCAATTAGTTTTGTATCGGATTGAGTTCAAAATTTAAATCTCATTTAATTTAGATATAATTAATTTAAATTAATAATATAAAATAAATTGAATCAATTTAAATTAATAATTATTAATTTAGATAAATTTATTTATAAATTTAAAATATTAATTGAATTACAAATTTTAAGTCGACCTTCTTATATTTTACTTTGTAAGTCTTAAAGACAAGTTTTTAATTTGATTAGATACTTTAATTTGATTTATTAATTTTAATTGAATTAAAAATAAAAATTATTTTAATTTAATAGATTATAAACTAAAAAATAAAAATTAATTTTTAAAATTTTATATTAATTAAATTTAAATGAATTATGAATTATTGATTAAATAATAAAAATAAAGTCTAAAGTATAAATTTTAAAATAATTATTCGATTTTATTGGTTTAAATCAAACTCGGATAAAAATTAAAATGAAAATTTATTAATTTTATTTTTTAAACTGAAATCGAATTAATAATTTTTAAATCCATTTAAATTATTTATTTAATTAAATTTAAATGGTTGAAAAGTGTTCACCCTTGCTTAAACTAAAGAATAGCATTCGCTGTATTGACGAGAGTCTCTTTAGTACTTTAATTCAGAGGCCCAACCTGGTCAAAATTGGGCTACAACCCAGAAGATAAATCTCAACCCAGCTCAACTTCATCCCCCAACGGCTACTTGTCTCTTTTGAAAGCAAAAGGGGTAAAGTAAGAACAGTACGATAGATCCGATACTAACGTTGTTAGTTTAACGGTACTCTGCCGTCAACCTCCTTCACACAAATTTTAAATCCCGAAGCCCTTACTTGACAACGGCTACTTCTCAAACTACCTTTCAATCTTTTTCTCTGTTCAATCCAAATAGAACAAGAACCAGAAATCACAAAACACTTGCAAAAGAGCATCATCTCAAATGAAAAATCTGTAAATCTCGAAAGCAGGTACTCGTTTGGGTCTTTCTTATTTTTACACTAACATGATTGGTTTACTATTAAGTTGCAGGAAAAAATGGGACTTTACAATAGCCATTTTTGTTCTTTCTTTTCTTTTCATTATCAGTATTTTCTGATCAACCAATGATGGGAATTAGTTACTTTTCTGGTCTATCTTCTTGCCATTGAAGTTATAGGAATTTCTTCTATTTTATATACTCTAGGGTTTTGTTTGTTTTTTTAATGGGAGTATAAATTTTTCATGTTTGTCGGATTTTTGTTGTTGTTGTCCTTTTTTTTTTTTATAAAAAAATTTTAAAAACGAAATTTCTTAGTAGCCTCCATTTGGTGCCTAGGAAATCAAGGAAAGGTTGGAAAAAAGGCTCTTAATGATTTGATATGTTATTTCCATTTCATAGTTGAATGGAAATCTTAGCATTCTTGAGTCTCGAAAAAGGTCAAGCGTAAGCCTAACCTAAAGAGGCGTGAAATTAGTTCCAAAGTTTGATATATCTGATGCCTGATTTTGTATCTCTATTTATTTGTGATTAAAGCTTATGACAACATAAACTGGAGCATTTGTGTTGAGCCTGTCTGTTTAGAACTTATCTCTCAGAATTTCCTTATTATATATGTTTCGTTTTGGTAGATGATTAGGGTCTATTTGTTTGACGTGTTAAGAAATTTTAGTTTGATGTTGTTGTTAATTCAAGGTTTGCATGGTTTGTATTTCGCAAGTATTATTCTTCATTTCTGTCAATGGAAAAAAAGTTTTGTTTCATAATTTTCCTTCGTAAAACTTAGGTGTGTATTTACCCACCTTTTGCCAATTATCAGCTGATTATGAGAAAAGAAAACTAATGGTGTTTGAAGTGCCTTATTATGCAATCTTATTTCTTCAAGCTCCAACAATTGCAATGATTTTTCGGTCATTCTTTTTTTTTTTTTTTTTCGGTTTCATTTATTATTAAGTTGAGGTAAAAATATTACTGTTTTGGTAAAATATGGGACGTGCTCAAGAGAAACTTGTAAAATCGAAAAGCGCTGAGGATATGTGTGAGTTAATAGGAGTTCTGATGACTGATATTGAGAAGACATTTATGAGTTGGAGTTCTCATCATTTTTATAGTTTCGATTTCTATTCATTATGCCATTGCATTTGAGGTCGTAATGTTGTTATTATCCATTTCAGCTTGTTATCTAATTTGTGCTTTGCTGATAAACAGCTATTTTTATTTGAACTATTTATTTGGAAAAGGAAGAACATGGAAAGGATCTACGAAGAGCTAGATGAAATTAAAGCTGAAAATGAGAAGCTCCGGGCAGATTGCAAAAGCAAATCAGAATTATGTCAGCACTTGAAGAAAGCCCACAATGAACAGCTCATTAACAATCAGGAAGCAAATTTAAAAATTGAGAAGCAGGCTCTAGAGTTAAATGAAAAGACAGAGGAAATCTTCGAGGTGAAGCAACTGTTTGAAGATCTTAAACGCAGTTTGATTGAAAAAGAATGTACCACCAGATGTCTTAGTGCTGCTAATGATAAGCTTAGAGTTGATTTTGATGAAAAGTGTCAAAACTGGGAAAAGCAAAATAGAGAACTGGCTTTAGCTTTAGATGAGGCAAATGAGAAGAACATTGATCAAGAGCAAAAGATTAATGTTTTTAAAGCGGAGATTGAAGGCCTCAAAGGGCTTTTATCAGCTTCCCAGAAGAAGTGTTTGGAAGCGGAGAGAGAAGCCAAATCTCCAAAAATACTTAGAGAAAGGGATGACATATTGCTCAAATTAGAGGATGAAAATAGGAAATTTGTGGACCAGCTAAAATGGAAGAAGGAGCAGTTTAAACATCTAGAAGAAGCACATGAAAAACTTAAAGATCAGTTCAGGAAGAGTAAGAAAGAGTGGGAGCATGAAAGGTCTACGCTGCTCGATGAGATTTGTTCACTGCAAACAAGCTTAGATTCTCAAACCAGAATCTTGGGAGATCTTCAAAGCCGGTTACAAATCTGCAACCAAGCCCTTGCTCATGAAGAAAGTCGAAGAAAGTACCTGGAAGTTCAAGTTTGTGAATTCAGAACACGTTATGAGAATACTTTTGTTGAGTACCAAGATGCCAAGTCTCAACTGGAATGCTTGACTGATCAGAGAGACAAAGAAATTGCAGCTCTGAGACATTCATTGGGCACAAAAGAGACATTTTATAAGGAAATGCAGTATCAAGCAGCAAAGCTAGAGAAAGAAAATCAAGAGCTGCTGATTTCCCTTAAAGAACTCCAGGAAGCTCAGATTAAGAAAGCAGGAAGTTCCTCCTCTCTTGTGAAATTTCAAAACAAGCTCAGAAGTGTGGAGCAGATGCACAGAGATTGTTCTGCAGATCTTAGAGCTAAAGAAGCTGAATGGAGCTCTCAACTCAAGAAAATGGATACAGAGCTGCACTACTGTAGGACTGAGCTAGAAAGAAAGGATGCATCTGTTGAACAGCTTAAGATGGAACTGGAGGGCTACCACTCTTTGACATTACAGTTGAAAATGCAGAACGAAGAGATATCTGTGATGCTACTGGTGTTGAAGGCAGGACTATCTGAGGCTCAATCAAAGCTTGTGCATGTTGAGGGCAAACAGGACATCCGCAGCAAAGAGAGGGAAGAGCATGTTTCTCTACTGATGAAACAACTAGAGATGAAGACTGCTGCTTTGGTTAAAACCCAGACAGATATTGAAGAAGAACGTGAGAAGACAGCATTTTTATTGAGGAGGATTGAGTCCTTTGAACATATTGAAGAACACAGGCAACTGATGGAGAAGGAGCTTGAAAGGTATAAGGAAGCTCTCGAGGAGTCATCCAAGTGTCAAATGCACATAAAGGAGCAAGCTTTGCAGGTAGAAAGTGATTATGAAAAGAAACTTGGAGAAGTTTGCGATGCCTTAGATAAAGCAAATCTGAAAATGGCCGAAGAACATGAGAAGGTAGCATCTTTATCAAGGGTGGTTGAATCCATAGAGCATTTTGAAGTGCAGCAGGTTTTAATGCAGACGGAGCTGGAGAAGTATAAAGAAATGTTGGAGGAATCATCCAGGCACCAACATCACTTAGAAGAGCAAGCTAAGCAAATGGAAATTGACTCAAAAAGGAAACTTAAAGAAGTCTGTGATGCCTTAGATAAAGCGAACCTTGAATTGGCCAAAGAACGTGACAAGGCAGCATCTTTATCAAGGGTGGTTGAGTCCTTAGATCGCAGTGAAGAGCAGTGGATGCTAATGCAGAAGGAGATGGACAAGTATAAGGAAATGTTGGAGAAAGCATCCCGATGCAAACATCACTTAGAAGAGCAAGCTAAGCAGATGGAAAGTGCCTCAAAACGGAAAGTTAAAGAAGTCTGTGATGCCTTAGATATAGCAAACCTTGAATTGGCCAAAGAACGTGAGAAGGCATTTTCTTTATCGAGGGTGGTTGAGTCCTTTGATCACATTGAAGAGCAGCGGGTGTTAATGCAGAAGGAGCTGGAGAATTATAAAGCAATGTTGGAGGAAGCATCCATATGCCAACATCATTCAGAAGAGCAAGCTAAGCAGATGGAAAGTGACTCAAGACAGAAACTTAAAGAAGTTCGTGATGCCTTAGATATAACAAACTCTGAGTTGGCCGAGAAAACCAGCGAAGGACATCAAATTGAATTTGAATTGTGGATTTGGAAGTCGATTGCTGAGCGTCTAAAAGGTGAACTTGAAGAATGCCAAGTGTTGCGTAAAGAATTAGAAGTTTCTCTTCTTGCACAAGTGGAGGTCGGGGAAATCTTCAAACAGGAGAATCAAAGCCTTATCTGCACGTCAGAAGAGAAAGACAGCACAATAAGCAATTTCCAGGAGCAGATTTCCTTACTGAAGCAAGAGCTTAAAGCTAAAGAACTAGAGGCTGCCAGTAACGCAAGAAAGGTGACAGCAATGTCCTTTGAGACAGAAAAACAGATGTTCTTACAAATTACAAAAGAGAAGGACAAAATTTTGGAGGATCTCCAGAGAGAGATTGGATGGCTTGAGCAAGAATCCTTGAGAAGAGAACTAGAAAGCGCCCTCCTCACACAAATAGGTGCAGAGCAGTCATTTGAGCATGAAAAAGAAAATATTATCCAGCTAGTAGAAGAAAAAAGCCAGAAAATAGATGACCTTTTGCAGCTCGTGAGGTCACTAGAACAGGAATATAATAGCTCGCTAAACTCTTTTTCTTCTCAGCTTGCTGTGAAGCAGAGAGAGATCAATTTGGCCCTTGATGCCTGGGAGAAGATTTCAGCAGCTGAGACGTTAGCTATGCTAGAAATTGAAGAGAAAAAATTGATGATTGTAGAGCTGGAAGATGAGATTTCTAATGTACAGCAGAAGCTGGAATTGCAGGAAAAATCCTTGTCTCTTTCAAAACAGAAAGCACAGGGGATTGAAACTGAACTGCAAGTGAAACAGTTGGAAATGAGGAAATTGACTGATCAATTGGAGGCAAAACTGATAACTTCAGATGCCTTGATTAATGTGCTCAGGAGTGAAAACCATCTTTTACTTGAGGATGTCCTGAAGTCGTCATCAGAAAGGGAAAACTTGTTGAGTTTTCTGGCAGGGTTGGGTGACAGGATCTCTAAGTTCTCTGATGAAGACATGCAACTGATGGAAAACTTGGGAAAAATAGTGCGCTCTTTCGGTGACGACAAATCGGGTTTGGTCTGGAAAGGCGATGAGGAACTATTTGACTCTGTGAAAGAGAATATGAATGCTCATCTTTCACCCCCCATGAAGAAATTGGATGCCATTCTGGAGGAAAGATCACCATTTAAACCACTCAATTAGCTTATTATATAATAATAGGGTAATTCCTTCTTAAATATGTGCCTTCCAACGCATTGCCATGCTGTGTGAAGCATTGAATCTGATTTTTAGTTTGTATATGGAATTTCGTTGTGTGTACAAGCTTGTTTTTTGACAGTGGCAATGTACCACGAATTCGGAAATGGTTCTCATTTTCTTAGCAACCAGCACTTTTCTGTTTACCTGTAATTTATTTTACATCTTTTAACAATAGTTGCTTACTCATACTGGTAATCTGGCTCCAACATTGTTGACGATTCAGTTATACAATCCAGTGTTTTTCCTTTCATGTTATTTGGGCAATGAGAAAACTTTTCAATTTTTCACATACTTGTAAGACTCCCTTGAAATCTTGTATAACTCAGAACATCTTGGAAAATGATTGTTATTAAGCAAGTATCTGGGACAGGTGATCCATTTTTGATCTAGAATTGTGGATCTTCTGCTAGATATGAAGGCAATAAAAAGAAGACTGAAGCTGGATAAAATGCATGGAAGCACTTAAATTTTAATGGTGCTTTTCTTTCAGCATTCCAAGTGTGATCTTGGGGCTATATGGTAGCAAAACCTTGGAAAAAAATAATACACATAATGCACAACTGCAAAGTTGCTAAGAGGGTGTTTCCTATGCCAGCAATACAAATTGCCAGAGAAAATATTGTTCAACAAAAATTTGTTTCACAAAGCAAAGTTTATGTAAACATAGAATATTTATACGAGCAGTTTTCTGGCCATCAGAAATACAGGTAGATACAATTTGATGGCATAGATGGTGTGGCAATAAAATACCACACATGGTACTGTCATAGCGTTCAGTTTGATGGTATTTCTCAAAATATTGGCAACATAATCTCCACACAAAGTTCTATGACTAATGATAAACTTAATCCCTCCTGCTGCTTGAGGAGCCCAGCTTCTGAGAAAATTCAGACAATCCTTGCCTCAAAGCATCAAAGTTTACCCCATTATCCACCAAAATACTTGTTACACCCATATTTGATACCTGAAAATAGTACTACAGAATTTAGCCAATAACACAAAAATTCCCTTAGTTAAGTAGAATATTTTCTCCATGGCATTCTAAAATATCAATAATTTAATATTATCCAGCACTTCTCCAAACTAAAAATAGAAAAAAAAATAATAACAAAACAATGAGCTGGAAAGGAACCAAATTTACCGCTTCGATGTTCCTATCCTCATCGTCAAAGAAGAGCATTGAATTGAAGGGTACACCAGTCTTTCGGTGAATCCTCTGGAAATGCTCAGTTTTGTGAGTCCAACTGGAGAAAATCTCCTATATGGTATTCATGAAAACAGTTACTTGGACTGAAAGAACAGAACAAACCTGGCTATTAATCAGAAAATAAAAAGATTATTATTTTACGTACACCCATGTATGGATGCATCTGACGGTGGCGTTTTTCACATTGTCAAAAACACTTTCAAAAGACCAAAAGCATTTTTTACTCATATTTTGTAATATTCTAAATACACAACAGCATTTTTCCAGATCAAGTACCTTTTGGGTCAAACAAAAAATTCGTTTTAGAGAGAAATACTTGGTTGGTTGGTGTTTTACTAGAAAGCTCTTTCAAGAGCCATCGCAAAAGGTGCATACAAGAAAGCACGTCCACATAAAATTGCATTCCGAAAAAGCACTTCCGGAGTCATCTAAGTTATTTTACGTCCTATCCCACCATACAAGGAACAAAAAATCAAACAACACACTTTAAAAATATAACTAAGCATGCATATCTACAAATAGAAGAGATTAAAAAAATGATAATATCAATAATAAGAAAGAAGCGAGACAGGAATTGAAAAGAGAAAGGAAGAATACGTTAAATCAGAAGCTCACCATGGCGACAAACATGGAGTGAATTCCCAATCGGTGGAGAAATGTTTTGGCTATGTTAGGAGTAGGTGATCTAGAAGCAACAGCCACATCGATTCCTCCCACTTTCAGTGCCTGCAAAATTCCTTTAGCATCTGAATACAGATATGGCATTTCATCCTCGTAGCAACACTCACTGAAATTCAACCAAAAAACATAAGAGTCCAATTCAATTGCCTTTACCAACCAAATTTATATCTTCAAAACCAAAACAAAATTTTCAAAACAGAAGTACCAATAGAAAGGCCAGAGAGTGTAATCAAGATCGAATACAACCAAACGAGGCAGATTCTCGTATTGTCCTATTATCTCCAGTGCCTCGTTTTTCACCTTCTCCGCCACCTCTCCCATCTCTCTGTGCAAAGTCGTCGTTTTTTGCAGCAGTTTTATTATCATTTTATGTAATATAACATTAAAAAAAAAAATGCTATTATTAATTTTTATGGATAATAACATCCAGATCCCTAATCCCAACATTTCATGCTTTCTCAAGGTTATACTTTCTTTGCATCAAATTGGTCCATAACTTATTTTGAATCAATTGAAATACCTACGGTATTAAGGTAAGTTTTTTTTAGTCCCAAGCATTCAAGTGCTTGTTAAGCAACAATCCTTTTATCTTTCTAAAGCAGAAGATTTAACGCACTAATAGAAAGGCCAAAATGTATAGTCGAGATTGAATACAAAGAAGGTATATATTCGTAACCAAAAAAAAAAAATGATATGATAACAATATTGCAATTGTCATTGATCAAAAACAAAATCAAAAGGAACTCATTACATTTTGCTAAAATGATTTCATCATTAGCACATGAAAAATTATAAGACGAGATAAAATTTTCATGTAGCAATAATATTTAAATAAAATATATAAAATACAAAAATTTGGTATAATATATCTCATACATATACTTTAATAATTTTTATCTTGAAAAAAACACGTTTATTATAACAAAATATTTAGTTTACCATAAACAATGGCAATATTGCTAATATAATAATTTCTATACAAAATTATTAATATGAATAGTTTTTATTTAACATTTTGTTGAGATGTTTTAACGAAAAAATTTTTTAATAGGGTGAAATTTTGAAATACTTCTTCTTTATTTATAATTTTAACATTAAAAAAAAATACACAAAAAGACGATAAATATGCCTAATTAAACTTACATGGTTCACTTTTTGTTGAAAACTATATATCCTTGCGTATTATATTTTTAATTTACTAATTTTACAAGTTTCTAACTTCTAGTTCATAAATTTTATTTTCATTCTTTTGTAAACAGTAAAATAAATAAACACATCTCTTCTCTTTTAATAAATTAAAAAATTACTAATTTTTAATTTCTATTCATAATTTGTTAAAGATGATTATAAGTTAAAAAATAATAATTATTTTTTTATTGAGTGTTAAAAAAATAAATAAATGACATTCTAACTTAGAGTGTTGAATAATAAAAGTACAGCTGACACAAGATTTGAATTAATTGTAGAGTGTGAACAATATTAAAAAATTAAATAAATAAATAACAAAAGTAGCAACAACAACAACAACAATAATAATAATAATAATGATTAAATTTGAATTGGTTCCACGTACAAGAAGGAAAAAAATGCACCACTTTTCTAATGAGGTGCTTCATTTCTTGATCTCTTAACAATAAAAACTGTTCATCTTTGTTAAACAATTCCTTGTCAATAACAAAATTATTAAAATATCTTCGTCTACTGTCACTTTGTGATGTCAAATTTCAATGCGGATTATGGATCTATTTGATATAAATATATAAATGTTACCATATTTGAGAAAACATAAACAGTTAGGGTCCAGTTATTTTATTACTCTTAATTTTTTTTTCCAAAAAAATTGGAAAATATAAATTCTAAAAGCATCAGCTTCTTTGTGACGTGGCAATCCACCTGGCCAAATCATCACCACTATAGCAAATGATTTTACGACTGCACAGAATTTGTAAGTACATGGCGGCACAGGTTAACCCCCTCTCTCTCTCTCCACACACACAAAAAATAAATAAATAAATAAAATTTGGGAAAACATTATTGAAATTGAAATAAGAAATTTAGGGCAGTGGACTGAAATTCTCTGCATTTGATTCTCTTATTTATCTGAAATTCCATGCATTTTTAACATTCTTTCGATTTTTTGAACAAATTTGTATCCTTCATTTTTCCTTGCGTGATTCAGGTAAGTTTGTATTTTCTTTTTCTTCAGAACAAAAAAAGAAATATCTGCCTTTGCCAATTAATTATAACTTCTGTATTGTTTAATTTGTTTTAAATATTTTCTTCTCCGAGTTTATTGATGGAAGTTATAGATAGTTAGGAAAGTTGCATTCAACTCGTGAATTAGAAATTATGAATATTTTTGGATATTGAATGACATATATAGGGTTTCCGTAACAAATGAAATTTTAATTTTTGGTCTGTAGGTGGATAATTTAGTAAGAAGTGATGATTCTTTTTGATGAATCAATTTAACAAACCAATCACTTGGATGAATAATTAGTTTATGACGATGGTAGTGATCTATTTTGATTTTGGGACAGTCAAGATTGAGGAATTGAAATATTATATGTTGTGTAGAACGCTTTAGTAGTTGTGCTTTTCAAAATGAAGCTGAAGCACATTAGCTACAAACATGCCTTAAGTGTGTTTAACAAGTTCCTAGTTAATATTTTGTCGTTTCATGTTGGATAAAATTTATTATTCTTGAATTCCAGTTTCTGAAGTTTTGAGCTTGTCAAAACCCATTGGTTCACGTCAACTGATAGTGAATAGCTTTATGATCTTACGCCGCTAGTGGTGCCATCAAGCTTCCTGGGACCAATACATCCATGGCTCTTGCTGGTTCTTTGCAATTGTCCCCTGACTTGGGACTTTGCAGGAACCAGGACTTCAAAAAACAGTTCATGGTACAAAAATAATTTTTCTAATTTTCTTTTTCAGAAATTTTATCCCAAAATAAACATTTATTTTTGTCGTATTTATGTCCTGAAATTGTGTGCTTGTTTTCAGAATGTTGTGGGAAGAGGGAACTCACATTTGCTAAGTGCCACCCTTACTTCGCACACTTTGGTATGTTTTTTAGCCGAGCGCTTGTCATTTTTTAACTCTGGATGATGTTACCTTACAATGTTGCAGCAAATGATTGTTAATGCTGGATATTCTAGTATCATCTTGAATATGCCCACACATGTAGCTTGCATGTTTAATTTCCGCTGACCTTTCTCTTCTGAATCAAGTTTTTATCATTCTTTTGCTTGGTGGTTCTTTCTGTAATTTAGTGAGACCTGGGTCTAAAAGATTATGACCACATGATAACATTTCCAGCAGATACAGTAGTGGTTTCCATCCAAACATTTCCACGCTATCCTATCATTTAGCTTGTGTAAATTATCTTCTTGCAGGTCAACAAAGCTGCTATTTTCTTTGTAAAATCTGATTTACAGATGCATAGGGATCTATTAATTGTTTCAATGATCATTTTTTTAGGAATACTTGTTCTAGTGCCTTCTCAGTAAGTTTTTAAGATCAGTTTCTTTTAGGTAAATATCCATTTTCGGAGTTATGGTACTTTGTTTGGATTATATCTTGCCGTGTATAATTAGAATTATAGTTGTTATCTTTTTAAGGTAAATGAATGCAATGTGAGAATTTTTCATGGAGAACAGAAATATTTCCCAGTAGTCTGGTTTTGTCATGAGCATAGTACTTTGTGCTGGAATCTACTTTGTAATTCTCCTACATGCTTCCTGTGTTATGGAAACTTTAATAACTTTTTGACCGAGTTTGGAAATGTCTCTTCTCTTACAGTTTTGGCCCCAAGATTTTCAGAGTTTTAATCTCACAGGAAGTCCATACAGGAAGATACATCCTATACCTTACCGAAGCAATACTATTAGGTGCCATTTTTCTCCTTTACCAGGCCAAGCATGTCAACTTCCTTGCGTGAAAGCTGCTTCAACGGCATTTACTAAGTAAAGTTCTTCCTTTTATTTACTTACATGACTATATAAATTTGTGCTTGCATATCCAAACAACAGCATGTTTTTTCTTATTAAACCATTTACTCCTTTTATTATTCTTTTTGCAGCTTGTTTTATATCATCTGATGTTTTGGAAACATATAACAGGATTCTTAGGAGTATAATAGGGTGTGCCATTGGCTTAAGGACAGCATTTTGTAGACATGACAAAGGATATGTATGATAGATCTGTAAACATCCAGACTTGATATCCTTGTGCATAAAACAGTTCATGTGGACAACCCAATATAACCAACACAGAAGCTTCACTATATTGATTGAGGTGTTGTTAATATGTGTGTGTGTGTGTGTGTGTGTGTGTGTGTGTGTGTGTGTGTCTAGTTAGGCTTCAAGGAAGGAGTTTGAAAGTTGATTATATAGATGTGCGCGTGTGCGCGTGTGTATATATGTGTGTGTACATGTGTGTATATGTGTGTATGTCTAGTTAGGCTTCAAGGTAGGAGTTTGAAAGTTGATTTTGTAGATTTTAAGTTGGTATCATCAGCATGGTATGAATTAAAAACTTGTTTCAGAAGGAGATACTTAGCTGTTAGATACTCCTAAGCTGAAAGGAAAACAAAAGTTCAAGTTTCTTGTGTGGAAGAAGAGAGAATTCAAGAGCAAATCACATTGTTTAATAAACTCCAATTGAGTAGCATGGATCATCGTATATGTTTCAACTTAAAAGATGAGGAGAATTAACAGGTCCTGGTACTTGATGAAGATATTGATAGAAAGGTAAAGATCATGCACCAAACTTAATCATGCTCATAGATTGAGGAGAAACAATTGTTGTACTAGGTATGAATATTTAAAGAAATCTTTTTAACAACAAAAATGCTTTAGTCCTAAGGTAGTCTCATGAGAAATTGTACTCAATCTTGATTTCATCAACTTAAAGTTTGTAACAAGTAATGAAACTGTTAGTGCTAAAATCCAAGTGTTCAAATGTGACAAAGTGATCTTTGAGATACAATATAATGGGGAAAGAGTGAAAAGGTTGGTATGGAGTGGTGATAGAGGTTTACAAAACAACATATGGGAGTATTGGGATACTAATTACCATGCTATCAGGGTCTCCATTTCTGGTTTGTAACAAATTTGTATCAATTGGTTAATGGCCTTATTTATGTGATATGTCTTGAACTAAATGCAAAGTTTAGTTGTTGACTTTATTTCTAACACCATAACATTCTCTTGTTTTAGGAATTAGTTTGAGAGACTTTTGTATGTTGTAGGATGCAATGATCTGGCATAATTTACAAAAAGATGTATTTTGAATGTCCCAGGGGATAAATTTGCAAGTACTATGCCTTGGCCACTCTACCAGTTGAGCAAGAAGTTCATGCAGTTGTAGTCATTTGTGGCTCCAAATATAGTCATTGATCTGTGAACTTAGTTATGTTACAGTCTTCCAGGTCACACATCATGTTGTTATGCTGCATTCAGTTTAAATACATGTGTCTCTGACTGTTGGTGAAGAAGTTACAAAGTTTCCTGTGTTTATTGGTTGTATGGTACTTGATGTAGTAACTGTTGACACAGTGCTTATATTTTATGCTTTGTTGTTCCAATACGTATAAAGATTGTAATTTTGTAATGTGCAGGTTTTATAATGCTTTACAAGGTAGTCCTCTTGTACTTAAGTTGGTTCCAGCAGTTGCTATTAGTGTTTTTGCTGTATGGGGTCTAGGTCCACTTATGCGTCTGAGCAGAAATGTACTCCTCCAAGTATGTGCAAATTATCTATACTTTCATCCTTGTGCTATTTACTAAGTTACTTTTGTGCAGATCCTCTCTTCTGAATTCTGTTGATTTTTATCTAATTTTTATCTGATAAGTGATATCTACAATATTTTGCAGAAGAATGACAATAGTTGGAAAAAGAGTAGCACGCACTATGTGATGACTTCTTATATCCAGCCTTTGCTGCTTTGGACTGGAGCAATACTTATTTGCAGGTTTTGCTGATATTCATTATTGAATTACAAATACATATTCTTCTATGAGAAAAGATAGTGTCCTGTTTAAAATAGGATACTGATAAGAGGTGTGTGTCTTGCAGAGCATTGGATCCAGTAGTTCTACCTACGGAAGCTAGTCAGATTGTGAAGCAACGGCTTTTGAACTTTATAAGATCATTGTCAACTGTGCTAGCTTTTGCCTATTGTTTATCAAGGTGAGTGTGATATATGCTCCACTGGTTCTCCGTTAAGAAAACTCTGTATGTCATTTCTTTTTGCTTTGGTCTTCTCTGGAAGATCTGTCATTTGGCAACAGAGAATGCTGTAGTGTGGAGCCCACCATCTCTTTTTTTTATTTTATTTTATTTTTTTACTTTCTCAAGGTATGCCACCTCCTTTGGTCCCCCTTGAGGGAGAGAGTGGGGGTTGGTTAAAGACTGAGCCTATTTTGATTCAAAGAAGTTGCTTCCTCTATATAGCCTGTAAACTTCCTCAATATATTCTAGGCCAACAGTAGACTTGCTCAATGCTATTGATCAAGGTATGGGAATTGAATCAAAAAAGGTATAAAAGTAGGGGCATGAACCAGAGTCAGAGTTCGGTCCATGAGAAAACTGGTTTTCTTATCTCTAGCATCTTGGAATAATCCTTTATTCGTTTCCATCCTAGTCACCCAAAACACTGCCCTTACTAACGTACAAAAGTCCTCCATAAAAGAAGATGAACACACCCCAGGAACAACCTATGCCAAGCTTACTGCCCGTATTAATATGTCCCCCAGTTTCAAAGCTGTGGAGCAACCAAAAAAGAGGTAGTCTTTGTTCTCTGTGGCGTATAGAAGACTGCTGTTGACCTAATTTTCTTGAGTTCTTTTTATATCCTGGTTTTCTTGTAGTATCATTGCCCTCTTCTTTTGAATATTAAAATTTCTGTAACGGTTAATAATTTAATCTGCTTTGTATGACTAGTTACTGTTTAGCTATTTTCATTTTATGTTATTATGGTTCTTAAATGTGGAGACTGCAGTGTTTATTGATTGCTTCCATGACCACTGACTATGGATTTTTTATTTATTTATTTATATTTTTGTGCAGCATGATTCAACAAGCACAGAAATTCTTCATGGAGACTAATGACTCCAGTGATACAAGAAATGTACATATCATGACTCCTAACATAATTTAACTTTCTTTGGTTACCTTTCTCGTGTGCATAATAGTATTTTGGTGGTACCTTTTAGTGTTGTGATCATTTAGGATTTCTACCTACTAGGTTACTTGTGTGTTAGTAGTAACCGTGTAGCCTGAAAGCTTAAACTAAACAGTAAGGGTCTAGCAACAGCAATTAAACCGTAACACTATGCTTTTTATTTCCTTGCATTCTTTGACCTTTATTCTTGTTTGGGCAGTAATATGCATCACATGTAAGGTACGGGGTGCATCATCCTTGCTGCCTTTTGGGAGTAGATTTCTAAACAGACACTGTTCAAACAGTTTAGAATTGCTGATTGTATAAAGTAGATCATGTCAACCATCATAGGCTTTTTCTTCATATGGTATCTAGGCCCAAGGTTATTTTTGCAGCAATCTGGTTGTATATCCATCATATGTAGTTTTTTTGACTGGTTAGTAAGCATATAAAGAAAGGATGATCTTTCATTTTTATTTTTGTGTATTTATTTTCTTGGTGCTGTAACTTCAACTCTATTTATTGGTCCGAGTGAGAGAACTTTTTTGAAATCAATTGCTTAGTACAATATTTACAAAAGAATGATCAATTGTTTTCTGGTGGGGTTGGCAGATGGGTTTCCAGTTTGCGGGAAAAGCTATATACTCTGCAGTTTGGGTTGCATCTGCTTCTCTTTTCATGGAGTTGTTGGGTTTCTCTACCCAGAAATGGCTTACAGCTGGAGGGCTTGGGACAGTATTGTTGACTCTTGCTGGTCGTGAGGTAGAATGTAACATCTGTTCCATGCAGATTCATTTTAATTTATAGCTTTTATTTGACCTTCAAAGCTTGACAGCCGCTGTTTATTGTTTTAGATATTCACAAATTTTCTTTCAAGCGCAATGATTCATGCAACTCGGCCTTTTGTTGTGAATGAATGGATACAGACAAAGATTGAAGGCTATGAAGTGTCTGGTACAGTTGAGGTTTGTATTTGAGAATGCACCTCTGCTTTGCAGTTTGTTCCTTTTAAAACAAATTTATGTGAATGTATATATCTCTAAAACTGTGATTTTGGTGTTATGTGATATCATTTGTGATTTATAAAAGCTAAGCATTTTTTTTTTAATTTTTTGGTTTCTAAAGACAATGGCTATTATTTCACAAGGGATGCTTTTATGTTTCTCTTGATGTTTTTTATTGCCTGCAGCATGTGGGTTGGTGGTCGCCAACAATTGTAAGGGGTGAAGATCGTGAAGCTGTTCATATTCCCAACCATAAGTTCACAGTGAATGTTGTGAGAAATCTCAGTCAAAAAACTCATTGGCGTATTAAAACTCACCTAGCTATTAGTCACTTGGATGTTCAGAAGATTAATGTGAGAAGTTATCTTGCTTGTGTACCCTTTAACAATAGCAAATTAAATTGTGCTTGGATTTCTCTTTTGTAAATCATCTTTTGGGCCTTTCTTGTCTTCAGAATATTGTTGCCGACATGCGCAAAGTCTTGGCCAAGAACCCTCAAGTTGAGCAGCAGAGGCTGCATAGAAGAGTGTTTCTGGACAATGTCAATCATGAAAATCAAGCTCTATTGGTAGGTGTTAAATGTCTTAATCTTCCTATAAAGTGATAATTCTATTCACAAGTTTTTTAATTTCTCACAGTTGTCACATTTTTGCTAAGATTGTTAGCTGACAAAAACTAGCCATAGACAAAATCTCCATCTTCAGGAGCTAAAACTTGGATATCAAACAGCTTTAAAACCTGCTGGAAATCTAATTGCCTAACCAAACTATTAGACAATCCCTTCCCAATTAAGCTGAATGGAAAAAAAAGGACGATTCTTGGAAATCCTTTGATATAGAGGCCCAAAGAGAAGCAAAATATTTCTTTTCCCAGAAAGTACTGGTATCTTCTAGTTTTTATCTTAAAAGATGAATTGATCTCTCTCTTGCCATATCACCTACAGAAAGGAAAATGCAGCATACCCCCCTTTTCAAAATGGTTATTCACACTTCCTGCCATTAGTTGCTACTATTAATTTGGATGCTTGACTGATTTTGACCAATGTGATTCCATATTGGCCCTTGTTAGATTTTTTGAAAGACAAATTTTATCACTTAATAATACACGCCCAAAATACAAAGAATCCAAAATCTGATACTCCTTTGGCATCAGCTGCCATTAAGTGACTGCCATACACTGAAACTGTCCAGTGCATATTTCCATCACAGCCTACATCAGCATGATAAAATGACACTGATCTACAAACCCTATAATTGCTATCATGAAAAGTCACTAGGGGAGAATGCCAGTTCAAAGTCAATGCAACCAATTTGATGCATGCCACTCATCATCGGCAAGTTGCACTATATTGCTGTCATGCAAGACTCACTGTTCACTTGCTACTCATTCTCAGCCTCATTGCTGCTGTTCGAGCTTCCAGTTGGTCACAAAATCTTCAAGAACTCTGAAGAGACCCCTTTGAGTTTTTTGGTTCTGACTTCTTACCCAATTTATCTTGTTTTTATAAGAAACAAGAAAGTTATTCAAAAGAAAGAATGGTAGGATAACTAGTGCACAAAATAAAAATCAAGACAGCTAGAAAACAATAAAGAACAACACTCATATTACGACAGCTAACTCAATTTTTTTAGTGTGTTATATTTCTTATATTTATCAATTAAGTAGTTTTAGTGTGATATTCTTAATTTTTTTCTTCTTTTCGTAATATCTTTCAACAAAATGCCAATTTACCCTTTACTGTTAGTGTTTAAGGGTGAAAAGTGAAGGCAAGTAGTAGTAATGACTACTTTTGAAACAAAGGCAGTGTAATTGTCAATTTCCTAAACTATGAGACCCAGTGTTATTTACCCTAAAACTGGAGAAAGGTCAATACAGAGTGTAATTATATACTTGAATAACACATCTTGGAAACCACACAAATTGGTTTAACATATCTCTCTAGCTTATTGATATGCTAAGTGGAAATTCTCTGTAATAACATCCTTATTAATTGATTTGTGTATGTTTGATTTTTTTTTTGGCTGTTTTACAGATCTTGGTGTCCTGTTTTGTGAAGACCTCGCACTATGAAGAGTATCTTTGCGTAAAGGTAGGACTTTTTACTTTATAAGTTCAACTTCTTAGTGACAAATATGGTCTGTCTGATGGATTCCAATTTGTTTGGATACTATTAACAACAGTAGCAATGTGATCTACAGTAACATTTTGTAAGAGAAAAATTAAAATCTGTCTTTATTTCCATAAGTTTGATGTGGTGCTTGTTCACTAATAAGTAGCAGCTCCTAATTGTACAAATTCCATACTGAAAGTGCTCATTATAATATGGGAGAAGATTTATCTGGTTCTGAGGATAATTTTTGTTTCTCAAACATGCAGGTAGTTGGCTAGGGAGTTATTTTAATATAAATATTGTTTTCTTATGGATGGTTAGTGTTGATATTCAAAGTATGTGAATCTGAGAATTTCTCAAGGTCACAGAAGGAAATGCTAATTTGCATCCTTAGTTTGGGAGAGACAGCTAATATTAGCTGAAATATCTACAATCAGTACAAGCTTTTATAAAGAATGGCAGCTGGTATCAAAGATACTTTGTATTAATTGGTATATTCTTCTAGGGGAGGTCAGTAACTGAGTGATTAAATGTGAAAGAAATTTTTATCTCAATCAAATGAATGGTCAAAAAGTCAATCTTCTTTTTGTACTTCTTTAACAAAATAGATTAATTTGATGGATTTGATTTATTTATTTATTTATTTACTTATTTTAGCATAAGGTACAATTTTACAGTTTGATAGTATTGGTTCCTCTGAATGTTAGTTCTATACCACTCACTATATTTTCTGACATCCATTTTTTACCAAGTATCTGGACTTGCTAACTAGATTTTTCTTTAAGCCATTATATACAGGGCCCATCTTGTTGAAGATAGGCATGTGAAACAATTTTGTATCAGAACCTTGTCAATATGCCTCCAGTACCTTTTGGGAACACAAGAATATTTTCTGCATAAGAAATTTGGGCAACAGATTATACAGTATTGGATCTTCCACCCAGAAATATTTCAAGTTACTTTTTTCTTCTTTTTTCCCTAGGATTAAGACATTCAAGGATATCTCCATCTTCAAATTGTGTAAAATATATGCTTAAAGGACTTGATTTCTTTGGTTTTAATTTTCTTGTTGGTCAAGTGTTGTATTGGTGATATTTGTATTTCAAACTATATTTCTCACTTTTGGCAGCTAAAAGAGCTTTGATTTTACCTGAGCAAGCTCAATATTAAGTTTTCAGTGTTTGATGAAACAGGAAGCTATACTGTTGGATCTTCTTAGAGTTATCAGCCATCACAGAGCCCGTCTAGCCACACCAATCAGGACAGTGCAGAAAATATTTACTGATGCCGAGTTGGAAAATATACCGTTTGCAGATTCGATCTATAACCGTGGTGGAGCGGCATCTAACCGTCCTTTGCTACTGATTGAACCATCTTACAGAATCAATGGAGAAGATAAATCAAAATCTCAAACTCGCTCATCACGCTCAAGTGGAGAGTATGATGGTAAGACCACACCGCGGCATACACCTGACATCAAAGCAGATACTAAAGTTGGAATGACACCGAAGTCTGGCTCCAAGATCACAGAAGGACCAAATTCTGACACAAGGGAGGATCATAATGGTGCAGCAGTTCCCACATCTGCTCCCAAAGTGACCGTTAAGTCAGCATCAAAATCTGTCCCCAAGACAAATTCTAAGGTTTCAGAATTTTCAAGTTCTGAATCCAAAGTTCAGGGCTCTTCATCTGATGATTCAACCAAAGACAGAAAGATATCTAACAGCAAGCAACCAAAGATTGCAGGTCAGGGAAATGCCATGAAGAACAGCAAGTTTGAAAATCCTTCCATTTTCTCATTGGAAACTGGTACTGACAAAGCAGGCGGATTACTAGAGTCAAAACAGGGAGGTGACAATTTGCCTTCACCACAACCACAAACATCAAGACCCCCCTTGGAAGATAATATAGTTCTTGGTGTAGCACTGGAGGGTTCAAAGAGAACTCTTCTGATTGAAGAAGGAATGGCTTCCCCTCAACCAGCAGAGGTGAAGGAACTGACTACTGCTAGCCAGAATGGGAATGAATCTTCAACTGCCGAGAAGGAAACAAAAGATAGTCAGATTCCAGGCACACCCAGTCCCAAATCTGGGGTCAGCGGTAAGTTAGGGTAATTTATGCAGGTATTCCATTTGCACCCATGAATTGCTAACTTCGGCTTAGAAACCTAAAATGAAGCTTTGTTTTTCTGGAAGCTGTAATACATTGTACATGTTCTCAGTATATTCTTTTTGATTGGTGCCATCAAAACCACTGCAGAGTACCAGCAATAGATCAAACTGTAATATTTTTTTCATTTCTTCAATTGTATTGTTGTCACTTGATAAAATTGTGACAGAATTCAATGAGGTCATCCTTTGTGATTCAATGGTTAGAGTTGCAGAAATTTTACACACAGCCTAGTTATTTTTAATTAAATTCAGTTTATTCAGAGACTTATCTTGACATACTACGGACTAGTTAGCACTAGTGCCTTTGATAGGTACTTCTATTACTACAATTATAGCAAGATTTGCTTTGAGAATGCAAAACTATATCCTTTTCAGCCCCGAAAGAAAGGTCTATGAGAATCTGCCTCCACAGAAATAGAGGTTTTACTCTTCTCAAGTGTGTAAAATTGTTGAATGTCAAGCAGTGGAGTATGGATCAAATCCTAGACCAGAGCATCATCATTTCTTGGTATCTATAAACTTTATTTGTATTCTTCTTGGGCAAAGCATAAAATGTAATTCAATGAAAGAGATTGTACAATGAGCTTTACAAACAGCAAGGAATCAGAACAGCCGTGTAATATTGAATGACACATTACAATATAGTTCTAGTTTTTCAACAACCCCTCCCAGAACCAGTAAGATGTAGACAAATACAAGCCTGTCCTTCAACACTTTCGCCTCCAGTACTAACCCCGTTACACAAATAGTTCCACCAATAGTATTAGGTGAAATTGCATCATTGCTTATTTATAATACCAATACTAAAAACCACAAATAATTTGGGGAGACAGATAAGCTGATACAGAAGGTAGCTCACTCATCCTTCAGCAATCAGCACATAACAAATCACCTTAAACGTGGCACATGCAATCGGGAGCAGGATACGTGTATATGGACTGTTTTGGTTTTCTTATTCTGAGCTGCCCTTGTCGGTTTTCATGTCCTTCAACCACTGCCTCCTGAAATTCTGACCAACTAAGGCTTTTGTTTAAGAAGAGTTGCCCTAACAACACCATGTTCGGCCTTATAGTCTTCAAGTTTTCGAAAGTTCGACGTCCCACCTGTTTGACATCAGAAAATTTATTCATCTTTGTAGTGATTCTTAACACAAACTACAATATAAGAATTTTTCAAATACAACAAATAGCTGAAAAGTATTTGTTTTTGTTGTGAAGCTTGCTTAGGCCATAACAGAAACTTTCTGAAACCTGTTTGCATGTATGTAGCCTAGTTTGGCATACAAGGTTGACACCCATGCTAGTTTCTAGAAAAATATACGAATCATAAATTAATATTTCAAAAATATTTACTTGAGTCTTAAAAGTTCCATAGTTACATCTTTGATACTTTACCCGGTTGATAATTTCAAATCACTTTCACCACTAATCAGTTACAAAATCCCCAATTTTTCATCAAAATTTACGATTGGTTTGGCTCACCGTAAAATACCATATACAAAGAGTTCTTTCTTTTTCCTCTCTTTTATTATTTCCCTTAATTTCTTTCATATTCAAAGTTCAACCTGACTGGATTCATTTTGGATGTGGTGATAATTGCCATCATTATATGAGAGGAGCTAAGCACAGCTTCTCAAAAATTGAACTGAGTGTTAAGCATTGTGATGCCACTTCATATGATGCATTAAAAAGTTAGTATCTTCTACAAGATCAGTGATAGTACTCACCAATGCATTGTGCATATTTCCTGGAGAAGCAGAGATGAAAATGTCACTGTGCATGCTAACATAATAGTCAAGTGCAGCCAACAAAGAAGCCTTTCCTTTAATCGCTGCTCTTTCTTCAGAGGAAGCAATGCTCTTTTTTTCTTCCATTAGAGGAAACAATCTTCGTAAAGCAGAAATTCTAGCTTCTCCACCGTATACCTGAAAATATTTCTCTCAAATCAAAAATCTGAAAATAAAAACATAAGTTTCACTTTTCTAAGAGACAGTGACATGGCTAAGCCCAAGTTACTAGGATAACAGACCTTGTGGGACGCAAGGTAAAGGCGAGTACTATTGTCAAAGCCCAGTGCTGCTAGCAGCAATCCAATCTCTTCTGGAGTCAATGGGCAACGCCCCTGACTCCTCAACTCTTCATCAGTGAACTGGGAGTTAAGCACCCTTCCCTGCCAAATCGTTTGTCGATACTTGGCCAGAGCCAATTTTTCAGCTTTGCCCCCACCAAAATCACAGGCAGAATGAGCTGCCATGTCCTGCATAATCACATATAAAGAGCATATGGTTAGAAATATGAATTCAAATGAATAAAATATGAATCACATGCTAAGCAATCACCTCAAGTGAAAAAATTATTTCAGAATTATGGTCATTTGATTGATGCCATATATATGAGTAGATCAATTTTGTCTTCAGGATGGACTCAACAGTTATTTCAACAATAAGCAAATATAAACCTTACGGCCAAGACAACTAAGGTTACTGATGTAAGCAAGTTAACTCCATAACATATATCAAACTTTCATCCCTAAGTTTTCAATACTTAGATATTCCAATATACCAAAGAGAAAATATTAAAACAAAAACAAAGAGAAAAGCAGAATTTTCAAAGAATCTGAATTGCTTTCTTTTCTCATATTTTGCAAGCTTACAAACTAAATAGTAAAACCAACCCAACTAGAACACAACCAACGCCTTAACCATAAGAATATGAATCTAAGTAGCATTGAAACCTTATCAAACCGAAGGTGTATCACAACAAATTTCAGTGGATCTTGTTTGTTAGTGGTTTCGTGTAGATGGATGCCATCAAGTGCTCTCTTTTTGCTTGAAGGATATCTTAGGCGGCTGACAAGGGCATCTCCAAGTGCTCTGATATGTGGAACAAAAATCAATGCTTGGAAGTTTGCTTTACAGCGTAGCCGTTGAATGTCCATAGGCAAGTTGTCAAAAGTCAGTCGGTGAGAGAATGGAGAAATTGCAGCAATCCCATAACTGGATCACATAAAAATATTAAAAACCTTAGAAATCTCAAGGCAACCAGCTAAAATTTCAAAATAACCATGGATCTATGCATATCCAAGGCAAAAAAAAATAAAGGATAACATAATGGAACCAAATGTGGGCCACACAACTGAATTTCACTAAAGCATTGGAGGTATCAAATCTTTCAAATTGGGTATCAGGGCTACAAAGCTCGGGTTACCTTGTCTAGCAAAGAAGAAAGAAGGATAAAAAAATATTGGACGCATGTTTTTATCTTGAAAGACATTTAAAGGAAATACAACAGATCAATATTGGACATGGCACCACAAATAAAATACTCCATATTGCAAAGACCAAGTTTAGTAACTACCAACCTCTGTAGCACAGGCAAGACATTCTCTAGGTACCAGTTAGCAGAAGCATGAACAGGAGCTGTTTTGATTCTGGTATCTCGAATAGCTGTGGCATAATACTCCCTCGTGCTCCAAGAGAACTCATCAGGAAGCTCTTTAATGATAGAAATATCATCTTTTAATACATTCATAAAGTGATCAACATCATATATATCCATGAAGGAGCTGCAGGGAAAAGTTAGGCCACATCAGAATAAAGTCTTCCTCAAGATCAAAGGAAATCTATATAATAAAAATAATAATTCCAAAAAGGAATGAAAAGATTACTTCTGCAAGAATTACCTTGAATCCTGCCAAACAGGATTTACTTCAAGATATGGAATCACAAGTGTAGCATTCAGTATTCTAGCAACAGCAACAGCATCACATATCTACAAAGGAAAGAACTTAAAAAGTCAACTTTCACAATGATGAAAAAAGAATCAATATTTGAGCATTGACGAGAATTTATTCAAGAAGAATAATTGCAATTTCAAGCTTTGGCATCCTTGGCACCTGTAGCCTCTAGGTATCTACGAAAGACAAATTAAAATCCTCAAGTACATACCCCCATTCTCTGCTGGTTTAGCCCTCCATCAAGAAATACCTGAATGTATCCTTGAGATTTCAGAGGTAATGCTGCTTCAAGAAACGGATGTGTCCATCCAACAAAAATTAAATGCATGAGCAAGAATATAATAAAGAAAAAGATATTGGTATCAGAACTTTAAGTTTCACTAGTTTGCAGAGAATATCAAAAATTATGGAAGTCAAACATATACGGTAATCTTATTTTTGGTCACTTACAAGGAGCATTTTCAGATTGAACACATGGTCTCCATCCTTGGTCCGCCAAGGGAAGCCAGAGATCAGACTGTTTTGCATTAGCCTGAATGAGAAACAAAGGCAATCAAACTGTGGTCTCGCCACTTAAAAAACAGAAAATTTTGAGCAAAACAAATATGCTACTTGAGAGACTACTGCTTACACTTGGGCGCTGCAAAGCACTCTTGAACAGAGGTAAGTGTCTGGGCTTTGGAGCATTGAACTCCTACATAAAACAACCTTTTTCATTAAGCAGTACAAAATTTCTGTAGAGGGATTATATTATGGATGTGCTGCCAGATTATTATACATGATTACAGGCATGTTCTGATGTACAAGAATTTCCAACTTCTCAAAGATTGCATGCAACTTTAGAGACTACACAAGTTGCATACTGGACAAAAAGTCGATGAACATTGTTTCTTATGTACTAAACAAACATAACAGCAAAACATATTAGCATGTTAGGTTCTTTATGTCTATATGCTTTCCAATAAGTACAAATTGAAACATTATGTGTCGCAAATTTTAAGAGCAAAAATACTACCCCAGATAACTTTGCCTTGTTTTGCACCCATGAAGCAAGGGTCCACCTCCAATCTAACCCACTTATATGCAGAGACTTCCAGATGTCAAGTTGTCAATGGGTTTGAGCAGGAAAACTAGCTTCCGGTATGATACAGTGTTGACTGCCACTATTACCATCATCATGCAAGTTATCTTTGTCCATGTTTTATAGCTGTCTCAATAAATTATGACTTATTCATAAACAAAACCCTAAACTACCATAGCATAAAGAAACCAATCAGATGGAAACAAAATAATTGTATCATTTCTGTACAATAGTTCTCAGCACATCTTCTCACTATACTGCTACTCACTTTCTGGTGTTGCAAAGCACTCTTGAGTAGAGGCAAGTGCCTTGGTTTTGGAGCATTCCATTCCTGCAGAAAACAAGCCAATTATTAAATAAATATGCCCTTAAATAGCATACTATAAGCATGAATTGCTGCACATGTTTTACAAGGAATAAACAAGCAAATGGTCCACAGCACCAAGGCTCCAAACGAAGATAAGGTGTAAAATGACTTCATGTCCATCCCAAAGGGACAGGGTCCAATTTAATTCAGTTTTATTCAAGAAGTTCAATATGTAAATTGTATTGTTTGCAGAAAAACAGCATCAAGAAAAATTTGGTGTATGATGTTGCTATTATGTGAAAGACAAGAAAGAAAACTAAACCTAACAACTTTATTGTCTTTTGCATCCTGTGGACACAGATTCAACTTAACTCAGTTTATTCAGGGAGTTTCATATGCCATTTGCAGGAGAACGGTTTCCAGGATGATAAAAGTTGGTTTCTATTATAACAATTGGGCAAATATCTTGTCCATGCTTCACAGCCATCTTAGAAAGTTGTAACTAGACCTAATTGGTAAACAACATGCCTAAATCGTTATTGCCATTATTAATCAGTTTGATGGTCAAACAAGGTAGCATCAGTAACCATTCACAACGATAACAGTCAAATCTGTCCATCTTTTGATGTCTTTTAGTTTCCAGGTGCCGGTAATAAATCTATGACAACTACAAGAAAGCATAAACAAAACCCCCCAAGATAACTCTGAGCCCTATGAAAATAGTGTTAAGAGGTCCAGTCAATTATTTCAACTCACAAAACGCCCCAGATTAACCAATGAAAATATTCCTAGTGGTCACAATTGATCACCGAACCTCAATTTGCCCCGTTGACCGACTAATTTGAAACTTAACTACTAAAAATTTCAGTTCCCTAATCATATTTGTTGACATTTGACACCATCCCTGATTTCCATTTTAGTAACTGTTTTTCAGTACTTCCCCTTTTTCCTTCAATCACTTTACCAGAAAGAAATTAGACCATAATCCAACAATAAAAATAGAAAACAGTTCAGAACAGCACTGAAAAGAAAAAACCCTTAATCCTAAACCACCGACACCCAACAAAATGGAGAGGAAAAAAGAATCCCCAAAACACATTTTCCATCAAAACAGAATAAAAAGCATTTCACATGAAAATGAATAAAAGTAAAAGAAACCCAGAAAGAAAATGCTTTTACATAAGCAGTGGACATACCGAGAACATAGAAGGCGATGCATGGCTCAACGGACTGAACAAACTAGGCACTATAACTGGAAAAAGAAGCACCAGAAGTCCGGCAAGAGCTCCACTTCTTTGAGTCTGATAACCATAACTCTTGTATTGGAACTTCATTTTCCAAGCTCAGCCTCAGATCGGGAACAAAAAATAATAATAATAATAATAATAATAATAATAATAATAATAAACCACACTCAATGATAGCGAAAACAAAACCAATAAGCAAGAAAAAAGAATTTCAATGGTAATAACAATAAACAGTGGCGGCAGCAGCCATTATCACATGTATCAGTATCTCTTGCTCTCTTTATATCTTCTGTATTTATCTTTCTCTCAGTGTTTTAAGACATCTTCTCATCACATGGACACCTGTGAAGCTAGACTTGGCTTCCTGACACTTTCAAGGGCCCCAAACGGGACAAACTAGAGTTTAAAGAATTTGTGAGTAAGCATGGAATCACATACAGAAGTTCACTTTTGCCTGTGTTTTTTAGCATGGAATCACATACAGAAGTTCACTTTTGCCTGTGTTTTTTTCGTTAATCTGGATGCCCTTTACTTTTCTACAAGCTTTTACAGATTTAGACTAAGGTTAGACATTAGACCGTTGGCGTGTGTTCTACTTTTTCATTTTAGTTGATAACTTTTTCTGCGGCCACCGACAATCCTCGAAATTACATAAGAATGGTGATGTCATTATCATTATATTTCACGGGGCCCTTTGAATAGATGCTGATAATTTATTGAAGAATCTACTTTGCCGCAGAAGTTGATATGGGATTGATTCCTGCAGAATAGTAACAAGTCTGTGACACCAAAATGAGAGCAACCCAGTTTTCTCTATTCTACC
>CP135536.1:2711292-2727783 GCA_032402905.1 Khaya senegalensis
AATAATATAATAAAAAAAAAGAAAGAAAATAAATAATAAAAATAATAATTCATACAATATGATGACATTATTTGTTTTAAATGCCTAAAGTAAAGATACATGTTCTTCTTTTTATTGTTACAAAATAACAACATAGAATAAATGTAATAATAATTTCATAAAATATGATTCACAAATTCTTGGAAATTATGGAAAGATTAATATTTATATTAAATAAATAACAGAGAAATTAAGAGTCTATATTTATATTAATTAATTCATACCAAATAGTTAGTATTATTATCCATTGAATCACGGGCTTTTTCGGTTTTTTTTTTTTTTTGTCAATTTAGGGGAACCTACCTTCCCTGTAATCAAACATTAGTTAGACGGTTGAACAATTAATTTGAAATGACTTGCAGGCACACGGATAGTAGAGGTATCTGATATAAATACAACAGAGACAGACCAACTACAAGTAATAATAATAATAATAATGATAATGAAGGGATGGACTATCACGTACCTCTCCTCCAGTTTTGGGTATTCTCACTTCATTGGTTTCAAATGGGTCTTAAAAGGCACAAAATTCATGCCTTTCATTAAAAAAAAAAAAAAACCTTTGTAAGACCCCCCCCCCCCCAAAAAAAAAAAAAAAGTTCTTCCCAGACATTTGAAGACAAAGATGATACATTATATTCACTGGTGATCGCTCACCTGCTAACAAAACATGATCATTGAATTGAATGACTGGAAGCATTATCGGGCAACGATGGGGCGTTCTTCCTTGGTTGAGTTCTCTATTTTATACAAGTCTCTGAAGATGATAGATATTACTGCTACGCATTTGAATTGAATTACAATGGGTTGCTCTACAATTAAGTAGCTATGTGTGTGTGTGTGTATATATATATATATATATATATTGTATACTTATGATTTAGTACTTGAAATGAAATCTGAATGATTAATTGCACATAATATGTTTGATGAAATGCTACAAAAATGGAGAAAGTATTTTTTAATGCAAGTAATTTAGTTTAATATTACTGCTATTTTAGTAAGGTTATAATTGTTTTTCTATTCAATTCTATTAACGGGTATAAACATGAATTAAAACTAAGGTGGGTGAATATCTATCAGTCCATACTTGTCATCCAATTGATAATAATATAAACTTTAGGGAAGGTGTATGATAATATTTCTAATAATTAATAAATTCGGGTGTTGGATCGTAAGTGGTTGAGCGACTCACCAGTTCCCTACTCGCTCATCTCTCTTCGTTGCAAATCATTGTATTCATTCAAATCATCGTTAGGCCTGCGCTTGTCCGGTTTTCCTTTTTAATTTCCACATTCTCTGTTCTGTTCTGTTCTGTACAATTCGGTTTAGTCTCTTTGCAAATGGCAGGATTTTTCTCGCTTCTCAGACGCATATACCTCACCGCTTACAACTGGACCGTCTTCTTCTATTGGCAAGTCCCACTTCTTACGGATCTCTCTGTGCATTTTTATTTATTTTTTTTTTTTTCATTTCATGCTTCTGGGTTTTTCTTGTTATTAAGTTTTAGTGTTTTGTTTTGCAGGGCTCAGGTTTTGTACCTTGCTTTGAAAACCTTGAATGAATCGGGTCATGAACATGTCTACTCTGCCGTTGAGAAGCCTCTCCAGCTCGCCCAAACCGTCGCCGTGTTGGAGGTTCCCGCACCTTCTCTTTGCCCACTTTTTATTTGCTTCTTTCAATCAGCTTTTTTTTTTTCCCTTTCTCTCTTTGATGTTGGTTTTAATATTTTTGTTTCGTGTGAACAGATTCTTCATGGTCTAGTAGGTGAGTTGACTTTCCTTTCTGTTTAAATTAAAGATAAACCGAGTAAATTTATATTGAAAAACGAGCAAATAAGTTTACGAATTAAATGAGCTAGAAATATTTATAACGAAAAACAAGTAAATTTAATGTTTTTCTTTTTTTCATTTTTATGTATTGAAAAGGCTTGGTGAGATCTCCAATAACAGCAACACTGCCACAGATTAGTTCAAGGTTATATGTTGCATGGGGCATATTATGGACTTTTCCCCAGGTTTAAAAGCTTTATTATTATTATTATTAGTACAATTTAGTATTTTGTATCATTTTCCATGATTAAATAAAACTATGAATCTTTTTGCTTGTAGACTCATAATCACATACTTGTTAGTTCGTTGGTGATCAGCTGGTCCATGACTGAGGTGAGTGATTCTTACCAATTTAATTTGTTTACCAGTTGATGTAGATTAATTTTCTAATTTGGACTTCTAGTTGGTCATAGTAATGTATCTATATTGAAGGATCATTATATATGGATTGATAGATGACCCTCCTAGTTCAATTTTACGAACACCACGTGTTTGGAAACATTGAGGTTCATGTATGGGTATGCAAATTTTGAGTTAACCGTTGATATATTGATTGAAACTTTAATTTAACTTAACTTGAATTGTCTTTAGTAACTGCTATATATTTGTCAAGAATTTCTGGCCTTTGTTTAGTGCAGTAAACTTATTTCTACAGGATTTATAAAATTCTCAATAATCTTTAAGGTAGGTAGCTTGTAGATATTTGATTTTGTATAGTAGATTATTTACTATGACATTTTTTTAATATGTGAAGCCACCCTTGATCATTTTTACAATCATAAATCATTTATTCCTCTTGTTCATCGTGTTTTTTTCCCCTGAGAAGCCTGTTATTCTGCCTTTCACATTTGTAGCTTAGTGTAGATGTTTTTATGCTTTAGGAGGTACTCATAGTTTTATATAATTTTCTTTAGTCTATATTTGCTTGAAAATTCAATATAAATGCAGATAAATGAAAAGAACTTGTATTTAGAACAATGTTTACACTTAGATGTATATGTTATATAACTAAGCATATGTCTAAGATCTATCTGTCTTGTTATGTACAACAAGCCAGAATTGAAGTATGGAAGAGCATAACTTTTGATTGGCGCAGGGAAGCATAAAAAACCACTTTAAAAGGATCAAATTATATATAAATACATATAATATTTAAAGATCTTAATGAGCCAATATGGCTCTACCCCTAGTTGCATCTCATGATTGTTTATCAGTAACCATGTTCAGTCTAGTGGAAACAATGCAAGTATGAGAACTCATTTGTAATCGCTTGGTAATTTCAGATTATCCGCTATTCTTTTTTTGGCATGAAGGAGGCACTTGGTTTTACACCTTCATGGCTCTTGTGGCTGAGGTATAAATCGATTTTCTGTTCACTGGATGGTTATGGTAGTGATAGAATCCTTTGCGATTATTTGATTAAATATTTATGATGCATGCAGGTATAGCACATTTTTGTTGTTGTATCCATCTGGCATTGCCAGTGAAGTTGGTCTCATATATTTTGCCCTTCCATACATAAAGGTAAAGGTTTACTTTAATATTTTATTTCAAAATCATAGTTATTTATCAGCTGATTACATATATATACACCAAAATGAGGTTGTCCTACTAATTCTGAAGTGTTATTCTTGCCTACATGACATTGATCAAAATAGTGCAGAATGCAGCAAAAATAGTTTCAGCATGATAAAACATTTCACTGACAATACTTCTTGAAATATGCTCTCTCTAATAAGTTATTTATTGACATCACAGTTAGATACCATGTCTATCTTTCACGGGAGGAAATCATGGAACTTTTTATTGTTCTTAATGAAAATTCTCATCTTTCTTCTTTTGTGTGCTTTCTAGCTCTTCCTTGGTAATCATAAGCCGGATTGGTCAAGTGGGTGGGAAAGAGCATCTTTCCATCTTGTTTAATATGCATCTTATATCTCTTGTTGGGTGGTAGCAACGCACCATTTGATTGACTGTTTCGCAATATACTGATAGGTTTGATTGTTTCGTGTTTGTTAATTGAATCTATCTTTGATTCTGGATATATGGAATTGTAAAAAAAATTATGAAAGAGGAGTGAATAAAAGGCTTAGTCCTTCCGTCGCTATACACTATCTTCTCCTCCATGCTTATCTTCTGCTATATCTGCCTTTAACTTGTAGAGCATTTTAGTTTGATGAAGCAGAAGGCTACTTTTTACGAGATTATCCGATTGCTATATGTTCTCTTAGTAAACTATGTTTTGCAGGAATCTGATAAGTATTGTCTGAGGATGCCAAACAAATGGAATTTTTCTTTTGATTACTTCTATGTTTCAATTCTTGCGTTTGGGTCTTATATACCAGGCATGAACTCCACATTCTTCTTTGATGTTTACTCAATTTATTTAGTTGGTTTGTTCACAGTGTCATGTTTGTTTTTTTTTTTTTTTTTTTTTTTTATTCTCTCTAAAGGAATTCATGGCATGATCATCTGCAGGTGGTCCTCATATGTACACTTATATGCTTGGGCAAAGGAAAAAAGCACTTTCGAAATCTAAACGAGAGTAAAATGGCTGCAATTTTTTGCAACGATGTAAGCACATTTAAATGTATTCTGTATGTATTTTGGCAGGAAAGCTTCGTGCTAATTCTGGACCAGGTACTGAAAAATCTTGAGAAAATGTACTTTTGTTATAATACTCTTATTCATTTCTTCAACAGTTGGGATTGCTGAATTAACAGACTTGTGTAATTCTTTCCTTTAACCAATTAGGTAAAAGACACAAAAACATAAAAACTAAAACAAGCTGCAAGCACAAAGCAGAACAAGTTCCTTGTTTCTTGCTGCTCAAATTATTTTACTTGTAGTATCGGAATGTCAGTGTTAATTATACTCTGATAACTTTGAGTGATATCAAATTTTTTAAAATAAATGTCGATGTAATGGGTATGGCAGATAATTCTTGCCTTTGACTCTTCCAATCGTAGAATTTTAGTTTATTATGTCAAAAGTTACCAGTTCTATGCAATAAATAAATAACATACACACTTTAAAGAAGTAACACCACCGTTTACCAAGGTAATATGAAATCTTTCTATTGCTTCCATCTTTAAGTTTTAAACTTTTAATTTATGTAATCAAAAACATGCACGGGAAAGATGATTGCGGCTATTCTAACTCTGTAATATTCACTCCTTTAGCTCGGGGGTGGTGGACAGACACTTCTATGCCACGAGGCGAGGGTTCACGGGACACTTAAGATTGTGGATTTAGCTCAATTTTCTCATAATTTGTGGGTAAATTGCGCCCAACGCTTGGTGGTGGGCACTTCCTGATATCACCAAGGTGATTCAAATGGTGAGCTTGGCTCAATTTTCTCATAAATTTGTGCTTAAATTTCTCCCAACACTTCCTGATAGAAACATGCCAAAGTTTTGAATCACATGGAATTTCCTTAAATTAATTCTGTGTGCAATCCCTTCCAATATCTGGCGGTGGACACTTTTTGGTGATAACCCTAGACCCCTCCCAATTAGTGAGCAGAAATTGCTCTATTCTTAACGTAGATAGATCACTGTCTATAGTATTATACCGAGGTTACTTTTTTCATAATTTGTGCAGTCCCCTTCCAATACTTTAAAGGATTGTTTGGCAACACACATTGAATTGTATTAATTTTAAATAAACTAAACTGAATTGGATTAAATTGATCTATAATAAATTAAATAAAAATTTATATTATATTTATTATATGTTCCTAGTAATAGAACTTTAAAGTAAGACATTTATAGTATTAGATAAACTAGTATACTATATCTACTTGATGGAAAGAATGGTTGTTGTTATAAACTTTTTATCTGTGGATACTAAAATAAGTATGTAAGTGCTCGTTATAGAATGAGTTCACTGAACTTACTTGCAATAAAAATGTCCAAATAGTTATTATATTTAATTATCAATTGAACATTTATTACATTAGTAGTGTAAGTGATCCTTAGATTTAAGAACATCGTAGTTATCTTGTGAGGAAAATATTATACTTTAATATTATTCAAGATGGATTTGAATAAGATTTATTGCGGGATAATTATTGAGTGTGGTATGATAATTACAGAGATAAATAAATGTTCAATAAGGAATCTCTCACCTTTAGTACATTACAGAAATATGTTCTATGCAAATGATAAATAAATGACTCAAATGTAGTATTGAAAAGTATTTCTGAATGACAATACATTTTATGAATCATATTCTCAATATTTATTATATAATATTGAATAAAAATATTTTAATAGTTTACCATAACCTTGATTCAATCAGAACATGGTATAACAGAATGAGTAAATTGTATGATAACTGATTATAAAAAAGTTTATTTTAAAATTTATCACTTTATTATAATCTAAATGACCATAACACATTGTTAGATATCAATATTGGTTTATAAATATATTTAATTAATCAAAAAATAATTTATTAAATAAATTAAAGAATTTGATTCGAAATTTTAATTATTTACTATCGATTTTAAAGTGAACCTATTAAATGTCACCTAAATTAATAAAAAACTTACTTAAAATTATTTTCAAATGTTGAAAAAAAATTTTAAGTGTTAGAACACTTATATATAACCTAATTTTTAAAATAGTATTATAATAATTTTCAAATGAAATAGTATGTAACGAGATTATATATTAATTTGTGAATTATAATATATATAATGTCATTATATATTTTATCAAATAATTAAGATATAATATGATTATATATTAATTATTAAAATAAATATGTATGATTAATTAAGTGAACCAGTAGCATAATTACAAACTAGCGCTTAGCACATTTATAATCAAATAGATACAATTTGAGATAAAATCAAATTTACTTTGTGAAAGAATGTGATTTACACATGAAATGTTGGTATAACATATAAAAAGTGAGAAAGCTGTAAACAACTTAAGAGTTCTTTCCTCACTTTTGGTATTTTGAATATCAAAATTTTTATTTTTATCTTAAAAAAAACACTCTAAATTGAAGTATGTTCAATTAAGAGTTGATTAAATATAAAGGAAGTCTCCATAACCCTTCTAAAGTATCATAAAATTGAATTTTTCAAAAAGTTTAAAAAATTAATAAGTTGTTTAACTTTCAAGTTTTAAATTTTATTTATTAATTTATTCAAGATAAGATATTGAGTAACAAAGATGTTAAAAACTTTAACAAGTTAGAATGCACAAACTCCTTTAAATTGAAAGTATAAATCTATTTATTTAAGCATATATCTCAAATAATATTATTTAGGTACATTTAAAGTTAGACTATGATACATATATGTATCCTTACAACTAATTATTTTTTTTAAATTTTATAATTTGTAACGATTTTTATAAATCTTACAATAAAAATAGATTAAAATATATAAAATAAATAATACATATTATTTAAAATATAAATAAAAAATTTAAAATATATATTAAAAATTTAAAATATATAATAAATATTATTTAAAATATAAATAAAAATTTTAAAATATTAACCAACGAAAACAAATGGATACGTGTGCGCACACATTGTAAACAATTCACACATGGTGTGGGACCCATCTGTGCCCCACTATTTTGTCCTAAAGTTGGGAAGAAATTTTATTCCATGAAGCCTGACGGAATGAGTTTTCTTACCAGTAAAAATTAGTTATTTAATAAAAAATTAATAAAAAAATAATGATTTTTAAATGATAATTATAAAAAAATTATTTAAATATGTAGTACTCAAATGCGAATCATTATTTAAGGACTCAATTAGTTTTTATTCAAAATAATTTAATGGTTAAATAAATATTTCAATAATCAATTGTTTTATTTTATTTTTCAAATAATTTTAGTGATAGCATTAAACCTTCTCTCCAATGCAAACCGAAATTCCCTCTCCCTTTCTCTTTATTCAGGGTCGAGGGAGGTTAAATACCGTTTCTTTTTTAATTCTAAGCATTGAAGTGATTCGCTGATTATTATTAGCAACGGTGCAAAGTAAAATTACGGGTATTGGGGTGGTTTTACTTAATTAATGTATTCATTGTAAGTTAAAAAGAGAAAAAGAAACTGGATTTTGGTTGATATTTTCCCTTATTTGGGTTGGGATGAAGTTGGTATTGATTGATAGAATGATAATCTTCTTGATTTTATAATTGATAATGCATTTCGTTTGAAATTGTTGTTAAAATAATTAATTTTTGTTTTTTGAAAAAGGGAAATACTTTATACTTTTAATATTCAAGTTAAATTAATGTTCCTACTTGAAAGATTGAATTCTGTGCCTCCAATAGATTAATATTAAGCCATTATAACTTTATTATAAATAAAAAATCATTGCTTCTGCCTTGTTTCTGAACCCATATTTCCAAAGACAACGCAAAATTGTCTGCCTTTACGTATACAAAAATGCTTTAACCTATTTATATATTACACAACTAATTTGCAATGTACAACTAACCAACCAAAATATCCTCCTCCTTTCGTACATGACTTGTTACTGCTATCATTACACCGTGTAGCGTTTCCAGTATTACTCGACTGATAAAATTTTATATTTGACATGAACTCCCGTTGTACTCTTTTAGGTCATGTTTTTTCAATTTGCATGCATACATGCAGCATACAAATGCTTCGGTCTTAATTTAATATCGTTGTTCAACCACGAGTGGAAAGTTCAGCTCTGCCACCATTTTCAATGGCCATTCTTTAAAAATGTGGTCAATCCATCCTTATTTGCTGGGAGCTGCTGCTGTAACAACAGTAGACAATTTCATACACCATGTATATTTTCCCAGAAATAAACGAGATCACCGCATTAAGGGATTATAAATTAATAATAACAACCTCAGACAAAAGTATATATAACATCATCGTGTCTCAGTTTGAATGAGTTAACACATTCGTTCTTAGTTGTTCAGTTTCGCCAGTACCTCGTGGGCTAGACTTGGGATAATTTCACGAGAAAATATAAGTTGAATCTATGTAATAACTTTGGTAAAAGAGCATATTTCCAGTTGATAATCGAAGCACCAGCAGAAGCTTTCCGCATTTACCCAGCATATGGCAAACTGCATGGGTGAAAGATAAAGAGTGTGTGTTAGAACAAATCAAAGGGTTATCAGAAGAGATATTACAAGCCGTTAAACACAGTTGCCTTGTGCAAGGGCTCAGTATGTGAATCTTTTAGGGTTTTCTTTTACCATGGATAGTATTTGCAAAGGAAGTAAGTTCACAGTACGCTTAATTTGCTGAGATATCATTTAACAAATGAATTCAAACCGTACGGACAGAGTCTGTTGACAATAAAACCTTGAAATGAATTGCATGCAGACGTAATTGCTGCCTGCTATTTGCTTCACAGTCAATGATGTTTTGTTTAATTATTTTTTGTACCAAAAATCAATGAATATCTAAATGAATTTCATAGTGCTTCTTCGAGAGAAATATGGAAAATCTAACATTTTGGGTATTTGTAAGTTTGGTTTATAAAGAAAGAAGAATTTAAATAATCAATTTCTTTTTTAAGTGTCTTAGATATATTCTTTTATTGCATACTTAAATTAGGAAACTATGAGCAAATTAAACTCACCCCAATTTAAGCGAGGTATCTGAGCTTTCAGACTCAGGTGGAGGACCATTTGAGGAGTTGGATACAATGGTAACAGAGTCTGCTGACTGTCCTTCTTCGTACAACATGTTTTCTGAATCAAGAGCAGATTGTCTTCGAGCAAGGGATACCTCCGCCACCTTCAGTTAAATTCACGTTAACAAACTTAACCATGAAGAGGCAACAAGTACAATACAAGAAAGGAGATGACTGTTTGCATACTTGCTGTGTCAAGCGCTCGTTCTCTTCCATCAATACCTTTCCCTACATGTTTAATCAATTCAAAAACAAAACAGATCTAAGAAAATGAGAGCAGTAATGGCAACGGATGAAAGCTCAAATCTATAACCTATTGACAGTGATATGTTGTATGATCTCACAGCACAACCATACGTCTCAAAGCTTAACATCCTTTAAATTGTATACATTCCTGAAACAAGGAATATATTGACCAAAAGAAAAAAAAAGCACTTTCCTTATCACCGATCAAACACTAACAGTACTTTCTTCTCATAGCTATACAGGTGAGCTAGAGAGATTATTAATAAAGAAATAAGCCTAACCTTCCTTTGAAGGTCATTGATCTCTTTCATAATCCTTTCACCCTGAAAAGTACCAAGTTAAGTCATAGTAAATCATAAGCATAACCAATTTATTTGACCTCGTATTTGTTATCATGCTAATCTTTGATAACAAGATTATATATGCGTCTAGTACAGGCCTTTTTCTCTATCACCCGGCTGAGTCCAACTTCAAGAGACTTCTCTAGCTGCTGCAATTCTTCAAAGTTCAGTCCTTGGATCTCCTCTCCTCTCAGTTTCCTGTTTTATAGAAGGGGGAATTATATCATAATCTTTAAACATTACATGAAATTTATCAATGGTAAATACAGATTCATACCTCAGCTGATGGCTTCTCTCTGCAAATTCCTTGCTCAACCTGGTGAAGTTGGTGTTCTCTACCAGCTACAATCAATGTTAATATAGAAAAATTGATTATATAAACATCAGAGAAGAAAAAGCAATATTAAAATGCTTCAGTTGCTTATAAATAGAGCAATATTGTCCTACATGTTAATAAAAAAATATAACAGTTTAGTTTTGGCCCAAAAAGGTTGCAATAGAATGGCAACATATGATAACATAATTTTAAAGATCATGGTGAGGAACATTAAACTATGCTTTTCATTCAAGCTTTGTTTTAATATGCAAGAATCTAGTGAAACACATTCACCTATTCCACGTTCAACAAGAGATTGAAATACAAAAGAATGAAAAGAAGGGGAAAAAAAATTAAAAAAATCATCTGAATAGGCATTTATGGACATGTCTATAGTTTGCAGTTAAAAACATATTGAAAAATAAAATATTAAAGGAGGTTTTGGAAGCCTAAAGAAGAATCACTTCCAGAAGTTTTTAGTTGATCCAGGTTTGTGGATGCAATCAAGACTGCTTTATGAACCATCAAACATTAGTTAACACCAATTTGTCAAGTATGCTGTAATAAAAAAAAAATAAAAGAAAAGTAGATAACTAACCTGCAGCTCAAGAGATGGCTGACCGATCTTCCCAAGGTTCTTAGACTGCAAATGGTGCCTTGTTAAAATTTCCTTCATGCTTCATAAGAAGAAAGTGCCATTAATTCAATTTCTATTTCCAGGCCTAATCAAACACTTATGTGTCAAAAAAAAAACCAAGTTTGAAGTGAAATGCCATGATAGAAAACGTGAAAGACTGCTCCATGCCTCATTGTGCAGCTAAAAGCTTAAAATCCCAAAAAATTCCTAGAGGAAACATATTTATACTGAATTATGATTTATTCATACACAAATTTAAGATTTGGTTCATTTTCTTATGCTTTAACTGCTAACCAAATGTGTCAGATATAAGCATCTATCCGAACGGGTGAGAAGGCAAATAGGCAGAAACATCCTAAAACTTGCTTACAGTACATTTGTTTTCCAGAAATGGCAGCAGCCATGTTTTCAGGTTTCCATCTTTTATGCCTTCAAGCCTGAAAACATTGTTCTAAGGTTAAGGCTATGGTGAATCATATTGAGTGAGAATGTGTTAAATTGATACAAGCCAGCATACTATTACGTATGTTTTAAAAACATGTACTGATAGATCTTCTGAGAAAATATCATAATAATAAAATACACCATAAATTCCATGCGCACATGCAACTTCTGTTGGAGAACTATGAGACAATGCTTTTGTTTAGCATGCCATCATAATGATTACGCACTTCAAATTACATGATTCTGAGCATTGTCTGCAAGAGAACCTACATGACAATGCTTTAGTTTTACTTACGATATTTTCTGATTGATCTCCAACTCCATTCCAGTCCAAAATTCTAACATAGAAATACATAATATTATTATCATCAACAGCCAACCCATCTACTTAATCAAGTTTCACACATTTCCATGTCTTCTTGACAATAAAATGTACATAAAAGGAAATTCAATGGTTGTTTAAAAGCAAATAGGTCAGCAAACCCACAATCTCTTAATGTTTACTTCCGAACTGCCAGGTAAGTATTGAGTTTCTCTCTGCATTGTGAATCAATATACAAATTATTAAAGAAAATTCTTTATTGCCATGTTTTCAGTAGTTCCTTGACAACAATTTACTTTTCCAACAAGAAAAGATAGGGATCTGAAGATGCATCACTATTTTAGCACGAAGTGCAGGAAGGAAATTCAGGCACACGCACCAAAAAAAAATAAGTGTGTTAAAATAAACAAAAACCTAACAATCAAACATTAATAAGAAAAAGATGACAATATAGTCTGCCACGTTAGCACGCAGAAAAGCACGAGGAGCTCCTCTAAGACAAAGACCACAGTCGACAAAGTTAAGCACCGAAGTCCTTATCTAAGAATGATCATTGGAGTTCCTTATTCTCGACAATTATACCATCCCGTTTAATTTGCACAAACCTCAGCACAATAACATATACAACCTCAGTATATCTTAATCCTTAAACCTAAAACAGTCCAACTATACACAGAATCAAATAAATTTGTTCCTTAGTCATTCTCAACAATTAGACCATCCCCGTTTAATTTATTTGCAATATTAGCATGCCAATGCATTCTTCATGCACAAAATTATTTCAACACAATAACACATATAACCTCAGTATATCTTCATCCTTAAAACTAAAACAGTCCAATTATACACACCATTAAATAAATTTGTTTGCTTGGCTATTCTTGATAACTAGACCATCCCATTTAATTTATTTGCAATCTCATAATCCCAACGTTTTCTTCATGCACAGAACTTCGGCACAATAACATTTACAACCTCAGAATATCTTAGTCCTAAAACCTAAAACAGTTCGATTGTACCTTGGTCCTAAAATCAATGTATCTAGTTGCATTTAATTTTAATTTTTTCCAACCTATTTTACCAGTTCTGTTATTTTTTTCCCATATCAGCCCCTTTCGTATATTGGTTATCAGGCCACTTTAAAAACAACTGAATCACCAGTTACCATTTTTCTACAGACAGGTCAACGTATTCCATGCAAACACTAACCATATGCGGTTCTAAAATAGCACAGTACCTCAAACAAGAATTCCTCACGAGCTCATATTGCAAGCAAATGAACAGTTTTGCGGCTCTTTTCAAGCAACTTGCATAATTCAAACTTTGACTACTTTAAAGCATCTAATCATATTATCAGCTGAATCCCACCCACAAACTATTAATCAAAACTATTTATCACGGCCAATACCTTTCAGAATTTAAAGGTATATGATATGTATAAAAGTCAAAGATGATAAGCATAAATCAAGTATAGATCACAAGATGCAACAAAAAAATATAGTGAATTTTTTTATCACGCATGTATCTCTATTCACTCCTAATCACGCATCAGAGTTGGATTTAAACACTCATAAATTGGTGTGAGAGAATATTAATCTCTTAACGAATTACTCCATTACAAGTGGTCTAACAAACTCAGAGATTGATTACTGTGCTAATTAGCTTAAACATCCTTGACATTTAAGACTTGAACAAGCGAGAATCTAAGGCTTCTATACCAATTAATGGATTGTGTTAACATAAAAAGCTTACATCAAGGAGATTCTCTTTTTGCTGTTAGAAGTAAGAACAGCAAGAGCATAAGAATATAAGTAATTTTTTTTTATATATATTTGTCCAGGTTTTACAAGATAAGAGATTTTCCTATCTTATGCTCTAAGCAAGGGGAACAAAACATTCCTCTCACAATAATAAGATAAAATCAAAATCATGGACATAACTTCTCAACGTGACAATTGCTGCATGCTACAATTAGGCCCCATGACATCATTATAAATTGCTTGTCTGAAGTAAAGATGTTATGACACAAAAATAAGGCTGTTTCATACATTTTTGGCACAATAATGCTTTATTGGTTATATTAGTCAGCAGCAGCTTCCTCAAACATTGAGTACGACTAAGTCCATTTAACAAGATGTCGCAAGATGTTGACACCTGATTAGAAACTGTTCTCTACATTCAGTTCCCTAATTATAGAGATTCTACTTTTACTACTTGGACCACAAATTAAAGAAAATAAAGCCAAAGTGAAAAAATAAAAGAAGAATATCAAAAGCAAGGTCCTAAAGCTGCGGCTTTAGCTGCAAAGCTGATCAGGTATTACACTTTTGGAAGGAGAAGTCATTAGTAAGCAGTTTTCATATGAGACTGGTACTTATTGGAGGAGGGGCACTATATTTTTGGTCAATCTTCCTTTTTCCCAGTACCCTTTTTCCCAGTATCAAGAAGATTTTTTAAGCATCATTATCTACATTATATATCTAAGTACCACAAGCATATCCTTTTTTTCATTCATATTTAATAACATTCACTCTAATTACATGTGTTATTCTCAAAATATGTTGATGAATTTTCTACCAGACTTTCAAGTTTTCAACCAGTTCTCTTTCTGAAATGACAGATGAAACCATAACTGCGACTCAGCCATGTTTTACCAAGGATGAGCATCAAATACCACATGAAAAAGAGAAAAATGTGAACTTTCGAAAGAACAAGGGCAAGCAAGAGGAGAATCAAATTTGAGAAAGAGAATAAGATATTTATAAAACAAGAAAAACATATTCTGGTCAATATTTCACAAAGCAATTTGCAAACAAGTCCATAATAATTCCACAAAGACCTAAAAAAAAAAAAAAACAACAGTGAACTATCATAATAAATATAGAAGAGAACACACAGCACACAGAAAAGAGACTCTTAAGCGGAAACAAGAGTTGATCCAGAAGAATATAATTTTAAAAACTCGACTTCATTTTGGACTTCCAACACCGCCATATTTCATCAGTACTTTAATATTTTCCAATATATTCTATTAAAAATCAAGTAATCGTAAGTCCACTAACAAAGGACATGTTTAACCTTTCTTCTTTCTATAAACGAATGATCTTTAGAAATAAAAAAATCTCCCAAAAACACATCAAATTGAGTAACAAATATGTCCATGTAAAAATGTAGAGAGAGAGAGAGAGAGAGAAAAAGACCTTGAACTGGAGTATTCAAAGAGCTTCCCAGTAGCAGAGAAGATGATGAGAGCAACATCAGCATCGCAAAGAACAGAAAGCTCCTCAGCTTTCTTGAAAAGCCCTCTGCGTCTCTTAGAGAAAGTAACCTGCCTGGCCGTGACGTTATCGATTTTCCTGATCTGAATCTTCTCCCTCGCCATTTTCTTCCTTAAATGTTACTAATATCTACCTAAAAATATCCAAAAAAAAAAAATCGAAGCAAACTTAGTTTTGACTTGGTTTAGGCAGAGAATAAACCAGCATGTAATAAAAAATACCCAACACAAAAAGCAAAGAAAAGTTTCTACATTTAGTGGTTGTTTAAGAGACAAACCAAAGTAAGAGAGGTACAGATATGCGATAAAAGTAGCGGCATTTTGCTAAATTTAGAGAAAGAATCTGAGAACAAACCCTAGTTTATGCAAGAAAGATACGCTTGGGTTTTTGAGAGATCCAGAATACCCACCAATTACAACAGTTCAACACACGAAGACACGGCGATTGGTTACAGATTAAATGCATTTCTTACTTACCCGTTTGGGGTTTGAGATGATGTTGGATTTGGTATGTCGTTTGGTTTTTGCAAGAATTGGAAGCTGCAGAAAGCCACCAATCAGAGACAGAAAGAGTGAACGTGGAAACAAAGAAGTTTTCTTTTGTAGATTAAATAATAAAACATCAGCCATTTTTATAGTGAAGCAGTGTCTTTTCTCTTTCCTTTTCTTTCCTTGGATTTACGTCATATTTAAATTGTGCTAGTTGTTAAGGAGGGTTTGAATAGAAGCATCAAAGAAAAGGGAAATAGTGTAATATATTATAAATTGGAGGATTACTTCGTTTATTATTTTCATTTTTTAAACTCCCACAAATTTGTCATATTTCCAATTTATACATCCTCTTCCGAGAGGATTTTACCAATACCCCACACCCATTTAGAAATTATTATGGGATTTCCGTTCCTCTAAATATCATGTATTTTTTTTTTATAAAAAAAAATTGTATATCAAGATTTAAAATTCTTTTAATGTTATTATAAAAAATAAGATTATTAGTAATTTAGTTAAAGAAAACGAACATAAATTTTTAATTAAATACTTTTTATAATTGTATCAGAGTCTCGATATATGAATTAAATCATTTCATTGAAGTATTCATATATAACGTGAATTATATATTTATTATTGAAAAAATTAAACTTAAAAGAAAGAATGAATAAAATATATTGCTTTGACTTTTATTAATTTATAATTGATATAAAAATATAAATTAATTAGAATTAAAAATTTAATAATTATTTAATTAATGCATTCATGAAAATTATAGAATGATGTTCATATTTTGTCATTAGTAGTAGTCTTCTTGAGGGATTAAATAATGAGAATTGGTGTAATTGTCTCGATTGACAACAAATTATCCTATCTATTATTATTATTATTA
>CP135536.1:2727997-2741152 GCA_032402905.1 Khaya senegalensis
ACAAATTTATAAATTCAGCAATAGGATAGTAATTTTATTTATAAATTTATTAGCACTTATTTACCACGGGATTAATTTAATATATCTTTTAATAAATTTAAAATAATTTTAAAAAAATTTAAAATAATTTTAAAAAAATTTAAAATTTATAATAAATTTAAAAAAGATACTAATGTGAATAGATATTAATAAATATTTACAATAAATATTTATAAACTCACTACAATAAAGTAAAATAAAAATATTAATCTATTATTTTTTATTTTTTCATTAATTTAAATTTATTGTAATTGATGTTAGTGTGACTCTCTTTAAAATTTTTAAAATTCGGTAACTATAATTTTAACATATTAATTTCAATATTCTATAAATACTTTATATTTTTTATGTCATCAAAATTCAATAATTCTTTTGAACGTTTTGATTTTGCTATTTTTATATGTTTTTAAATTTATTATCAGAAAATATCAATAAAAAGTTAATTAATTAAATAAATATGATTATATAGCTAGTATATGTATATTTTGAATAACTTCATCGTATATCTGTGATAGTTTAACAATAAACTCAATAATGAAAATTATTATTATACTTATAGTGCTATGCACAGAAAATATTAAATTCATTATTTTGTTTATAAAATTATATTCAATAATATTTTTGTCATCCTTTATTTTTTAATTTATGAGTTTTAAGCTTTTATTTTAAGTTTATGAGTTTGTAAACTTTTATTTTGAATTTATATATTTATAAACTTTTATTTTGAATTTATAATATTTTATGTATAAATTTATAAAAAAAATTATTTATTTTTTTATGAAATTATGATCAATTTTATTTTATTATGAAATTATAATCAATTTTATTTTATATTAAATGAACTTAATATTTTACATGAATGATATATTTTGTTTTGAATTAATACTAAAAATTTATAATTTTAATTAGATATTTTATAAATTTAAATTTAATATTTAATAATAGTATAAGTATAACTTGAAAATACAAAAAAAAATCTGCTAAAAATTTGTGAATATTTATGTAGATTTGGTAATTGTTAAAAATTTATTTAACTGAATTTGGTAATGAAATATCAAACTCCTAGTAGGTTTGATATTAAATTTTTTAACGAATGTAAATATGAGTTTGAAGGTATATATCATAAATCTATACCACTACCATCCCTAGTAAAAATGTATGGAAACTATATTCTCTTACAAGCTCTTTCGAATGTTGTTGCTTTATGTCTTTTTTTTAGCATTAATTGGCCTTTAATTGAACTAAATGATCTATTAAATTACTTTGAAAAACATACAATAATTTATATCAATTCTATCTTTAACAAATCTTGTGAACACAAATATTATATATGCTTCATTTAAGTTCAACTAATAACATATTTTTCTCTACTTTTTTCCTCACTTATTCTTCTTAAATTGTTCTTATCCATATTAAAGATAACACTCTTAGCCTCAAAATATTTCACACTTGTGCTTTAAAACGATTGACTATCTATTTCTATTCGGAACGTTTGAAATCCAACATTATCTATACATATAAAGTTTGGTGAATATTCATTATAAGTATCAATTGATCTACGAGACCCTTCGTAGAGCTATTGATGGTTGTGAATCGCCAATTACTCAGTTAGAATCTTTTAAAGTTGAAGGCTATTTGTGGATGGACCTATTAGATGAATATAGAGCATTTTTTAATTCTTGCCACACTTGATTCATTGTAAGATGTTATTTAGGTGATTTCACCACACATTTTAGGCCAAATTGTCTCATTTTTAGCATAATCTCCTTCTTGTATGGTTTTGATAGAAGACTAACATTCAAAATCTCTTATATATTTCCACTCTCTATATTAGGTCTTACCTGCAATTTTATAATAAAAGTTTATTAAATTTTGTATACTGACATTAATAAATCAAGTATAAAATATGATTCTTGAATTGCTTATCCATTCAATTATATGATAATTAGACTAATTTTTGGTGTTATCAATAGCAGGCTAAGTAGCTACAAATTGCAAAAGAATGACACTATAGCCATAAATATCACTAAAGGGACTTAAATAAAAGTTAGAATAATATACAAGATCAAGATATCTTGGCATCCCTTTGATTTGGCTATTGACATGTGATTTATCACCTATTGGCTCTATTTTCACAATACCAAAATCAGAAAGCTTAGCTTCAAATCCATTCTTGTTAATATATTGCCTGGTATTATGTCATGGTGGATTATACTTGGTGTTATCCCATCATGCAAATATGCATTGCTTATGATAAATCATTTTTCAAAATAATTTTACGCAACAATTTGTATTATAACATTTCAAAATGTCTTGAAAGAATACGTTGAAAAGCTCTGTTGTGTTTCCTTTAGCAACTCCAATAGCTATATTTACCCTTTGCCTTTAAGTTAAACTTCTTTCTCATCTTCTTACATTCTAAAATATGTAAATTATTTTAGACACCTAGTTATGTTAGGAATCTTGGCACCTTCTCATTTAGATTGTTGTGTTTGTGTGTATTTTTAAAAGAAAAAAAGGTGAAAAATTACCCACAATGTATTCATAAACCAATATTTTTGTACCTCTACCTCCTGTTAGTTAAAAAGAATAAGAAGATGGATAAGTTTTGAACTATGGTTTTTCAATTCCTTAATTGTTGTTTTTTTATATATATGAACAATGAAAGATAAATACATATATATAACTTAAATGGAAAATGACAAAAATATCAAAATTAAGAAATGATATTTCAGTAGCGTATGTCATTACATTATTAACTTTTACGAACTTTTAATCCTAGTATAGCATGCAACTGAGGAGAAAAACAAGCTTGAAGTTAGCTCCTTTGGTTGGAACCACCTGATGGTCTTAAATAGGTTTTCTTAAGAGTTCACTGGATCAAAAGATAATAGACCCAAATTTTCAACCCATCAGTTTGCATAATTTTTAACCCCCTTCTTCAAGTTGATCAACTTTTATTTCTAAGCAAGATTAAGTTTGTTTTTAAACTAGGTAAACTTGTCTAAGCTTAAAAGTTTTGTGAAAGCATCTTTAATCTGTTCATTTGTAAGGACATACTGAATTATTATTTTTTTTTTTTGACAATTTTGTCATGCATAAAGTGAACATTAATTTCGATGAACTTAGTTCAAGTATGGTATACTGGGTTTGAAGATAATGCATCATCATTTTCATAGTCAATTTGTATGATAGTAGCCTTATTCATTTCATATTTAATCTCATTTAGTAGTTATTTAAGCTACCTTATCTCAATTGTGAAATATACTCAATATTTTAATTATGTTGATGATCTTGATATTACTGATTACTATCTTGAACTCTATAAGATGAGATTATTTCTCAAATAGACACAATACTTTATGGTTGCTCGTTTATCATCAAGATAAACAGCCTAATCAGCATCCTTGAATTTAACCAACTCTAATCCATTTGACTTGCTAAACTTAATCCCAATTGTGTTGTTTTCTTCAAGTATCTTAATATTTTCTTGTAGGCATTCTAATATTCTTCCTTAGGTTCATGTATATATTGATTCAACTTGTTAACTGAGTAAGTAATGTTAGGCATAGTAAGATTGGCATATTGAAGTGATCCTATCACATACCTATAAAGTGTTTCATGCTTAAAAGGTATGCTATCATACTTACTTAGCTTGTTCCTTACTACCATTGGTATATTTATCCTTTTGTAATCCAACATGTTGGTTTTGATAAGAAGATTTATGATATACTTAATTTAAGACATAAAAAGATAGTTTTCAATTCTTGTAAATTTTAGTTTAAGAAAGAAATTAAGACTTTGTAAGTCTTTTAAGGTAAACGCTTCATTTAGTCTCTTAATCAAATTTTCAATTTCTGAAGTATTATCTCTAATAATAATGTTATCATCAACATATATTAGCAGAAGTATAGTTCCTAATTCATCAATTTTATGAAATAATGACACATTAAATTATGAGTTTGTGAAATTTTATGCCTTTAATGTTGATTTAAGTGTGTCGAATTATACTTTAAAGTCTTACTTAAATTCATATATACCTTTCTTGAACCTGCAATTATGATTAAGAGCTTTTTCATCTTCAAAACCTGGTGGTTGATTCATATAAATCACTTCATTCAATTAACCGTTAAGAAAAACATTGTTTATGGCTGCCCACCTTAGATTATAATCATTTTGAACTATCAAAGTTAGTATCACCTTAATAGTAAAAGTTTTAACTAAAAAACTAAAAATTTCAGCAAAATCAACTTCATGCATTTATAGAAACCTTTAGCAACAAGCCTTACTTTATACCTTTGTATTATTCCATCAAAATTTTGCTTAGTTTTGATTTTCCACTTGCATCTTACAACTTTTAGTTTTGATAAGTGTGGCATCATATCTTATGTTTGATTTTCAGTTAATACTTGAAATTCTTACTTTCTGGTTGCTTTTCATTAGGAACTTTTAATGCTTGAACTTTATTGATTGGAATTTCTCCCACTTCTATTTTTGCCAAGTTAGAATGATAACTCTTAGATTTGAAAATTCATGCGTTGCTTCTAGTGGTTATAGGATGACCTATTTGTGGATTTCTAAGTTGTATGATTTCTTGTACTTGTGTTGTTTGATTGATATCATGAAAAGATCTATTCGAGAAAGAACATTACGGTAGCATTTTAAGATTTAAAGAAGTTTGTTGATCATGATAAGAACAAGAAGACGGTTTTACTCTAGAGGAAACAAAAGTGGATTTTATACCTATTATTAAAAGGTCTATATGCTAAGAACTATATTAGTTTGATAATGTAGAGTATAGCAATGAATAAATTAACTCATCATGTGTGTGTTTAGGAACATGGGAAATGAAATTTGACTCAGAGGCGAAAGGAAATTTTTCTTCATCGAATACTACACTTCTAGTAATGTACAATTTCTTTGATGAATGTAAACATAGATATCTTTTATGATATAAACTATAACTAATAAAGACACACTTAGAGGTATGAAAGTTTAATTTACGTTTATTATAAGGTATGAGAAAAGGAAAGTATTCACATTCGAATACCTTCAACATTTTCAAATTAGATTTATGACCAAAAGTAAGTTCATATGGTGATTTGTTTTAAGAATAGGTGTTGTCAATCTATTTATTAAATAGGCAAATGCATAGAAATTTTTTCACCAAAACTTAAAAGTATATGTGACTGAGTAGGTAATGTTAAACTTGTGTCTACAAGATGCCTGGGTTTTCTCTCAACTTTGTCATTTTCATGATGAGTATAAGAGCATGCATATCTGAGACTAATTCCAATATCAACCAAGTATTTTTTAAAAAGTTTAACTTTCTTCCATATTACTTTGGTAGTTTTGATATTTAATACCAACATGTTCTCAACTTATGTCTTGAATTGCTTCAAGATGGAAAATGTTTCAGATTTATTTGTTAAAGGAAATATCCATGTGAATCTAATATAATTTTCTATAAATGTTATGTAAAATCTATAATCATTGATAGAAGCTATAAGGGCAGAACCCTATGGATTAATGTGTATTAATTTTAAGGTCTTCTTAATCTTAATTTGAAAAGATTATAATAAAAATTCATGCATTTTACCATATTAACAAGTTGAAAAAAAAGAGAGTATGAAATCTGAATTGTCTTCATTCATAATGTTTGAATCATTACAAGTTGTAACAATTTCTTTGAATATTCTCACATAGGGATGACCTAATCTTTGGTGCCAAATTTTTAAATCCCTTTGTAACTTTTGATTCTTAACAAATTTTGCAACAAAAGACTTAACATTTCTTGATTTTAGATTATCAAAATGTGTATTTAAACTAACTAAGCTAAATGAATTTCTATATAGCCTCGAACATTTCTTGAAATAACACATGCCCTCTCTTTAAGTTCTTCACAATATAACAATTTTTGTTAAAGATAACGACAACGTTATTATCAATTAGTAATTTGGATACATTGATCAAATTCTTTGTAATATTAGATACATATAAAACTTTTGTCAGTTTAATATGATTAGAATGATATTATGTGTAAAGAGTTACATAACTAAAATGAGATATGGTGAGGTTTTAACCATTACTTGCTAAAAACTTATCATCTTCTTGGTATTCTGAGTTGATTAAAAGATTTTGTAGAAAATTTGTAACATAATTTATAAAGTCATTGTCAACATACTATGTTGAATTTATAGATATTTCTAAACCTGCAAAGTATACAGTTTTGCTTTCTTGTTTTGATTGTTGAAGTACAAACTCTTTGTTAAATTTGTCCCAGCATTCAGTTGTTGTATGCCTAACTTTCAAGCAAATTTGACATGTTGGTTTAGAACTTTCTCTTGAGTTTTCAATCCTTTCTCGGTCTTTGCCTTTATTATTAAATGAATTTTTGTCTTGACCTAATTTATTCTAATATTTTTTCTAATTTTGAGTCAAACGAGTAAGATTTATTATGACTTCTTGTCTAAAATTTAAATTTAATAAGCCATTCCAACCATCAAGCCTATTTTCTTGGCTAAAAAGTATTGAATAAACATTTTCTAAGATTGGTATTTCAGCCACTAAGGATAGATTAATAATTACTGATTCAAAGTCTCTTTCCAGCCCATTGAGAATATATATAATTAAATCCTTGCATTATAGATTGTCATTAGAAGCCTTTAAAGCATTAGCAATGCCTTTCATTTTTTAATAATGGTTTAAAACTTTCATGTTTTCCTTTTTTGTGGATGTGATGAAGTTCTTAAGATTTACCATCTTGGCCATAGATTTTATTGCAAAGGTCTTCTTAAGTGGCTGTCATAATTTTGATAAAGATGAGCATCCTATTGTGGTGCCTAAAATTGGTTCACTTAGGTAGAAAGTAACCAAATAAGCTGTTGATTTTGTTTCTTCCATACTTTATAAGATAGACTGATGGTGATGATGTTATGTTCATCTTTATGGACTACAATGTTGTATATGTTGAGTGTATGTATCTTTGAATTTAAATAATTTTTTAGATCATTACCTTGAATTGAAGGCAAAACTTATGATTTTCAAAGTAGAAAATTTAAGTTGGTTAATTTAATTGTATTTGGAAAGAAAATGGCAAATATGTTTGCATTTGGTGTGACTAGTGTGGTTATATCTACTTATGTAGAAATTGAATAGCTATGACTTACATATAAGCTCTTTTCAAATGTTCTTTTGTACACATTTCCAAATGCACCCAAACCTAACAAGCAATCTTCATTGAAATTCTTGTAGCTCTCTCTAATTCATCTAACTCAAACCTCCTCAACATTAAACTCTCAGCTTTCAAGCTTTTTAGTAATTTTTCACCATACAATCATGATTAATTATATAATTAAATGTAGAAAGTAAATGGGTAATTGGAGATTTCTTGTAATTTATATATTCATTGTTATTTCAATATGATGTCCCTTGTACTATATTTAAAATACTGGACCCATGGTAGGACTACACATGAATTTTCAGAAATTTCAGGACTTTTCAGTCTCTGTATGTGACAAGGTTTTTCTAACTAGGGATATAAAGACAAAAATTCATGTAAAGTTGTAGATAAATTTGGCCTTGAAAGATGATATTTTACATTGGGCTATAGCTTTAGGTAGAATGACTGATCACAAGCATTATTTCTTTGAAAATGCTAAGATTCTACACACCTTCCATGAGCTTAAGGCGCCTGTGCTTGAAAATTGGCCACACTTTTTTCCTCCATATGCAGAACAATAATGAAACACCAACCAAGATTGAAAAAATGATGATAATAATTGCATCCCCGTGCAAATTTATGATGAGAAAAGTGATCAAGTTATTGAGATTCTTCTAGGAAATTTCCTGATACAGCTAGTAGCAAGTATCTCTTCATCATTACTGTAAACTTGAAAAATAATGTTGATTCCTTCTTAAAAAAATTGAAAGAGAAAAGGGCACAAAAAGATTCTTAAAATAATTCTTTCCTTTTCGGAATTCATATTGTCATTGGCTTCTGCAATATTGAGAGTTGGGTGCTCTTCCAATTGCTTTTAATTTGCATGAAAGTTGCTTGAATTTGAGATGGGGGAAGAAACGAGACAAGAATATAGGCAAAGTCGCAGCAGGTAGTAGATATCACAGATATTATATGACAACTATGGTTTAGAATTTGTTACTAATTGTTTTAGTGTTCATCCATTTATTACAGAAATGATTGCATTTGTATTGTATTAATTTTAGAAATTTAATGTAATTTGATGCCTTCAACAAGTTTTTTTTTTTTAAAACAAAATAATTTTTTTATTTTATTTTTCAAAAATATGTTGATGGAAAGCATAAATTAATTGTAATAGGGATGAAATTTTTCATAGAAATTTTTTCATAATTTTTTAAATTATTGAATTAAGATACTTCAACATTTTTAAATAATTAAAGCACACGTAGAATATATTAGTTAAAATAGACCAATCTAATAATTTATAAATTGACTAAGAAATTGTATAAAAATTATGATATTAATACTAAATTATAATGTTATTAACAACAAATTTATTAATTAAAATATAAGGAATACAATTTTTTTTTTTTCTTTTTAAAAGTTTGATAAGTCCACTAACCAGTTTTGGATGGATTGCAAAGGTCTTACACTGTTGTGAGTCACAAATACTATAGCGCTCAATTTTCTCCGTCTATCCACCAACAACACTAAATTAATTATTTATTTTTGTAAAAATAATTAAATATATAACACTGTATTTACAAATGAAAAAATATATATATAACATTATTTTTAGTAAAATACGTCCTAATTTGTTTAAGTTTTTGGGGTAGGTTGGTCATAAATCTATTCCTCCCATCATAGAAGGTTAGATATTTTGGTATAGACCAATTATATCATGGGACCAGTCAAATCTATTGATTGACTTTTACGTATTTATACATGCTCTGCCAAAAGTGTACTGTACACCCATTAATAATGTGGGAAAACAGAAGTAATGAATATGCATAATACTTAAAAATCATTTGTAATTCAATCTCTTGAAAAATATTTTTGATATTCTAGCCCTTGCTAATTTCGTTTCCTTTTCGTGTGCCTACCACGTATACATGCATCATATGCATATATTGCATTGTATAATTATTATAGTTTAACTAATAGATTATTTCTCATGCAATCTAAGCGTTTTTATAAAATTAAAAAATTTTAATTTTCTCGTAAAATAATTTTATTTTAAATATATTTATTATCATTTAATATAATTTCACTCTTATAAAATTTTATTGGATATATTAAATGTATTTAAAACACTTTTCTCAAATGATTTGATTATAATTATTATTTATAATATAATTAAATAATATAATAATGAATTACTTTAGGTAGTTCTTAATGAAATAATAATAATAAAATCCTATTGGCATTATTTAAAGAGTAATGCCATGGGCCAAACCAGAGGGTCCATTATTTTACCGTGCGAAAAAAGATAAATTTGAATAAATCAGGCGGGTTCTGTACCAGTACACAAAACCCAATCAAAACATGCCAACCCGACACAACCCTTATTCCAGCTCAGCATAAGCAATGACAAATGTACAATCCACACGCCACGCACACTTCTCCCAATTCGCATGCTTGCTTCCTTCTTCTAAAAAAATTCGCGCAAGCACGCATTTTTGTAAAGCGATTGGATAATAATATTCGAGTCTCTAATTTTTAAAGTGTTATAAATAATGACATAGTTTATTCATTTATGTCAAATAGGTCATTCTGACTTTTAACGAAATTTCGAGGGATTTATATAAAATAAATGGATCAACTATTTCCTTAATTGTAAAACTACAATGCAATAGGGACACAGATATTATTATATCGAAAGCGAATTGTCGAGTAATAGTAAGCACAGATTGCTTGTGTTCCGAGAGGACGTAGAGTGTTTCTTTATTAATCCACCATTCTTTTCTTCAAACGTCGTCGTTTCTGTACTCGGCTACCCTGCACCGTTCATTTTATTTATTACAGAGGGAAAAATCAAAAGATTGGATAGATGGATGATCTCTAGACGGAGTGTTAATGAAATTTTCGCTCAAAATATGAAAATTTAAGAGTGATTGAGAGTGAGATAGGGTTTTGTTTGTAATGGCGGACAACAAGAGCAGGTGGAACTGGGAGGTGAGTGGTTTTGAGCCGAGGAAGTCTTCTTCGTCGCCGTTCGACCGCGAGGAACAGAAGCCTCTTGCCCCGCTGGTTCGCCGCTACTCAATATCCGCGGCTTCGGTTTTGCCGAATTCGTCGGAGTTAACGAAGCAGGCCCTAGTTGCTAAGGTCCAGCGATTAAAGGACAAAGTTAAGGTAATGTGCTTTGTCGAGCTGGTTTTGAGCGATCAGTGGTTTGATTAGTTGATGTTAATTGCAATGTGTGAATTGATTGTGTTTTGAGTGTGACAGTCGAGTTAAGAAGTTGGGTTGGCAAAGAATTTGCTAAAAGGTGACATCCTTACAGTTTAGGAGTTTAAACACTCTTGGTCATTCCTTGGAAAGTTTGAACATCTTTTAGAAACAAGCATTTTTTACTCAACAATTGAAGCGGTTTTAATATATCTATTTGATTTCCATAGAATTACATACCAACTATTATTAAATGAGTTTGAGGAAATGAATTTCCAAACAAGTTTACAACTTGTTTGGGGTATGTAAGAAAGAAATAAAGTTCATTTTGTATTGTTGGCAACTGAATTAAATTGTAGTTTTTCCAATTTGAAATGAGGTCTTAGGTTTAGTGCTGCGTGACTGTTTGGATTTGTTGGTAATGACATTTGTTAAGTGGCTATTAGATTATGATGCATCATTAGTTTGTGGTGTTGGTATTAGAAACAGTATGGTGGAGGAGTGAATCAGAATTAATGCAGGCAACTCAGTTGTGACTGAGTAGATTAGTTGGGTCTTATACTTTATTCCTTGTGGTTGTCTGAAGAGACTCAGTTTTGAATAAATTACTTGGGTCTTACATTTTATTCTTTATGGTTGTGTAAAACTGTCGCACAGAGCACAGGCTCGATTGTTGATTCTTTTAGTGTTGGTTTCGTGGGGTACTTCGAATTTGTATACTGCCTTCATTGATGCACATCATAAACTGAACAATTTGCTTTAAGGGTATTGGAGTAGGCTATTGGTCCATCCAATTTTAACTTTTTTGAGGTGCAAAAAATCTGCTTGAAATAATTGGAAGTTCTAAAAACTATTAAGGTTATCAACTGCTAATTAAGTAGTTAATTGTCTAAAATTAATTTGTATCAAAGCAAGTTCCTTCTTTTAAGAGGAATTTAATGAATCTATTTTAAATTGTGTTAATTTGAGGCTCCTAGACCCCATAACATGTGGATGAATTCTGTTAATGCTTTGTCCTTTTCTTTTTCCACTGTAGTTTAGAAAAGTTTAGCCGTTTGCCAGTCTAGACATATATGCTAATTGAATAAAAAGATCTGTCAGAGTTGAAACCGAGAGCAAAAAGAATATTGTGAGCAGTGATATCAGTGTACCTGTTGACTTGTACCTTTTCCATACATGGTAGGTCTATTGCAAGATGTCTCTGCCTTCTGAGAATTTGTTGGCCTTGCCTGGCAGCTGGAACTTCAGTGTTTGCCATATGATGTACTGAAAATTGTTTTATGCAATTCTGGGTTATATTCCTCATTAAGATAGATCAAGAATTAATTCTGTGGTGTTTTTCTTAGGAGATTATACTGGTTTCATATGGTTGATTTACCTAATATGATGCAGTGATCATGTAGTTATTTAATTTTTTCATAATACTTGTGTTGCATCTTTTGGACAGCTAGCAAAAGAAGATTACGTGGAATTGAGACAAGAAGCAAGTGATCTACAGGAATATTCTAATGCAAAGCTTGACCGGGTTATGCGTTATCTTGGTGTTCTTGCTGAGAAAACTCGTAAACTAGGTAAGTGATTAAGTGAGTTCTATGGCCCACGCTAAAAATTTTGTAATATTCTTTTCCCTGGAGGAGTGTGAACTTTTTATTTGATCAAGACTATACTCCTAAGCTCTTGTTTGCTGGTAATATGTTTGACACATATACAAGGATCCACTTTCCATAGACAGCAACAAAACTATTATATTTCTTATTAAATTGCAATAAAACTAATATGGTGGACATCATTTCATAATAAGATATTTGTGTGATCTTGTATTTCACATTGCCACTTTGTCTTGTGCATCTGTAGCTTACTGTTATGGAGTTATGTTATCAGATTTAAATTTTATATAAATATGAATGTCAGATCAAGTTGCCCTTGAAACTGAAGCTAGAATATCTCCCCTGATCAGTGAGAAGAAAAGATTGTTCAATGACCTATTGACAGCCAAAGGTACTTGTCTTCTTGTTCGTCCTTTCCAACTCTGATCCTACCTTCATTATCTCAGACACAAAACATAGGAACATATACACATTCATTACTTGAACACTATTTTATTCTGTCCTAGTACTTATTTAAACATTTACTTCACCAAGCTATTTCTGGCAGTTTTCTTTGAGAAACTAGACTGTTAATTTCAGGAAACATAAAGGTATTTTGCCGTACAAGACCGTTATTTGAACATGAAGGTCTTTCTGTTGTTGAATTTCCTGACGATTGCACTATCCGTGTCAACACTGGTGATGATGCCATCTCCAACCCCAAGAAGGATTTTGAATTTGATCGAGTTTATGGACCTCATGTTGGACAAGGCAAGCATTGAGTTCTTTGTTTGATTTCAACCCTCAATCATTTTACAATATGGAACTTTTTTCTTTCCCTTTTCCCTTTGCCCTAGTCATTCATTATTTAACAGGTAAATTATTGAAATGCCATAAGAAAGAGGTTTATTGAGGTTAAGCACTTTTGTGCAGCTGAACTTTTCACAGATGTTCAGCCGTTCGTGCAATCTGCTTTGGATGGATATAATATTTCTATATTTGCTTATGGACAAACTCACTCTGGAAAGACACACACTATGGTGCTCTCTCTCTCTCTCTCTCTCTCTCTCTCTCTCTCTCTCTCTCTCTCTATACACACACACACACACACACACACACACACACATACATACGTACATACATACATGCATGCATACA
>CP135536.1:2741550-2754534 GCA_032402905.1 Khaya senegalensis
CCCTCTCATTCTCATGCTCTCTGCCTTTTTCTGTTAATTTCTTTTTGCTCTTTAACATTTGGTGATCCCATTCTAAAGATCTAACCACACTTTGAGCTAAATTTGACTTTTGAGGAAAAACATTTATGCCCTATTTTCATTTCTTTGGACAAGGTCCTTGCACGGTACTGTAAAATAGTACCAAATTTAACTTGTAAAAGTTATTATTGATAGATTCATGCATTGTAGAATCATTCCCAAATTGCCTTGTCAGAACTTCTGGAACTCCCCCTAGTTCTGGAAGGGATCTTTTGAGAATGAATCTAAACTCTTATTAATACATAATGTTGTTGTCATTGTACATATCTTATTTCCATATCCTTGGTTGTCTTTATTGTTTTGGTGACCTCTTTTTAGTAAACTGTTGTACCTACATTCTTTTTTCTCCCCTTTAGATGTATTGATTAATAACCTCCTACCCCTTGCTCAAATATAATCCTACCCCCTGCTCAAATATAAAAATGTAATTATCTGTAAAGTTCAAAATATTTTTCTGCTAATGGAAATAACAGAGTTTAAGAAAATAATTCTGTAATATTTTGAGTGCACTATTGTCTGTAAATGTTGTTATAAATGTTTTATGTTGGTTCCAATAATAACTGTTATTGTCTAATTCATTTGTGTGGATTTCTTTTCTGGTTTTGCAGGATTATTATGATACACATATATTATAACAATTTGATTACTGGAGAAAACGCGTATAGTAAGCTTTCTCTTGTCGACTTGGCTGGAAGTGAAGGTTTAATTGCAGAAGATGATAGTGGGGAACGTGTGACAGATGTGCTGCATGTCATGAAATCACTTTCAGCGTATGCCGTGTTGATCTTTTCTGTTTTTTCTTTTAATTTATTTATTGTTATTCAAGAGTAGCATTGTGTGGGCATATATGAATTTCTTACTTTTTCCTTTTAAGTGTTCCTTTGCTGTTTGTGGTGTTGTTGTCTTTGGTTAAGTAAATAGGTCCTTTGTACTCACCGTTGCAAACCAGGGTCGTGTGCTCTCCAGGGAAATAAAACCATGATAACTGTTAGCACATTAGACCCAGTCTTGGTTTGTGGGAATTAGGCTGCATTTGTATTTTATCTGTTTTTGTTGATTGTCATGGTAGTATGATTAGCATGCAGTATTCTCGTGTTTTTGAATTGTCCTATTATAATCTGCTGTGTTCTTATTTCATTATCTGTTAAACTTTGTAGGTTGGGAGATGTTTTGTCTTCTTTGACGTCAAGGAAGGAGATTGTGCCTTATGAAAACTCGATGCTGACCAAAGTACTTGCAGACTCTCTAGGTATCATAATCTACTTGTTAGCATAAGTTTTAGTGGGAGTTAATGATGGGCAGAATTTTTAGAGCAGTTGAAGATTTAATAGTTTGGGAAATGTCTTCAGAAATATTTTTCTTATTGCTAGTGTCATTGCATATCATGCTTTATTGCTCCATCTTGTAAGTTCTATTGCTGGTTCAGCAAGACTTTTGACGCCCACTTTTATGGCAATGGAACAATCAACAAACTAACATTGTCTTCCCTTCTCAACTCCCACATTTTTAAATAAGAAATTTTGAGAAGTTGTCCAAGGTAGTGTCTCCTAATGAAATAAGTTCTGCTTGGTTATCAGGAATGATTGGCAAACTATGATTCCCTTACACTGGTTCCAGTTGTCCTTCTAAAACATGCCAAAGGAGCTCTTTCATGCTCCTAGGAGTTCCCTTTTGATAGTGAATATGAAGAAGGAAATAAAATTAGTTCTACAGACTTTAGTATTACTGTTGTCATTATCTGCTGTAGCAATGGTGACCATTAATTTTATTGATTTTGGATTGTCCAAAGAACTTAGAACCTTAGAAATTAGATTTATAAAGAGATGCAAGGGAAAGTTGGCCTGAAGGATGGGTACAGTTTTAAGTGAATTCAGACAGTTGACGTGCATCCTTTGACATCCCAAATTGGCCCCATTACTTGGGCTATTTGACAATTTATATATGATGCAATATCTGCACTGTTTGTAACTTTATATCACATGAAGGCTCCAGATATGTGTGTTTTTCTTTTTGCGTAATATGGAATCTGTCTGGAAGAACAGAGGATGAGATCCTCTATGAGTATAAAGGCAGTTATGAAACCTAGAGAGTCTGTGATATGATGGATTTCTATGAAACATCCTTTTTCTGTGATATGATGCATTTCTACAAACTTAATATTATTATTATTATTATTATTATTATTATTATTATTTTTTGTGATGCATTATTATAAACTTATTAAGTTTTAAGAAGAAACTGAATAGAGAACATTCTGTCATTTTTTGCTGATACATTACTATGAAATTACTATTTTATTGTCAACTTGTATCTTTGGGTGGCATTGGACCTAAATTTTATTCTTATTGGTCGATGATCCATTGTGAGGATATCCTGCTTCATAATATTCCACCTCTCTGGCTGTTATTCTGGCCTTCTATGTTTCATTTCCTCTAATGATCCGTATTTGTATACCATATTTCTTTTTTGTCCCTTTCAAGTTTTTTCCTGGACAAATGCTCGTTTCCATGCTTTATCACATATTTTCATAATTCTTATATTTGTGCAGGGGAAAGCTCAAAAACTTTGATGATAGTTAATGTATGTCCAAATGCTGCAAATGTGTCTGAGACACTGTCATCTCTCAATTTCTCTGCCAGAGCTCGTAATGCTGTTCTAAGCCTTGGAAATCGAGATACAATTAAAAAATGGAGGGATATTGTGAGTTTGAATTTTTTTGTCTTAGATTCTATTATATTGCATTATTTTGTGCTTTCAACTTGTGTACTATTGATATTATGAACATGTTAATTCTGCCATAATAAACTTATGTTTGATGAACTAAATGCATCACTAGTATAATACCTGGTTGGGAAAGAGCCTTATATGATCACCTACTATGTTATCTTGAGTTACTAGAGTGCTGATTTGGTGGAAACGATAACTGGCAAGGACCTTACATTGATGAGAAAACCAGAAAGCTTAAACAAAATTAAAAAAAGTACAAATAAATAGTGAAGCACTTATCTACATTGCAGTCAAGGAATAGTTTTGAGGTTCCCTCTGTGTGTATGTGTGTGTGTGTTTTTTTTTTTTTTTTCCTAAATTTTAGTGTATTTCAATTTACTTTATTTCAACTATAACTTGTGGTCTGATTCATGCTTTGCAAGTTGTGTTGGTATATGCACTGATGTAAGCATTGCAACAAAACCAAAATTTTCTATGTTTGTGATGGCCTTGTAGGCAAATGATGCACGTAAGGAGTTGTATGAAAGGGAAAAGGAAATCCAAGATCTGATACAAGAGACTTTGGGACTAAAACAAGCACTTAAAGAAGCAAATGATCAGTGTGTCCTACTCTACAATGAAGTTCAGAAAGCATGGAAAGTGTCATTCACATTACAGTCAGATTTAAAGGTTCTGTAACTGAGCTTGGTATAGTTTCCAATTCTGCAAGAAGTACATGTATTAGGCACTTTTGGCATTGTTTTCATTTGTTTTCAGTTTTAAGAATTGAACATTTGGTTCTTGTTTAGACTTTATCCTAATTCAAAATTCTTATATATTGTTTTACTCTTTTGTTGGAGATTTTTAGTCTCTGGTTAAATAGTGTTTATACGAAAGAAACTAGTTCTGCTAGAACGTATTATATAGAGAATATCTTCCTCGCTTTCTTAATTTTTCACTATTTTGTTCAGTTGTTTGAGTTCTATACATCATTGGCATTGGACATCCAAGTGATACTTTGTTTCGATTGTCGTTTTATTATTATCGTTTTTATGCTTGTCTGTGTTGCCATATTCACTGTGCATTGATCCTTTTAACTGTATTGTCATTTCCAGTAATCATGTTGCTAAGCTGTTTCACTAATTTTGTTTGATGCAGTCAGAGAATATTATGCTTGCAGACAAGCATAAGATAGAGAAAGAACAAAATGCTCAGCTCAGAAATCAGGTAGCTCAACTGTTACAGTTGGAACAAGAACAAAAGATTCAGATTCAACAAAAAGATTCCACAGTTCAGACATTGCAGGTCGGTCCTTTGTCAACTTTCTTTGTCTAGCCGTGTATATACAGGAAAAAAAGAAAAATTCTTGTGCACTGCTGTGGAGGTTCATTTTAGTTCTTTTTTGCGCGCCCTTGCCATAGAATGGTTGTGCATTTTGCTTTGTGTATCACAATAATAACTTGTCAACATATTTCCGTCCTTTCACATGTGATGTAAACAACAACAGTGACTAGAGTGATTGGCTGTCGTAACTGCCACTTAAGCATGGTAAAGGAGCAAACTCCTGGGTTGAGGTTATTCTGTCCAAATCAACTACTTGCTTTGTACTCCTGATATTTTTCTTTGTTTGAGTCATATTATTTTATATGCTTCCGTCAGAAAATTTGTTATCATAGCCAGTGTAACACAAGAGAATAGTGTCAATAATAATATTTATAGTGTTTCTTTACTTTGTACTTAAGTGTAACTGTAACTGTTATTGTGATGTTCTTCATAAAGTTTAATCTTAATCAGCCTGTCTTGATTTAGTTTGATTTTTGAAACCTTTTAAATATTGAAGAGAATTGTAAATGTCCAAGTATTACACTAAATGACCAGCTGTAGGCAAACCAATCCTCCATATGGAAGGTGCTTTTTGAGAGTGGATGACTAAGTTCTATTAATCTTATTCGTTGGCAATGCCCAATTGGCGCTAGTCCTTGAAAGCAATATGATATTGGCTGAACTGAATCTTAGAGGAGGAGCCTTTGTCACCACTATTTGTATAAACAATTCAGCCTTCTACATGCTGCTATTTTTGAAATTTCGTGTTGTATATTCTTCAATGTAAACTGGCATTACAGTTCATTGAGTAAGATGTGATAGAAAGAATCCTTCCTGAATAAGACAGATGTTATGGGAAAAAGAATTTAAAGTTTCAGTTTGATGTTGAGTTTTTGTAGCTTTATCTAAGTTTTACAACCATTAGAAGTCAACAGCATTCAATATTGTTTTGACTTTAAGGATTTGACTTAAAAATGGGGTGCAAACTTTCAATCATCCATTTATTCTAATCCAATCATTCAAAGAATTATTGAGTTGGAAATATTAAATTCCACCTTTTGGTTTTAATTAACTCTGCTTTCTAAACCATAAGATTGTGATATACGGATGATTGAGAATCTGTACTTTATTCTAATCTTCAGGTTACAATATCTCAAACCTTAAGTAAATGTGTTATTTCGTGGAGTTTGTTGTTGAATTGTTATGCTATGAGAATAATGTATATATCGATAATTTCGTTTGTAGTGAGGCAATTTTTGCATGGGATGTTGTTATGGCTGTTAAATTTTCTGTAGTGCAAGTATTGTCTATTGAGTATCTACAAACTCTAGGAAGAGTGTAAAACACACAGAATACTATTTTAGACATATTCAGTGTGCACCGAACAGTATGGAAATATATGTGTGTGTGTGTGTGTACCATGCATAATTTGTTTATAGATGCATCACAGTTGTTTATTGTGGTTCTACGTAAATTTCTCTGTACCTTTGCTCATTCTTGAGTGGTTCGAGCCTTTTCTGTGTGACATTTATAATTATTTTGACTTTAGTGACAACATTTGAAATTGCTACACTTTATGCTTCTATTTATTATGATAATAAAATTTCTTTTGTACATAGTTGCATCATAATATTAATATTTTCTGTTTTCAATTTGTTATGTAGGCTAAGATTAAAAGCATTGAATCTCAACTCAATGAAGCTCTTCATTCCAGAGAAGTAAGATCAACTTTTGGCTCAGAACCAGCTAATGCTGCTTCAGCAATTTCTAACATGACTGGGGATGGCATGGATTCTTCAGCGGTAACCAAGAAACTTGAGGAAGAACTCAAAAAGCGTGATGCACTAATTGAGGTCTGCAATACTTAATTGTCCTGCAATTTTAGGCATTTGGGTCTGGGGATCTGTTGTTTTGACCTTACTGTTGTCTGTTGCATTCTACATGAATCTGTTTTAATTTTACATTATTGTCTCTGGAGTGGCATAGTTTTGTGGTTCTTTGTCCTCCATGTATGAAGCTACTACTAATGGAAGTTGAACTGATGAGACGTTTGAAAACAGTGTGCATTAGGATTGAATCACTGAGTACTTGGTAATGGTAATTGAGAAACAAATTTTGTGCTGAATGATCCTGAATTATTGATGCAGAGGTGGAAAAAAGTACAAAATTATGCTATTTGCACATTGACGCAAACTATGGAATTAGCAACAGTAGGTGGTAAGTTAACATAGTTACGATGAGAATGGTTCAGTACTATGCAACAAAGAATATTGTTGTTATAACAAGGGTTAATATGGCTCAAGTTAAATGTAATGCAAAGGGCATGATGATGCCATGATAAGCTTAGAGGTGGTCAGGAGAGGTTTAGTGTCCCAGCAAGTTGTTGAATATATTCTCACATAAGAAAATGGTTCTCAACACTGACTATCTGGATGAGGATCTAACGAATTAAAGTTGCGCTTGGTATTATCAACTTGTTACTAGAATTACACATATGCTTACAGGGACTTGGTTTATGCTTATCAACAGGAAATGTTTTTCCTTTGTTCTCCTTCGTTTTGTACTTCTTTCAAGAATTTTGAGATAAATTGTATAATTGTTAAATTTTAAAGATGTCACTCCAGATTTCCGCCAAAGTTGATGAGATATGAGGATACTTTTGTATGATCTTCCCCTAATGGATCCATCCATTGTCTATCTTCCTTGTATCATTGGTTGGAGGGGGTTGATTTCTGACTTGAGCAAAGTAAATGGCTTCAGAAATCTGATTTTTATGTCCTGATGGATCTGAATGTGTATTTGTTATCGATTTCTGAATCCATCTTTTGAATGATTGAATCCCTTGCATGGTTAAAGCAGACTTGCTTCTTCAATATGGTTCCATCTTACTGGACTGTTTGATTTGTTGCTTGTGCAGAGGTTGCACGAAGAAAATGAGAAATTGTTTGACAGATTAACAGAGAAAGTATCTTTGGCTAGTTCACCGCAGGTAGTTTTTTGTTCCTTGCATCAGGGTAATAGATGCTTTTATTCTTTGTCTATTAGTTGTTCCAGATTCTTATCTTTATTGTCTTTCTCATCAGCTGTCAAGTCCATTGACTAAAGGTTCAGCGAATATTCACCTGCAGGACTTGGCGAGGTGTGTGTTTCTGTCAAGTTTGATAGTTTTCTGTGACTTTCTTTTCTTCGTACCTTGTTAGTTTGTTATGGAACTCCTTTTGTGATTGTTTCTGGACAGGAATGATAATACCAATAAAGGGCATCCTACAGATGTTGTTCCTTTGCCATTATCTTCAGATAAGACTGGGGGCACTGTGGCTTTGGTTAAATCAGGATCTGAGAAAGTTAAAACTACTCCAGCGGGAGAGTATCTTACTGCTGCTCTTAATGACTTTGATCCCGAACAATATGACAGCCTTGCTGCCATTTCAGATGGAGCAAACAAGCTTCTGATGTTGGTATGTTAATTGGCTTTGTTCTGTAGGACTGGAATCCTACTGTCACGTTATATTCTGTTTGTTCAAGCGAAGATCTATAATAGTGTCACTGTGTGTGCACTATTTAAAGTTGTGGAACAGAGTCCTAGTTTATGAATGAGATTATAAAGATCTATATCTACATTGAATAACTTGGGATTTTTGAGTTTCTTAATCTTTCATTAGGGACTAATTTCTATAAAGTTACTGAAAATTGTCTACTGGGGCCAGCTTTAAATATGTGAGAATTTACTAAAAAGGAAGATGCCTTTAGAACTTGAAGCTATATCTTATTTTAATTAATTGAAAACATTGTAACTGCCTGAGCCATATTTTTAGAACAGGTTTAGACATTGTGCAATTTTATTTTTTTATTTTTCACACCATGATTCTTTAGGATTATTTGTACTGCCTTTTTGTATTCGGGCTGGGTATATAATTTGTGTGGCTATTCTGCTAATTCATGGCTGGTGGCTTAATGTCAGTAATTATGTGGTGGAATGATTTATGCGGTGTGTGCCAATTAATCTGTTGCTTGTGGGTTGAAACATTTTCAAGTACCCAGAGTTTTTGGCCAAGTGTGAGGAGTTTTTATGACATGAATTGTGATAGCAATCATTAGTATATTTCTCTCACTTCCCCTCCCTCTCACCAGCAAGCAGCCGAAACAAACACCATAAAGAAAAAGATTAGGAAAAAATAGAGACAGCTCATGAATGTTTGAAAATAATTGTCCAATTTTTGCAGGTTTTGGCAGCAGTTATTAAAGCAGGTGCTTCTAGAGAGCATGAAATTCTTGCTGAAATTAGAGATGCTGTTTTCTCCTTTGTCCGTAAAATGGAACCAAAGAGGGTGATGGATACCATGCTTGTTTCCCGTGTCAGAATTTTGTATATAAGATCTTTGCTTGCTAGGTCACCTGAGCTGCAGTCCATCAAGGTAATTTTATTTAGATGCTGGCACATCTATCAGTTTCTTTCATTGAGCACATGCTCTTGCCTTATTATTTAGATGATTGCATATTTCTTTCAAATTTACAGGTCTTGCCTGTAGAGCGCTTTCTGGAAAAGGCTAATACTGGACGCAGCAGAAGCTCCAGCCGGAGTAGCAGCCCTGGAAGGTCTCCTGTTCGTTATGTTGATGAGCAGATTCAGGGCTTCAAAATAAACATAAAGCCAGAAAAGAAGTCCAAGTTATCTTCAGTGGTTTTGAGGATGCGAGGAATTGATCAGGTATCTATTATCATGCCTCTTGCTCTACCAAGTTCTGACCCATCACCCTTTCCTTTGCTCTAATGCAAAAGTAGAGAGTGAACTTTTCTGTTTTTTTTCATCATTTTACTTACTGGCATTTATTATCTTCACATGCTATGCTTACCCTCATTTCTGCATATGTATGAGATCTCATCTTTGTTAGATATTTCATAATGAAATGAGCTGAAAAATTTCTTATGCAACACTATGAACTCAATCTACAGGATACTTGGAGGCAGCAGGTTACTGGTGGAAAGCTAAGGGAAATACAAGAGGAAGCCAAAAGTTTTGCAGTAGGGAACAAGGCTCTTGCTGCCCTTTTTGTTCACACCCCAGCTGGTGAGCTGCAGCGACAAATTAGGTCCTGGCTTGCAGAAAACTTTGAGTTTCTTTCTGTTACAGGAGATGATGCATCAGGAGGGACCACTGGTCAGTTGGAACTTCTTTCAACTGCAATTATGGATGGTTGGATGGCTGGACTAGGTGCTGCTCTGCCTCCAAATACTGATGCACTTGGTCAACTTCTATCTGAGTATGCAAAGAGAGTCTTTAGTTCCCAGTTGCAGCACCTAAAGGTATGTGTTAGTACTTGGCGAGATCTATCCTTGGGTAACCTTCTATATGCAAAACTAGGGTAGGCTTTGCACTACCATAGATACCTGTTTGGAGTTTGAATTAAGATTACTTATTCTCTTTTTTCTATTGGATTTGAATGTGCATGCAATCATTTCCTTTCCAGCCATATATTTTCACCATATTGGATTTAAATGCATAACACATTTCCTTTCCTCAGCAGACAGATATGCTTTTTCCTATTTCAAGATGTTAATTCCTTGTGGAGTGAATTCTCTTGGTATTGGCACCTGTATAAATTTTTGGTTGCATCTCAAATCTTGGATAGATGCTGGCTGGACTCATTGAATCTTTTCTTGTGTTCTTCTCTTGCTGACTATTTGGTGGCATTAATTTCTATAGATGCAAGTTTTCAGTATTGTGATTTTATCTGTTAGGTAACCGCTTGTTCCTTAATGGAAGCATTGCTTGTTTATGGTGATATTCCTTTTAAGAAATATAGCATTTTCTCTTCTGGTTTTCCAAGTGCTTCCTTTTTACTGGTGACTTTAGGGATAATTCTGACCTATCCAGCAATTGTGATTTATAAAGATTTGATAGAGAAGATAATTTATTGAGGCGGGACCTCACCTAATTTATGCTTATAATAGATGGGAAACATCAATCTGCTGCTGTAGGATGCCTCAACTGCTTCAATAGTGCCCTATACCATACTGCTCTATTACGAATCTGGCTGCATCTGTATTGTAGAGTTATGCATAAGAAACATTTTCTGGATGTACTTGTAGTGTGGAGGGGTCTAGAGATTGTATATTTTTTCCTTAAATAATCAGAAAGGAGGACGGACATTCTCTCTCTCTCTCTCTCTCTCTCTCTCTATATATATATATATATATATTTTATTAATTAAATATATTTCAACAAGTATAGTTTTTCCACTCCCTAGGGTTCTTTTCGTGGTTCAATGAATCATTGGACATTTTGCTAATATTCAATTTTTTTTTTAATTAGGATATTGCTGGCACCTTAGCAACAGAAGCAGCAGAAGATGCATCACAAGTGGTGAAGCTGCGTTCGGCTCTTGAATCTGTCGATCACAAAAGGAGAAAGGTGGTCATGTTTATTTAGCTGCCATATTTGTCAACTTTTTTCTATTCCTTTCTTGGATGGGATCAGGATTATTAGATAGATTACATTACTTGTTTTATAAAATAAATTTCATGCATGTAGTATGTTTGCTGGTCTCATATCCTTGTGTAGAAATTGCATTAGAAATTTTATATTTTAAGTTTACATATATGCTAATCTTGCAACTAATTGTTTTGTATAATTAGATTTTGCAACAAATGAGAAGTGATATAGCCTTACTAACATTGGAAGATGGTGGTTCGCCTATTCGCAATCCTTCTACAGCGGTTGAAGATGCAAGATTAGCATCTCTGATTTCTCTGGATGGCATATTGAAGCAAGTCAAGGTTTGTGGAATTAATTTTGTTCTTTTCAGTGATCATTTTTCAATAGAAAAAAATAAAAAACCAACATCCTATATTTTCCACAGGATATAGTGAGGCAGTCCTCTGGAGTCACCTTGAGTAGAAGTAAGAAGAAAGCAATGCTTGCATCTCTGGATGAACTCGCGGAACGGATGCCTTCCCTTCTTGACATTGATCATCCTTGTGCCCAAAGGCAAATTGCAGATGCTCATCATTTGGTTGAGGTACATAGACTTCTTGATATCTTGTTTGTGGGGCAAAATCAGAGTTTCTTGCAGTGTATGACATAAAAACCCTCTCTACCTGCGTGCCTGTGTCATTGGACCTACCAGTAGGCTAGGACATCCATGGCATTCCTACGTGTCACAAGTCTGTTGTCATAACGAGTGTCAAGGCTTGGAAAACAGATAAATTTTTTTTTTATCATGTATATTTTAAGTTGTTAAGGCTTGGAAAACAGATAAATTCTTTTTTTTTATCATGTATATTTTATCTTTTGAATTAAAAATTGAATAAAAAAGAAGCTGAAAAGTGCTTATGGGATTAAATGCCCTTTAAAATTTTTAATGCGTCCGGTTATCTATAATTTATACATGGTTGTTATTTAGTTACTTCCTGTCAACTAATTGTTATTTTTATCATATATTGCTGCAGTCAATTCCTGAAGAAGATGATCATGTAGAAACATCACATGTTCGCAAACCATCTGCAGATTTGGGTTCTGGTACTGAAACTGATGTGGCCCAGTGGAACGTTTTGCAGTTTAACACAGGCTCAACAACCCCGTTCATTATCAAGTGCGGAGCAAACTCAAATTCTGAACTGGTCATTAAAGCAGATGCCCACGTTCAAGAACCAAAAGGAGGTGAAATTGTCAGGGTTGTACCGAAACCATCTGTTTTGGAAAATATGAGCTTGGAAGAGATGAAACAAGTATTCACCCAGCTCCCCGAAGCACTTAGCTTGCTTGCCTTGGCAAGAACTGCAGATGGAACCCGTGCTCGATATTCTAGACTTTACAGGACTTTGGCCATGAAGGTTCCATCACTAAGGGATCTAGTCGGTGAGCTTGAAAAGGGTGGAGTACTAAAAGACGCGAAGTCGTGAATGTCAGAAGGCATAAAGCGAATTTCATTTGCCTTGTGGGTGCTATCTTGTTTTGGGGTCTGTGGTTATATTTCCTCAGGGGTGGGGTCTTATTGGAACTCTGGCAGTGTGGTCTATTTTGCTTTCCTTCGCTTCCGGAAAAGTAAGCTCTGTTCACCGAACTCGTTGTCTATGGTGCATTGTATTCACTTTATACGCATTGGTCATTGCTGAAACTAATAGCAATTTTGTGTAATCTATCAAATGCTTTTGTGCAACACATTGGAAAAAAAATTAATATTTTTTTATTTTTATTAAATTAATATAATATAATATTAAGTTTTGATTAAAAAAAATTGTTTTTCTTGTTTGCTATCAAGAATTAAAGAATAAATTATTTCAAATGACTCCAATTAATAAAATAATCTAATTAGTGGGTATAAGTAAAGTTAGTAAGTACATAACAAAAAAATTTTAAGTACACAATAAGAGGGTGAAATTTTTTATATAGTCCATACAAAATTTAAAATTAATAAAATATAAAGTATTAAATATTTTATTATTTATTAATTTTTTGATTTTTTTTACGAAGATATGTTTTAATCTCAGATACTATAACATAAATGAATTTTTTAATTAATTACATATCTTTTAATACCAGTATAAGTATATATTGTATTAAAATAAGTATTATTTTGTAAATTAACATGATTAATATTATTAGATAATGTATGATTTTCAATACATTTAGAATTAAAAAATATATCAATTAAATTATTCAAGAAAATTAAGGAAATATTTAAATGATAAAAGTTTTGAAATTGAAATTAAATTATTTAAAAAATTAGGAATATAAAATTTTTTTTTCTAAAGTTATTACAAAATCACAATTAAAAACTAAATTGTATGTCTCAATAGCAATTATGGATGAATTTATTTTGATTCAAGAATAGATAAATTGTTCAACTCCCACTGATTTATTTAGACTTTGTAAGC
>CP135536.1:2784353-2867721 GCA_032402905.1 Khaya senegalensis
ATATAATATAATATAATATAATATAATATAATATAATAATTATAATATAATATTATTTTTAGTGAATTAATAGTATAATATATTTTAATATTGTATTTTAATAATTTATAATAAAATATAAAATAATAAGATAATATTAAAATAAATTATTTTATTAATAAAATATTATATTATATTATATTTTAATTAAACATAATATAATATATATAATAAAATAATACAGTCCAGTACATACTACCAAACGCACCCTAAATTTCTCGTTCATAACCTGTCGCCAATTTTAAATTTTCTCAACCCACAAAAAACAAGTAGGCTTTTATTCCATTATCAATATAGTAGCCTAGAGAACTTATGGAAGAAGATAGCTTATGTGACCAACAAATGGTGATTTAATTTTATGAATATTATTTTCATTAGCATCAAAGCTTCAGTTAATCTTATAGGATTTTTATAGATACAAAATTTAACTAACTTTTTTTTAAAAAAAAAAAAAAAAAAAAGACTAACAATAATTTTTTTATAGTAGCACCTCAAGTATTCACTGTATAAATTACTCTATCTAGTTAATAAAAAAGCAGACTTATCTAGAAGCATTTGATTTATAATAAATTGCTTTGGATGATAGGCTTATACCTCTTCTACCCAAAAATCTAATTTTGACTCAAATCAAAACTCACACTGAAGAAAAAACTAAAAGATACAAGACAAAAATTGTCAATCAAAATTTTGTTTCTGACTTTGTATTTGTTAAAATAATGACTTGCAACACTACAAAAAAAAAAAAAAAAACATAGAAGGAGTGGAAGATGAAGAAGTATCAAGGGAGTGTAATAACAAAACAAATGAAGATTCTGAGTCTAAAACGAGAATTTCAAACTCTCATCATGGAGAAAGATGAAACTATTGCAAGCTACTCAGACAAAATCTCTTTGGTAGCTAATCAAATCAGACTACTAAGAAAAGATCTATCAGATAAAAAGATAATGAAGAAAGTGTTAGTGATCGTATTAGAAAGGTTTGAATCAAAAATTTTTTCTTTAGAAGAATTAAGAGATCTCTTAATAATATCTTTTAAAAAATGAATAAGTGCCCTCTAAATATTAAAAAGAATAAGAATTTTGAGAAATGACAAAGTAATAGAAAGAGTCCATCGAACGCAACATATAGCTAAGGTTAGAAAGCAAGTCAACAACAAAGACAAACAAAAAGTAAGAAGAAATAAAAAAAAGTAATAAAATAAAAGATATCTTTTATGAACACATTGCAAAAAAACTACACATTTGAAGAAATGTTGTTGGTGAAGGCCTAATACAGCATGTGACAATTACAAACAATAAGATCATATATCAAAAGTATGCAATCTAAAAACTAAGGGGCTCTCAAAGCAATCAACAAGCTCAGGTGATAAAAGTTAAACAACATAAGGAGAAAATTTTTGCTACTTTATATTCACAAAATTTAATCAGTAACAATATGTAGCTAATTAACAATGGTTGCACATATTGTATGACTTATAATACATATTATTTCAAAGGCATAGATGAATCTTATAACTCTATAGCAAAAGTGTGAGTTTGTCCAAATTAAAAGAAATTGTACAATTACAATAACAGCTGAGAAAAGTATTAAATTTATCTTTGTGTTTTATATGTGCTTAACAACAATCAAAATTTATGGAGTATTGGTCAAATACTTGAAAAAAGCTATTCATTGGAGTTCAAAAACAATCTTTGCATCATATTTGATGCTAATAATATTAAATTATTGAAAGTTGAAATGCAAGAAAAGATATTTACTTTTGATTGGAACAAGGATAAATTTGCAAGTCTTAGTACATAAGTTGGAGATTCAACATTATGGCATATAAAGCTAGGCCATTTCAATCACATCAGTGTTGCATCTATGAGTAAGTATGAACTTATCAAAACATACCATCTTTAATTTCAGAAATTAAAATTTGTGAAATTTGCCAATAAAGAAAACAAACTCAACTCTCATTTAAAGAGTTAAACTTATAAAATCTCAAAAAAATGCAACTCATCCATACAAATATTCATAGTCTTATAAGCACAATATCTTTAAATAAAAACAAATATTTTTATTTATTTTTTGTTTATAAATGATTGTACCAAGGTGTATTGGGTGTATTTTTTTCAAATATAAAAGTAAAGTCCTTTTAAATTTAAAAAACTTTAAGGGATTTGTTGGAAACAAAAGTGGACTCAACAAAAAGATGTTGATATTAGATAATGAACCCGAATACACCTCTAACTTGTTTATTGAGTTTTGCATGAATTCTATTATTAAATAGTAATTCATTACACTATACACACTATAGTGGAATGGCGTTTCTAAAAGAAAAAACAAAATCATAATGGAAATGGCAAGATATTTCTTATTTAATAAAAAAAAAATGCTAAATAGATTATAGGCAAAAGTTGTCAACATTTCTATGCACTTGCTAAATAAGCTACCAACAAAAGTCCTGGAAAATAAAACTCTATATGAAGCTTAAAATGGTGTCAAGCCCTCTGTTCAAAATTCGAAAATCTTTAGAAATATATGTCACTATTTTATTCTATAACATAAAAAGAGTAAATTGAATAACATAATTGAGAAATATATATTAGTTGATCATAGTACTTCTACTAAGGAGTACAAAAACTATTGTGCTAAAGACAATAAAATTACTCTTAATAGAGATGTGAAAGTTAACGAAAAAGCAATTTAAGGATAGAACAGTCAAGAAAAAGTATGAAATAATGATTTCATAATTGAAAACAACATTGATGAAGTTCCTATGAAAAGCACAAAATTCTTGAAAGATATTTTTCAAATATGCAACTTGGCAATCTCTGAACCTACTAGTTTTGATGAAGCAAAAAATTTTGAATATTGGAAGAGAGCAATGCAAAAAGAATTAAAAATGATTAACAAGAATAAAACTTAGCTTCTAATAAAAAGACCAATCAATCACAAAATTATAAAAGTCAAATAGGTCTATAAAATAAAACTAAATCTTGATAGTTCAATTTGCAAGTAGAAACCTAGATTGATGGTAAAAAGTTATACACAACAAACTGATATGGATTATCAAGATATATTTGCTCATATTCCGAGGTATGACACCATAAAACTACTTATAGCTTTTACAGCTCAAAACTCATGGCAAATACATTAATTAGATGATAAGTTTACTTTCTTAAATGGTTTGTTAAATAAAAAAATTTATGTAAAATAACCTATTAAATATATTGTATCAAGGAATAAGGATTGTATGTATCTCCTTAAAAGGCATTGTATGACCTTAAACAAGACCTAAGGGCTTGGTATGAAAGAATCAATAAGCATTTGAACTAGCTTGGTTTTAATAAAAGTCAAAGTGAAACAATTTTGTATGTGAAGGCTGATAGAAATGATTTGTTGATAGTATCTATTTATGTGGATGGCATGCTTGTGATGGGAAGTAATTCTGAATTAATCCAGAAGTTCAAAGTTAAAATGAATAATGTTTTTAAAATGATTAATCTTAGAGTTATGAAATACTTTTTAGGAATGAAAATGATGTAATTTAATTCTAAAATTTTTATTTGTTAACAAAAATATGCACCGAATGTTTTGAAAAAAATTTCAAAATGCAAGATTGCAAGTTTGTATCTATTACTATGACTACTAATGAGAAGCTAAGTAAAAATAATGAGTTCAAAAAGATTGATGCTATCCTCTATAGAAGCTTGGTGGGTAATTATTTTTTTCTCACTACTATAGACCTGACATACTATTTTCTGTTAGTGTACTTTCTAAATTCATGCATTCATAGTGAGAAACATTACACAATAGCTAAAAGAGTACTAAGATATATCAAAAGAACTATTGCTTTTGGTGTTAAATATTTAAAATATGAGAAAAATTGAACCTTAAAGGCTATTCTAACAATTACTGGGGTGGGTGTGTAAATGATACTAATAACACCTTAGGTTATATATTCTCACTAAGCTATGAATGTTTTTCTTAAAGTTCAAAAAAACAAACTAAGATGACATGGCATCAATTCATCAATTGCTACAAATAACAGCAACACCACTTCTGCATACAATTCAACCTTTGCCAAAGGTTACATTGCTTCCATTACCTGTAAACAAATCAAAACATACATACAATAAAAAATAAAATAAAATAAAATAAATTGTTTGCTTACTAAAATTTATGCAACAAACTCTAATATTACATACGAGTGCGCGCACATATGTAACACAACAAATTTAACCATTCCTCTATATTAGGTGATTTGTCCAATCACAAATACAAATTTAATATCTCTACGTCTCTATAATATCCACATGACCAAAAATTAATTTAGAGTGTAAATTCCTATGTTTATAGTGTTAATTATTTTTTGTGTTTTCTTTTTTGAAAAGAAAAATACGTAAAAGTAAAACCTTAAACACATACTAAAAACATAAAATATTATATATTTATAATATTATTTTAAAATTTTGATTTAAATCTAAACTATTGAGTTAGACTTTCTTTTAAAATCCAATCTGTTTAATAAAATATGCACTAACAAATTTAATTCAATTTTTACATTATGAGTTCAATCAAATCTAACACTCAAATAGTTTAACAAGACTTAGACAAATTTAATATGATATATATATATATATATAAATATATCAAAATTTATTTTTATAATTTAACGTTAATATTATTTTTAATTTTAATATGCGACCCAATAAGTTCTTGTAATGTTAGTAATAATACTAAAATTTAATTTAAGTATCACAAATAATGAGTGATATCTAGTAATACATTACGATTATTCAAGTGATAAAAATATCAGTGATTTAACATCACCTTATTTGTGACTAATATTATTGTGTAATTTAATTTTTTTATCTTAAATATTTCAATTGAATATGAAATATAAAACTTGTCACATTCGTATAGTTTAATTTTAAATTTCTTTGATATACTAAGTAGACTTATTAAAATAAATTAAATTAATAGCACATATTTACTCATTTGAGTATGGCCATATATTTTCATAATTTCGCTCAATTAAAAGATTCAAAATATCACTCCCATTATATAAAAGGGACAAATTTTATTTTGATTATGCACAACTCTTTACGCGAATCATGATACATTTGACCTTTTTTTTTTTTAATTTATCTTGTTACAGATGACATTTAAAAATATCAAAATATATCATTTTCAATATTAAAAATTATAATAATTTCAAGTCTAAGAATTGCATACACCATTATTATTATGAGAATTGTTTATAACACTCGTATAACAATTTATATAACATTCTCATAATGAGTCAGTCTAATATATTAGTTCACTAACTTTTATCTATGTATTAACTTGATATATCATATCACAATATACAATATGTTTTTCATTAATCACTACACATACTAGTCTCTACACAATATTTTATCTTGATTGCATACATCCCTCTACAGAAGTAATGACATATTTAGTTTTTTTTTTTATAATTTATCTTATTATAGATGACATTTGAAAATATCAAAATCTATTATTATCGATATTATTTATATTGATCTCAAATTCAAGAATTACATACACCATTATCACTATGAGAAAAATTTATAACACTCATATAACAATTTATGTAGTATTATCATAGTGGTTCAATCTAGTATATTAGTTCATTAACTTATACCCATGCGTTAATTTGATATCTCATATCATAACACACAATATATTGTCATCAGTCACTACACATACTAATCTCTATACATTATTATTACTTAGAAGCATTTAAGAATAATATTCAACTAATTAAACTTACTATTCTAAAAATATTATTATATTTATTAAATATATAAATATGTAATAACGAAAAAATAAATAATATATAAATCAATAATACTATAAAATATAAGAAATAAATATACTAAATATTTAATAAAAAAAATACTATTAAATTTAGAGCATATACCAACATTGTTATTAATGTCAACTTTGCCTAAACCTAAAATTTCACCAATCCCATCATTACCAACTCAACCACCTCTGCCAAAGCCAACTTTACCACCTCTGCCTAATCCAGCGTTGCCTTCCATTCCTTCCCCAAAGCTGACACTTCATCCATTACCTGCAACTCCATTACCAACATTGCCTTATCCCTCAATTCCAAGCATTCCATAAACAATGCCAACAATTCCTTTTCTTTCTCCACCTCCATCATCAAACTAGACCACTACTAATTGACCACTACTAATTGAGATGCTGCATGTCATAGTAGGTGGTTCATGCTTATCACTACTATAAACGTTTATAGAATGTTTTGGCCAGGATTTTGAGGATTTACTTTTCACTTATTCAGGAGTCATTGTCTAAGGATTTTCTTTTTCCTTTCACTGCAATTGTTGTGCGCCTGTTATTGTTGCTGCTGCTACTCTTTTGTTAATGAATGCGAAAGGCTTTTTCTTTTGTCTTGGCAACTGATTCGTACATCCCTTCTCTTGTTATTATGTTTGAACACTTGTAAATTTCTTCCTAAAATGCCCAAAATAACAATCACAACTTGAAAAGTTTGTGCCCACATTGTGAACTCGTACTTCCAAACCATATAATTCAACTAAACAAGACAGAAAGCAACCAGCTATAGTATTAACTTTTCAAATGTTAATATCCCACTCATCCATTTTGGGTTATGCTATACTCGCAAATTATTAATATAACTTTTCACAGACAAATTGTTAACTAATGTGTCATCAATATGATGACGGAATTAAAATAAATAGTAGGGGATGTAACAATCAAAAAGTAAATTGACATCAACTTAACACTGCCACCCTTGCCAAGAATCCAAGTCCTATATTTTCCGAATCCAATATTGCCAAGAAGGGCCACAATCCCAACAGCAATCCTTTCAATCCCCAACATCCAACAATAATACAAACCATTCCTTTCCTGCCTACCACCCCATCAAACTGAACGATTAACACCTAAGATGCCCTGGTTGAACTGAAATTGCTTCTTGGTTGTGCTTCAAGTAAAATATTTTGCATACCTATGAATTCTTTTGATAATATAGTCTATCGGATATTATTATTAGAATTGATACTCCATGACTTTCAAATGATCAGGAACCTACAGAAGTGTAAAAAGAGAAGAGAAAATGCTGCAACAATTCTCTAAATTTCCTTTAAATGTTCTGGTTGTATTTGTTCACAAGTTAAAAATAGCTGCTTCATTTTTAGATCTTTTTTTTATCTGGACTTGACAGCAGTCTGATCCAAGATAAAATAAAATGTTAAAAACTATAAAAATAACAGTACTGAATTATTGAACCAACTCAGAAAGTGTCTGAATAAGAAACTAGTAAAATTAGTATTAAACTGAGAACTGCAAGTATAATACTAACATATCAGGTCAAGAATTAATGAATAATAGACACCAACACTTAATTGTACATATAACAGCCCCCAAAACAAGTGTTAGACAATTGTGAAATTAACATTAAAAGTCAATCCCATATGCAGCTCAAAATTTTTCCTAAAGCAGGGAAAGAGATGTACATACTTATTCCATATCAGATCACTTCGAGATGGTATTAGAAGTCTGGACAATTGCAATATGATAACTAGTTAAATTAGTCTCTGCTTATAAAATACAATATCTTGTTGACAATTGGTTTTGATAGCATCCTCCAAATTCGCAACCAGATCAAAATCAACTTTGACAGTTACCATGGTGATTCCATCTTTACCAGTATCTTCATCCTGCTTGATGTCCTCAACTTGAAATGATTACAGCTGTGAACATCAAAGGTGTGAATAAAGTTAAACATTGAATCACCATAAGAAAGTAGAAGTTCCCATTTCTAGAACCACAAAAGGCAACAATTAGAATGTTTTAAAAAGTAGACAATAATCATAGGAGATAACATAGGTAGTGAATATTCTATCCGACGAAGAATAGTTAACAACTTAACATCAAAGTTTTGCAATGGTTATGGCAATTTGAGAAAATAACTTAAAGCCAGTGGGTGAAGCTGATGGGAGTATGAGACAAAAGCATGATAATCAAACTGCACTGTTAAACTTATAACTTGGCAGGATTAAAACTGATCTACGTGAATACTACCATAAAACATATCCGCTTAATAGTGAAAATGAAAATTAGAAGTTCTTTCTTAGATGCCAGTTGAGTGACGAGCAAGATCCAAATTACACCAACGAAGAAACAAGTGTAATTCCACATGCATTACAACAAGTTCAACATTTTCCTGATGGTATAAAACTCCCAGGAGTACAAATGGAACCTCCACACCCATTGGAATCTAAAAATTTCATTCAAGTAGTCATCAATAAGAATCATGAAATCAAATGAGTTGGCATCAGCATATGCAGAAATTAGTTCTATAAAACAAAATAAATCCCAACAAATAAGTTAATTACTTTAGATTTCACAAGACTAGTTGATGCATTTCTCAAGCATTCCGAAGCTACTCCACCATAAGCCCTAACAAGCCCCCCAGTACCCAGTTTTATACCTCCAAAATACCTGCAGTTTACGAATTCAGATAAAATATTAGAATGCAATAATGAATTTGCACATGCACAGAAAATCGTTTTTTGTTTTTTGTTTTTTTTTAAAGCGAAAGCAAGAACAGAAATAACGTTGTGACAACGACCATGACTCTTATCTAAGCCTGAGGAAACAATTGCAGAACGTATAGGTTTGCCAGCAGTTCCCCGACGACTCACCATCGTCGTTAGACCGACATTGATTTCCAACCTATAAATTATAACAATAGAAAATAAAAGGAAATTGTCAACAATAGAATTGGAAAAAAAAAATAAGATTAAAAATTATGTGAATTATGAAATACCTAATACCTTGTAAGCCCAGCAATTGTGAGTAGCACGAGTATCCCGACCTATATAAAAAGGAAAATGGATTTAGGTAGACATTCACCAGAGATAAATTGGAGAGACGCAGAAGATGACGGACAAACATGTGTTACCTGAGAGAGGAAAGAGTGGGCGCATCGTTCGTTGGAGACATGGCCAGCTATGGCGATGAATTTGCTCTTTTTGATTTCTTTCTCAAATGTGAATGTCTCTTTGATTGTCGCGTATGCTCCTGCGTTATTGTTACCGCTGCTGCTGGTGAAGGAGATGAGCATTGGTCCGTTTGAGCGGGTCAGTAAGAAAAGTGAAGACTTGAAGGTGACTTAACGGTTTAGCTTCTGCCAACAGTTGTGGTAACTTGGTATCGTTATTGGCCACAGGCATTTGGATTCGTTTTGTTTCGTTGATCCTTGTTTTGACGGACAATTAATTTCGAACGCTTGCCGGGTTTTCGGTCGGTCATCCTCAAAAATTATTTTAGTTAACATTTTATGAAACGACGGCGTTTGTAATGAGCGTGCGTGCGCAGGCGTGCAAACGTAAAATCTTGACCAAATGTATCAGTGAAGCGTGCTACACTTTTGACTCTTCGGTTCAATCAAAATAGTTGGTTTCGGCCTCCTATTCATTTTATCTCTCCGATAATTATGAAACCGCAAATTGTCCACGCAAAACAAGGGGGCTGATTTGAAAAGGAGAATTTCAGGTGACGGAGAAGTAGAGCACGAATCCGTAGGGCTCGGAAGAGAGGAGTGATTAATTAAATTTTTGAAATCACATCAAAAATACCCGAGAAGCTTTTAACTTAATCTCAACTCAAGCCTCAATAAAACGTTTGAGCTGATCTATTATCCCCACTTTCTCTCCTTAATCTTACGTCATACGATTTAGCCCACATTACCTGCTCCGATTCAATTTCTCTTCTACTACTGCCGCTGCTACTACTAACATAGGGCTGGCTAAAGCTTTTATAATGTTTAGTTGAGTCAGTATACATAACTGCTGGGTCTCCATCCCGTCCCCAACCTTCTCTCCAGCCACGCCGCCAAGCGTTGTTTTCTTCTGAGTCTGTGCTGAGGTTTTGATAGGAGGTAGATGCCACAGAGTCTGATGCAAGCCCATAACTTCTGTACCAACTAGGCCCATCACCAAATATGAAATCAGACAAGTCTTCGCTCCTCGAAGAATCCTTGGTACTTGCTGTGCTGCAAGAACTAGCATCAGACCAACTGAAAATGGAAGAACTCTCGCTTGATGAATCCACTGCAGGAATTCTTCGCACTGGTTGGAATTTCCATTCATCTCTATCAAAAAAGTGATTGCTGCTCGTACCAAACTTCCACTGTACCTTCGAATCCCCACTAGGAATATTGGACTTTAACTTGGACACATTAACACCAGAAGGAAGAGCTTCCAAGCTCTTTTTCTTGGACTTCCCACCTTGAGATACTGCATTGTTTCTTATCGAAGCTGGTGGCCGTGGAGAATGCCTGAGAACAAAAACTCTAAAGGTGTTTATGCCCCAATTGAATAAAGAATCTGTATTTCTATCAATCATATTGCACATAAACATTACCTCGCATAAAGAAGCATGTATGCCTCCTCTAATAAGACCCTCTCCAGTTCAACAGGCATTACCTAGACAACATCATCCACCGAATCAGATTTATAAATTCCAAAACACATCTGAAGCTAATAACTATGGAAAATGATCAGAAACTCTGCACATGCAACTAATGTAATTTCTTTCTAGCATCAAATATAGGAATCTAATAAAACAACCCAAGTCAATAGCTAAAGTTCTTCACACATGCAAACCACTTATCCGCACCATATAATAAAGAAACAAAGTTAGAAGCCCTAAAATAAATATTGATCAACATGAACATATGAGAGATAAAAAAGGAACATACAGTGCTGTCATCAATTCTGAACCACCTCCCATACGAATTCTTTACATAGCACACATAATGACCTGAAAATGCAGCATTCATAACATCCAAATGAACCACCACGGCATAGAGGCTGTAAATGGGAGATCCATCACTAGTTCCACTCATATATGAGGCCATGTTGAGGACCTCAGGAAACCGAACTGACTTATTCAACTTCCCAAAGTTCCTAGACTGCAAACAGAGGTGGTAGAGGAAACTTCAAGTCTCAAGAACACATGAAAAGCATGGGTTCAAATTTAAAACTAGTAATCAAAGAACTACCTGAAATCTTTTTAACACAATAGTAAGTATATTGGGTTCCTCCAACACTGTCAACTTCTTTTTAGCTTTCTGATATGATTTGCACCTAAATCAAATGTTAAGATGAAAAATTCATTTGGCATCACAAATAGCTTAAACAATCAAATCTATTAATCTAGAACTTTCTCATGTTCAATTCAGTAATTACATTACAATCAAAGCAGGAATTGTGCCAAAAAATTAGTACTACTATACAGACTAAGAAGTTAAACGACAACAAAAGTGAAATGTTCAAAAAAAATGGCAAAGATGAACTACTTTATTCATGTTAAGGAATGCAAACACAAGAAAAAAAAAAAAAAAAGAAAAAAAAAGCACGTGGAAGAACAACTTGATTTCTAGAACTTCATGCATAAATTGAGAACAAGAAACGAGCAAATTAACCAACCTGCTACAATGATACTTGTTATCGCCAACTAAGGTTTCAGAAGCTGTAAATTGTGCAAGAGCGTCTTCAAGTGTTTCAATATCGCCATCTATCTCGACAGTTAGATCCATCATCCGCTCATACCGCTCAGATTTACCAAGGCACTTCAAGCACTTTATCTGATAATCCCAATCATTACATTCCAACAACAAAACAGAATGACTTCTACTTCAATAAAGAAAAAAAATAAATTTTATATGAACACAATAGCAATGTGCCATCAAAAAACAACCTTAGAACGAAGATAACCCCCAAAAGTCAAGCCTATTAAAGTTGTTTCTTCTGCAAGTTTTCCTTTAGCCCCAACCTCCTTGAGGCAAGCAGATTGCATTGTATCAACAGCACACCTGCCATCTTACAAAATAATGCTGTAAGACACATTGTGAAAATACAAAATTTCATGCAAGGTAAATATATATAAATGGACCATAGTTGTTAATAGTGATTTCACCTCAAAAATTCATGAGCATCTTCTTCCCTCCCATGACCAAGATGACTTCCAATTTTCTGAATCTTGGATAATATACTGATTGGGGACACAGGAGAGTCACCCCCCCTTGCCCTCATAATCAAGCACTCAAACTCACAAATAAAACACCACTCATTCTTCTGACCTGGGGAATATCAAAAGAGCAATCAAGCATACAGTCAGGACAATGAACTCAATGTGAAGGCACTAAGTCCATAAAATAATTTACATGCTCTGGAATGGAGAGCTCGAACAAGATATGAAGTCAGAGGTCGAGTGAACGCCAGGCATTGGAGCACAGCATTAGCATAGCAACTGCAAAAGTTCCAAGAAACATTATGTTGTATGGAAGAATAAGAAATTGAATCTTTGCTGTAAACCACAGTTCATAATCCAGCAACATGACATTCCTTTGTTTTTACACCTACATGAATTTAGAAAATGGCAGCATTGAACTTCAGCAATATTCACAAAACAATGACTTAAATTCTAAGCATCCCGAACATAAATATAAATGTAAGAAAGAAACCTACACGAGAAATAAACCCATACAATAAGTTCATGATTCTAGCAATCTTTTATTTAGAAAGTATGAATCATTAACCACAGTTTAACCATAAACCTTATAGAAGCATCCACCTCAACATAATATAGAAGGGTAAACACTAAGGTACATCAAGATGTCACCATATCATAAGGTGAATGAAGCCAAAGTTCTAACATTACCTGTTCCCACAATTTATAAGGCCAAACGGGCATAGTTCCACCTCATCACAAGAGTAGAGTTTTATGAACAACTCGTATGGAAATATTGTCTGTCAAAACATGGATCAAAATCAGTGAGTAAAAGTGCCAAAGGAACCTACAGGCTCTCAAGAAAAGACTTCAGTGTATAACCTTGTCATTGTATTTTCCAGCAATCTCATTCTCAGAACCTAACAAATAAGACTTCAGTGGTTTGGAGACTCTAAACTGCTGCACAACCTTCTGCATTGACATTTTCAATCCATGACAAGCATTTTGAGGCAAGCTTGGGACACTAATAATTTTTGCAGGCAATACAGACTTGGAATTGGTCAGTGAACGCCTTCCAATGGCTGAAGATGAACGAGGAGCACTTGATGACAAAGATCTGACATGTATTCCCTTAGAATGTTGTGAATCATCTTCACTATCTTTAGTTACAGTATCAGACTTCTTAAAGCTCAAGGATGATGTGCTCTTAAATTTAGAAGCATCTTTAGCTAACAATTCAGGTGAAGCAGCCCCTCCAATGCACTTCTTATCACCCAATTTTGCAGGTTGGACGTCATCACACATGGCTATCTTGCCTTTGGAAAGCTGAGGTCTGAAGTTAACCTCTTCATCATTATGAGCCAATTTCATTTTATCCAATTTACTGGCACAAGTTGTGCCATCCACATCAATGGCTGAATTAGTGAACTCTGGAGATGGTGGCATGGTCTGTTTAGTCTTCTTAATTCTAGTCTTTGTTTCAGGCATATCAGAAGCAACAGCGTCACAAATAGATATCTCTGCTCTGTTAATAGTGTGAGAACCAGGCACCTCACTTCTGGCTCTGGATGAAGTGAAGTCAGCCACAGATGACATACTAGGTGATGCAAAACCAGTATGCATTCCTCCTACATCTCCGTGAGGGCTAAGATTACCATTGTCATCCACCATTGATGAAGCCTTGGAAGAAACTTCAAATTTTCCTTCCATTTCAGAATTGTTACCACAATTTTCAAACTGTTTCTTTGATGCCGTTACAGCAACAAAGTCACTTCCGGTAGTTCTTGGAGGACAACATTCATCTTTATGACCTTGTCTCCAGTGAATAATTTGACACTTACCAGAACTACAAGTAGAGATATTCAAAAGTAAATACCAAAGGAAGGCATCAAATGAGAGCAACGGGGCACATTCAAAAGAAAATACTGCAGAAAATCAGAAACAAATCAACAAATGCCAGAAAATGCAGTCAAAATTTTCCAAAGATAATATAATTTATCTCTAAAGAAGTTGCAGTTACACTCTTGTACAAAAACTTCCATAACATGTATGTCAAATGAGGCTAACAAATTTCATACTGATTAAGCTACAGCTTGACCAGGTCAAAATGAATTATTCATTCATGCAGCTGCAGAAATGTTGTTAAGATCATGAGCAAAAGACACTGTCAAAGGTTACTTTGAGAGTCATATTCTACAACAAATTAAATGGCGTGTCATGCCGCAAGTAATTTTTTTATAACCTTCCCCAACCAGAGAAAACCCTACTCCAGCTCTCCTACCCCACCAACTGTAGGCACAAAAGAAAAAGGGAGAGAATAATAATATGGAGTGATACTTTCACATACATAGAGCACTTGTACACCATCACAGGCCTGGCCAGTGTTGTGATAAATAAATATTGTTCGGACAAAAGATTTTCAAATTTCAACTAAAATGACCTCAAAATATTAAAATTAATAAAAACCCTAATCTTCCATGGAAAGTCTTCGAGAATTCTACATAACTTTAACATAGTGTATCTTAGAGATGAACATAGACCACCTACTAACAGCATCTAGCAATTGATAAATGCAACACACAATTTAGTAGTCCTTCAGGCTGTTATGCTCCAATTGAAAACAATCATTTTTCTTTGTTAATATGTGCATTAACTAGTTCATAAACAGATTGTCGGCTTTCACTATTTACCCAAGATCGTTCATTCTCATAAAGCGTAAGTTCCTTTTCAACTGACTCGGTTACCTAATTTAATTACCCAGAAGCATATAGGTTGACGTAGATTTCAATCACCCACCCAATACAAAAGTTATGCTACTAAATTATCTCTAAAACCATCCAAAGTGTCCACTCTAGTACGTAATGATAAAAGACCACTAAGTTATACCGCATTTCAAAAAAATTTCGAAATTAATGCAATTGATAAATAAAAAATTGTGCTTTATCCTATAAACATCAAAGGTAAGCTAACTAACCAGTAACGAACAGCTTTGCAGCGAGAGCAACGCGTGGTGGTGGGAGCAAAACAGACAGCACATTGGTACAGACTCATCATGGAGCTGTACTGATTCGCAGCTTCGAACTCCTCCAAGAGAGACTGCTCGGCGGCCACAGCAATGAGTTTCGTGACCTCGGCTTTTCTCTCCACGGCATTCCTCCATTTCTGTCGTATTACAATACAAAACACCAAAAGCGATATTACGAGGACGCCGTGAAACCCTAGAATACCAGGGACCAGCATCTAGTTTATAGTTTACGACGATAATTTTAACCCGCGCCGAGAATGAGACCTGAAGAGAAGAGAAACCCTAGGACTGAGATTGTAGTCCTATCGTAATACATAGATTCAAGAGTGGTGGCGGAGGAGGCAGCGGCGGATTGGAGGAGATGAGAGAGGGGCAAAAATGGAATATTGCGGGTTGGTTGAATTGATTGGATAATTTATTGAGCATCTGGGATTTAAGGTTACAGAGAGAAAGCAAGGGAGAGAATAGCGAGGAAGATTGAATTTGTTTGCGAGAACAATCCTTTAAATTATTTTTTTTCCTATTATTTATTTTTGGAATTTTTTTTTTTTATAATTTTTGTCTTGTAGTGGTAAGTGAATATTATAGTAGGATACTTCGTAATTCCGCCAGGTTTCTTACCGAAACAAATTCTGTTCGTGCTTAGACCCCACCAATATTCAATGGTAATAATAAATCTCGCTAATTAGGTAAATTATTAAAATATAAAATCAATGAGCACTGAGGTTAAGACCATTGAGTGGAACAGACAATGTTGAGCAGTTGAGTAGTTATGTAATAGTGTGTATAAAATAAATTGTTTCTCAAGTTAACTTCAATTTTATTACATATTTAATTGAAAATTAATTAATTAATTAATTAATTAATTATAATCGTGATTATATTAGAAATTAAAGTTAAAAAGAATTGAGAAGAAATGTGCAACCAACCTTCATATAGTTAGGTTATTGGAGACATATTCTTTCTTACCATTATTGTTTAGTGGACTAATTATTGTTTAAGGGACTCATATCACATTATAATGTATTGGACTATATACATACCTAATTTGTCTTCTTTTTTTTTTTTAATTCTTATGATAATAGTTATGATAATAATAATATGCCCTACTAGATTTCCTTTTCTAGGTTTTATTATTTATTCTCATTTTAAGTAACGTTCAGTCCAGTCCATTTCATCAATTATTGTTGGCCTCAGAACACTGGCCAAGCTGGGCTTGTACAAACGTTGAGCCCACTCTACAAGAAATCAGCCCATGTGTTATCTTCATTTTGCATTAATTGAAACTCAAAATGGCAAAATCTATTTTAATTAATTTTGAATTTTTATTGTACATTTTAAATTGTTTTGATTTTTTTTAAAAGAAATTTCATGTGATTGTTTCGGTACTACCGTTGTTGGGATACGTGGAAACTTTTGATTGGGAAACGAGATGGTACAATCTTTCTTTCACGGAACATGTATTAGCCTCCCTCATGTGAAAGCTGCTGTTGAGTTTTTGAAAATCGGAGACCGAGTCAGTCAACAGGAAGAACAGGACATGTGGGCGTCACTCATACGACCTAGTTGAAATTTATGAGTGGGAATCCCAGTTAGTCAAGAATAGCATTTGGGCCCTACAATGGACGGATATCACTGGTTCCAATTTGTTTCCTCATTTAATTTAGTGGGCTTCTGACATTTTTATTTATTTAATTAAATATGAATAAAGATGATGGATTGTGAGTCAACCAGCACCGGCTGGTTATCAAACCAACCCCACTACACGGCTTGAGAGTGACAACTTTGTGGTCACATGTTTTCACTCCCTGCCATTTGCTCTTTCCAATCATCGTTATTCTCTCTAAATCTCCTCCCTCTCCACCTATGTGTGTGTGTGTGTGTGTGTATATATTATATTTATAATTTTTTAGTTAAATGATGTTAATGGTATTTATTGTGTTCAATTAATTGACGGTGCTGAAGATTAAGTACAAGTAAGTGATCAATTGTCAATTATGATCATTTCTATTGATTTATGTGAAAAATATAAGGAAAAAAAAAGTGATAATATCCTATTTTTATTTGGGGGCTATTCGCATTAGTCTCAAATATATGATTTCTTACATTTACAAAGTTTTGTATGGTTTTTTTTTTTTTTATGAATTAGAACTTTTTTGTAATTTTTTTATTATTGACTCGTAATAAGATATTAACACATAATAAAATTAATAATAAATTATTTAAATTTAATTTTAATAAAATTTATAAATTAATTTTACATCTTATAATATAAATTAAAAAATTTATTATATAATCTAAAAAATTTATTGTTAACTATATTTCATATTAATATATGATTAAATTAAAAAAAAAAAAGACTAAAGGAATTGTAATCTTATTTTACAACTTACACATATTAATTTAAAATGCTTTAATTTATAATTTATTTTGTGTTTTTTTTTTTTTCGTTATGATAAGACAAAGATTATATGTTGCAATCAATTTAAAGATGTAGGTATTGGACTTTCAACTCCTCAAATACATTATTTTAAAAAATAAAATCATATAATAAGAAATGACTAGAATATTAAATATTTAAATGAAAATTATTAATCTCTTATGAAAGGGTGATAGGTTAAAATTAAAATTTTTATAAACTCAATTAAAAATAAAAAAAAGTTATTCATACAAATATTTAAAAAAAAAAAGAAAAAAAAAAGAAGTAATTCAATGAATCATAATTTTGTTGTTTGTTACACTATTTCTGAAAGATGATAATCAACTTCAAATATTGTTCTTATCATTAGTATGATCCTATGTGGGAATTACTTTTAATAGCACTTGTAAAATGAACCTATTTATCATAAAGATATTTAAAATGAACTTGTGAACTTTTTGATTACTATTTAACATGGATAATATGTTTAAAAAAAATCTAAAATTATCAAATTTAGATATTTATACCGTATCAAAGTAAGCAACCATGACATTTGTTTGCAACTACATAGTTAAGTATTTTCTTCCTGACAGAAAATAAAATCCTGCATGATTGAATAAACCTATGCATTTGTCAAAGGATAAAATATGTTTACACTATTTAACATAAAAATTGTAAATTTTTGCTAATTCACCGGTGTTTACGATAGTTTTTTGATAAAATAAATATATTTATAACAATTAATTAAAAACTAATTCTGTTAAGCTATTTAATTTCCCCTCACGAAGAAGTGGGCAAGATTCTTAAATTGATTATTGAGTCTTATATTTTCCTATATTTATTATATTTGATCTCAAATTCTTTTAACTTACTTTATTATTAAAATGTTATAGATTTAAAATCACAATTATTGAATGATATAAATATTAAGTGTCAAATATTAATATAAAGCAACTAAATTTCATTAAAATAAATATTATCAAATTTTTTTTTAAAAAAATTTACTTTTAGATAACAATACAATCCCAAAAATTAAGGGTTTGTTTTGTAACAAAATTGTGAAAATATTTAAAAGGTGATCTCTTCGTGTGAAAATAGTCGAAATGAGAAAAATGTAAAAGGCCAGCGAACTCAAGAACAATGAATACAGTTGAACGCACATGATTAAAATCGAATTCGAGATTGACCAGATTGGTCTCAAGCTAAAGCCATAACTAAAACGAAAGTGGATTGAAGGGTCAAGCCGGCAAAAAATAAAAGGTCTAGAAATGTAACGTAGGGCTGAGATTCAGACCCCACATACCACATACGCGTAAACAAAACGAAGTCTCGTTTCACATTTCCGGCGAAAGACAGATGCCTTGAGCTATTTCCATCTGCTTTCTTTAACTGCTGCCTATAAATTCTCTTCTTCTTTGTCTCTTCACAAATCATCAATCCTCCGTTCTCTCTAAATTTACAGGAAATAAAAAAAATCTTTAACTAGCGTATGTCTCATAGACCATTCGTCCCTCATTTTTCCTCCATAGCCTTTGGCCTCCATTCCCATCTCCTGGTTTCCAGTGAGATGAACTCCAATTCCAACTGGTAAATTAGTTGCAATTTTCAGTTACCCATTTTGTCATAGTTTCCATTTCTTTCCTTGATTCTTTGTCATTTTAGAGATTAAAAATTTCCGTTAAAAAAGAAAAATGGGCATGAAAGGATTTGTTGAAGGCGGCGTGGCTTCTATCATTGCCGGATGTTCTACCCACCCGCTTGACCTGATCAAGGTCCGCATGCAACTCCAAGGCGAAACCCCTGCGCCGGCTCCGGCGGCTCATTCCCTTCGTCCTGCTCTTGCCTTTCAAACGACTTCCTCCGTCCACGTTTCAGCCCCGCCACGAGTGGGTCCCATCACCGTTGGTGTCCGGATCATTCAGCAAGAAGGAGTCGCTGCTCTTTTTTGGGGAGTCTCCGCGACGGTCCTGCGACAGGCTTTATATTCCACCACTCGTATGGGACTCTACGATATTCTCAAACAAAAATGGACCGACCCGGAAACACGGAACATGCCCCTGGTTCGGAAAATAACTGCCGGGTTAATAGCCGGAGGGATCGGTGCAGCTGTTGGGAACCCTGCCGACGTGGCAATGGTCCGCATGCAGGCTGACGGTAGACTCCCTCCTGCGCAGCGCCGAAACTACAAGAGCGTGGTCGACGCTATAACAAGGATGGCTAAACAAGAAGGCGTAACTAGCCTGTGGCGCGGATCGTCGCTTACGGTGAACCGCGCCATGTTAGTGACGGCGTCGCAGTTGGCATCGTACGATCAGATCAAAGAAACAATCTTGGCAAAAGGTGTGATGCGCGACGGATTGGGAACCCACGTGACTGCTAGTTTCGCAGCTGGGTTTGTGGCGGCGGTGGCTTCGAATCCAGTAGATGTGATAAAGACAAGGGTGATGAACATGAAGGTGGAACCAGGGCAAGCGCCACCATACAGCGGGGCGTTAGATTGTGCCCTCAAGACGGTTCGAAGCGAGGGTCCGATGGCACTGTATAAGGGTTTTATTCCGACGATTTCGAGACAAGGGCCGTTTACGATTGTCCTGTTTGTTACACTTGAACAAGTCAGGAAGTTGCTCAAGGATTTCTGAAGATGACGATGACGATCAAAATTAGAAATTATTTATATCTTTCTATGTTATTTGGATATTAAGAATTGAGAAGGAAGAAAATATGAAAATAAACAAATGTTGTATGGTAATGGATATTTGCTTCTCAAATGTGGAATAACAATTGTGTTATGGGATGCAGAATTAGTTCATGTCGTTCGCCTGCGGGGAAGCAAAAATTGTGACATTTTTGTTTTATTTATTTATTTATTTATTTTGTGTTAAGCGAGAAACTGAGTTTGGAAATGCAAGTCTATGGCGTAAAACTGCAGCTGCGGCAAGTGCCGAGAGTTTTCTGGGCGCCTGTCTAGCCGATGTTTTGTTTTACGCGGAGTTAGGAATTTAAGAGGAGGAATTGTATAATTATAGAGACGTGTGGTTTTGTAGGCAAAATCATTGAAGAGTCAATTAATTTGCCATAAGATTTGAAGTTTGAACCAGCTTCTATTTTTCCCATCTTGACCTAGGAACAGAATCACGACACATAGCATAATATATGGTATGTTTAATAATAAATAATTTAAATTATATATTAAAATTTTAATTTATATTATAAAATATAAAATTAATTTATAAATTTATTTAAATATAATTTAAATTATTTATTATTTTATTATTAAGTGAATAATATATATTATTTCTATTAAAAAATTAAAAATATAAAGTTGAACTCTATATCATCTGGTCCCAATAAATGTGCTTTTAAGAAGAATTCTTTTATTTTTATTTTAATATTTAACTTCCAGCAGACATGTCCCAATACAGTAAAAATTGCAATAAAATCTTCTCCAATGGCTATGCATGTGTGAAGGAATCATATTCATTCGTCAGTATTGAACTGGTTCAGGTCTTTCCGAGACTCGATAGTCCCCGAGTCCATTTATATATAAATATACAACAGCAAGCATCAGATTCATTCATATTTAATTCGTTGCTTCTGTTCTAATACACGCATAGTAATAGGAATTTTGTTCAGAAAGTGCAGATAGATGATGGAAGAAGCAGCTTGAAGGATCAAAGGGTGCTTGATTCTCATGATTTCTAAAATCGCATTTGCACCGTCTATCTTAGCAATTGGATGAAGGGGGCCCTCTGTTCGACAATTACATGCCCTTCGTTTTGGTACATAATAAGAGTAAAGCATGCACAAGGTAATGGGTCCGGCTCATTTACTTTTTAGGAGGCAAGATGGATGGAATGTAGACTGCAAACTGCAATCTAGGTACCACTCCATAATCCATCCAGTAACACGTTCAAGCTGTTTTCACGAGAATTCTTTCTAGGTATAATTGTTGAGGGCGTAGCATAGCTTAACTAAGTGGTATGTCATGGAAGATCCGCCCCATGACATCATCATATTCTCAGTTGCTTGCCGGGTATACGTGCACCCAACCAAGAAGATCCAATATGTTTGATCGACTGAGATAATATTTTTGTTTTATTTTATTTTATTTTAACTCAACGATTATGCAATAAAGTTTAATAATCAGATTCCATTACCTTTCTTTAAGGAATAGACGTGTTTGTTGACCTAAAAATAAACCAAATTGAACACGAAATAACATTTAAAATACAAGCTAGAAAGCAGAGCTACAAAGAAGAGGAGGATATATACGGAGTTTAAAATTGTGATTCCGTTACTTTCTCAAACGTTTACATTTTTCTAACAAAAATGAATGATCACCACCAAAAAGGCCAAGGTGGAACAACTATTCAAAGAATATGCCAAAGACCATAAAAAAAGTTGATGGCACAACTCTTTACATCCTATGTAAAACTTTTTCGCGTGTAGTCCCTTTGATTTATTCTATTTGTCATCTAGTCTTCACGGCAACAATATCCAAATTTGAGCCTCTTTGGTTTTCATATTTACAGAAATATAAAATCTAATAGTAGTAGTTATTGTCCTCGTAGTTGACAGAATCCGGACAGAGCATGGAACGCACTTCCATTATAGACCTTGGTGGTTCCAAGTCTCTCTCTTGCAGTGCATTGCCAAGCAATTGCTGCATTTGTGATCTGAATATGTCATCTAAAATCTGCAAATTCAATGACCATGATAAGAAATTAAAAATAGATCAAGCACACCATGTAATTACAGTTAAAGCTTAAGAATATAATATTTTGAGGTAATCATGTTCCGTAGGTTAGGTTAGACTTTGGCTACTTCCATGATAAAAGTGGTTGTGTATTTTTAAGAACCACACAGGATATGCTGTTAATAAAGTGCAAAATTCTTCACTTTCATTGTAAGTTTGTTAAAAGGATAGTGGGGACCCATTTTTCATCTGCAAGCTCAAAGGCAAAGGTGCAACTTACAGATGCAGCAAATCTTGAGCTTTTATTCCAGGACCTGTGCTCTCTCTTGTTTTCAGAAAATTTAGTACATACTGTAACTGAAAAAGAAAAGAATAAGTTCATATATTTTTTAAGGTTCACAATCACAGAGAAAGTTTATAAACACATTGTTATTCAATTCCCTTAATCAAGACTAATCTTTGTTGACAATTCAGTCTTGATCGATTTAATTTACCATGAACTCCAGCAAGTAACAGAACAAATCAGAAAGAAAAAACCAACTCAGAAAATACAGCAAACACAATTTGATCAAACACAGAATTTACGTGGTTCAGCCACTCAAGAGTAGGCCTACATCCACAGCAAGAACACTCCAAAACTTTATTGATTATCAAGCTTTCAAATCAAGCTTTCAATGAGAGTATACAGATACAAAGAAATTGCAGAAAAATATTAGAGATTTTGACCTCTTCTTTACTGCCCGATTCCCCACAATTCTCCTCTGCTCTTCTGTATTTTCTTTTCTCACCCCTTTGTCTGTGATTTGATTCAAGCTTTTATTTATAACAAGATTAGTTAGTTGACAGCTCATCTCTTTAACTAACTCATAACAGCTTCCCTTAAACAGTTATCAGCTTATTTAATCTTGCTTCCAAAGCTTGAAACACCAAACCTCACAATTCTCCACCTTGGTTCAAGCTTTCTTTAATCAAACATTAGAGCTTCTCTTGCAACATATGTGCTTTAGTAATTATCTATCTCAACCAAATTCAAACAATGTTTAAACTTGGCTGAGGATAAATGTTTTGTCAACATGTCTACAGGATTATCATTTGTATGAACCTTTACCAGCTGTATTTCTCCCTTCTCTATTTCATCTCTTATGAAGTGCATCCGAATGCCAATGTGTTTTATTCTTTCATGATATACCTGGTTTTTTCCCAAGTATATAGCACTTTGGCTATCACAAAACACACTTACACATTGCTGTTGTAATCCAAGTTCAGAGGTTAAACCAGCTAACCATTTGGCTTCTTTAACTGCTTCTGTGGCTGCAATGTATTCGGCCTCTGTTGTAGACAATGCTACTACATGTTGTAGAGAAGATTTCCAGCTAACCAAACATCCTCCTACTAAGAATAGATATCCTGACAGTGATCTCCTTTTATCCAAATCCCCTGCATAATCTGCATCAACGAATCCAATGACTTCTTTAGAAGTTTTATCCCTTCCATAAATCAATCCTAAACCTGGGGTGCCTCTCAGATACCTCATCACCCATTTTACAGCACACCAGTGTTCCTTTCCAGAATTTCCCATGAACCTGCTTATCATACTCATGGCTTGAGTAACATCTGGTCTTGTACATACCATCAGATACATGATACTTTCCACAGCACTTGCATACGGAATCTTCATCATTTCTGATTTTTGTAGATCATTTTTCGGACTTTGGCAGCTTGATAGTTTGAAATGACATGCCAAAGGGCTTGAAACTGGTTTAGAACTTGACATTCCAAATTTACTCAATATTCTTTCAACATATTTTGACTGAGACAGGAACATAATCCCAATGTTTCTATCTCTTTTAATTTCAATGCCCAATATTTTCTTTGCTGCCCCAAGATCTTTCATCTCAAACTCATTACTGAGCATACTCTTTAATTTGTCAACCTCACCTCTTTCATGGCCTACAAACATATCATCTACATACAAAAGTAGATAGATGAATGTCTGACTCTCAAGGTTTTTAAAGTACACACAGCAGTCATAAGCACTCCTCAAATATCCCTTTGATATTATAAATGAGTCAAATCTTTTATACCACTGCCTTGGTGATTGTTTGAGACCATATAAAGATTTCTTCAACAAACATACACAATCTTCCTTTTCTGAAACTTCATATCCCTTTGGTTGAGTCATGAATATTTCTTCTTCGAGCTCACCATGCAAGAATGCAATCTTGACATCCATTTGATCAAGTTCAAGACCTTGAATTGCAACTAGTGCCAGCAACACTCTGATTGATGTATGCTTGACAACAGGTGAGAAAATCGTAGTGAAATCCTCTTCTTCTTTATGTTTGAAGTCTTTAGCTACTAGCCTGGCTTTAAACTTCTTTGCTTCCCCACCTGAGACACCTTCTTTCAGTTTATAAATCCATTTACAATCAATTATTCTTCTGTTTGCAGGCCTTCTTACTAGTATTCAGATTCTATTTTTTGTCAACGATCTCATTTCATCATCTATAGCTGCTTTCCAATTTTTTCTTTGACTGCTGTTCATAGCCTCCTTGAAATTTGTTGGTTCTTCATCAATGCATTCCTTCACTACTGAGAAGGCATATGCAATGAGGTCTGCAAAACCATATCTGACAGGTGGTTTGATTGATCTTTTCTGTCTGTCCCTTGTCAACTAATATTCATCAATTTCTTCTCTATTTTGATCTCCTTCAGATTCAGTTTCTTGGATTTGTTGTATATTCTCCTCTTTATCCTGAGACTCCATCTCAATAGATGTTTTCCCTGATCCTGATTCCTTTTATAGGTGTTCTGTCAACTTGATGATACTTAGAACTCATCAATTCTTTCTCATTGAACATGACATCCCTATTAATGATGCACCTAGGTGGATTTAAACTGGTGCACCATAGTCTGTACCCCTTTATACCTTCCGGATAACCCAAAAATGTACACCTCAAAGCCCTTAGTTCTAACTTTCCCTGCCTTATGTGTGCATAGGCAGGACAGCCAAAAATTCTCAGGTCTTGATAGCTAGGGGGCCTTCCTGACCACTTCTCTTCTGGTGTTACTCCATCTAATGTTGTTGAGGGACTCCTATTTATCAAATATGATGCTGTAACTAGTGCTGCTTTTCATTTAGAGTCGATTTGCCAACGATTTTGTCATGAATCAATCTTCCAATTTCTGCCATAAATCAGCAGCTGTGGTCTCCCTTTATACTTCCCGTAAAACCTCATCTCCAAGACTCAAGACTATGGCAGTGTGAGCTTTATTAAGTATTTCTGTCTTTTCTTTCTCAGATAAACTTTGAGGCATCTCATCTTCTCCCAACAAAGCATCTTGAAGACCTTGATGAACCAGAAGTGCTTTCATCTTGATTTTCCAGATATTAAAGTCATTGTCACCTGTGAACTTTTCAAGATCGAACTTTGCTTGAGCCATTCTTGAACCTGGATGCTGTGATACCAATTTGTTATTCAATTCCCTTAATCAAGACTAATCTTTGTTGACAATTCAGTCTTGATCAATTTAATTCACCATGAACTCCAGCAGGTAACAGAACAAATCAAAAAACAAAAAAAAAACCAACTCAGAAAATACAGCAAACACAATTTGATCAAACACAGAATTTACGTGGTTCAGCCACTCAAGAGTAGGCCTACATCCACGGCAAGAACACCCTAAAACTTTATTGATTATCAAGCTTTCAAATCAAGCTTTCAATGAGAGTATACAGATACAAAGAAATTGCAGAAAAATATCAGAGATTCTGGCCTCTTCTTTACTACCCGATTCCCCACAATTCTCCTCTGTTCTACTGTATTTTCTTTTCTCACCCCTTTGTCTGTGATTTGATTCAAGCTTTTATTTATAACAAGATTAGTTAGTTGACAGCTTATCTCTTTAACTAACTCATAACAGCTTCCCTTAAACAGTCATCAACTTATTTAATCTTGCTTCCGAAGCTTGAAACACCAAACCTCACACACATGTTTGAGATGTAAATCTACCTTTACCATCTGGTCCCAGAGACTTCAGCAAACGAGTATGAATACATGAGGTTCTACGACTGTATGGAGGTGGTACATTGTCTTGATCAGGAGATCTTTCAAAGGCTGCATTCTACTTCTTACATCTGATTCTGCCCAAGTTTCCTCCAAATCCTGGATTATCTTCTTTAATTTTGTCGTACTCTGCATACTTGTCTTAAAAAAGTAAAGAACAGAGAAGATAAAGAATTTAGAATCTGAAAGTCCCACAATCAATCAGCAAAGACAAACTGACACTTTTGGAACTAGTTGTGATAATATCTGAAAATCCAATAAGAGCTACACAGATGAAGAAAATATAATTGAGAACTAGTTGCTGCATTATCAAAGGAAATTTATATTAAATTCAGAGTGCCTGTCAGCCAGGCAGAACAACAGCAGCAAGGACTGTAGCAACAGGATTTGTTGGTATAATCCAATAACCAAACCAAAGTTTACAACTATGCAAACTGTGAATCCTGATGCGTAAATATCACCCCATATTGGAACCATGAAGCAGCTGTTGATGCTATCAATCGTGCAAAATAAACACCTTTTACCTCTGAGCTATCCTCAACAGGCAAATTATTTGACCATCATCCTGGAAAGGTAATTACTCCATCATATTGGTATTGTAGATAAAAATGAAGTTTCCAATAAACTAATATATTAACAATGGTATGTCGAATCCTCCATGAAAGATCTAAATGAAGTTGCTACAACGTAAAACGTACTCACATTCTCTGTAAATTTCTCAACAACTGCTAGGAAATAATTTCTAAATTTGGCTCTCATCATGACTGTTATTTCACTGAGATGCTCCCCTACGGCTGCATTTCCAACATCAGCAACATGAGAAGGCCACAACTTGAACTGGCTTTCTACTCTGGGGCATAAGACATCCAACATCCTTTCATGGAATTTAAAAGAATCCCAAACTGAAAAGCAAATTTGAAATTATAGTTCTTTCCAGGAAATTTAAATACCAAATCTGCAAAAACATGCAAACTAAGAAAAGAAGTTTACCTCATCACGGACAAAACAGATAATTACATTTCTTTTTGCAAATTTCTGAACATATTTAAGGCCAAAGACCTTGGAAGTGGGATTGTCCTTCAATGGTGATAAAACATCAGCGCATTGCTTATGCAAATTTTCAACCAATGCCCTTTCAACATTTGCAACAGCCTTTTGACTAAGAAAAAACAAAATTAAGCGTTTCTATTTACAGGTGAAACAAAATAGGAAAAAACTCATTGTAAATCGCAGATTAGGCAGACATTATCATGAAAACCTGCAAACTCAAGATTAAAAACAGAGACCTTTTAACAAAATGCAATGCTGTTGATTGTTTACCAAATCATTATATTTCAACCTCCTTGAGGTTTTGAAATTCTTCACCTAACCACCACAAGTTTCTAAATTGGACCATCTTCATTGAGTTTTCCAGATTGTTCAATAATCCCCCTTATAAAGAACAAAATGTTGTTTTTACTCTCATAACGATCTCATTCAAATTCCTTGGTCAAGTTCAACATTGAGGCCAATTAGAATTTTATATTTGTTTTATCTTTCTATATTAAAGTTAAAAATGACATTTAATTACCTCAAGGGAGGTCCAAGATATTTTTCTTCACCAAATTCGCTTGAATAATACCAAATACCCATTATTGGAGTCTTGTGGTTTGATCTTTAAAACTAACCATACCATATCATCCACATCTACTATTCAGAACTTACACCAAAAGATTAAAAGAATATCCTTTTTTTTTTTCAGTATCCAGAAATCCCTCAACCTTTCTATTCAGCAAGTTCTTAACTAGGGACTATTTTCTCCAAGACAAAGATTATCATAACAAAATTTTTTTAAACCATAAAGTTAAGAAATGAAGAGTCATATTCCAAACATACATTCTCCAAGACAATGGCATATTCTGGCCAGCGGCAAATAATAACTTCATTTTCATTCAGTATCTCTTTTAGCTGATCATACATATCATTGATGAAAGGAGTCATTGAGTTTTGCATTCTAACACCAGATCACTTTATCTGAAAGTAAGCAGTTTCTCATAAATTGTGAGAAAAAGAAATAAAACCCGACCACTTTACCGAAAAGTAAGCAGTTTCTCATAAATTGTCAGAAAAAGATATAATACTCTTCTTGCAAAGTAGGATCTTTTCCAGAATTCCTTCAGATTAATGCATTCTCTTAGAAAAGTATATAAATATGNTGAAAGAAAATCATATAATGGCGCAAGATAGTCATAGGTGGGTGTGGACAGATCCTTGACATAAGAATGGTATCTGCAAGCAGAACAAAATATTACACAGCATAATATCAATAAAAATTATCATTGATGAATGATTGAACATATGATTCTGTCGATTCTACCTCATTGCCATTCCTTAACTTGGTGTATGCATCAGATACCCCATAATAGATGCGAAGTTATCCAATAACGACTTCCATGGGCCATTTAGCAACAAATTTCTTTGCTGAAAATGTTGAGCTTTCATTGCAACTTCTAGCACCAGGTCATACGCTACAGTTTCTGCAACACAGCAACACTACAGTCAGAAAATGAGTTAGGTTAGTTTTATGAAGTAGATAATCCTATTCTTGCTACTGCCTCATATATAAATTTTGTGGTAAGAAAAAGAGTCTAAAGCCGAATCATCTCAAAAATGTAAGTCTAAAGCGGAATTATCTAAAAAATATAAGTTTTAGAAAACTATTGGAGGATATGACTGCACATAACTTTAGATTGTTATTCTCAACTTCACTAGTTGAATAGTTTATATACAGTTGGATTCTGCCAACAAGTTCATGCTCAGGTTCATGATATATGGGCCACCAGCTAATCTTGTAGCTCTGCATTCAACCAATCTTTAAGCTTCAAGAAGAGTTGTCTATTTTCCAAAACCTCAAAAACAAAAAAGCAATCCTGGAATTCTTACCAGGTCATCAACAACAGCAGCAACTTGAGCTACAACATGACCATAGCATTCTCCCTTGGAATCTTGAACTTCAATAATCAGATAAACGCCTTTGACAGAAACACCACCCACTGCACCCCCCACCCAAAAACAAAAAAAAAAAAAAAAAAAAAAGGGAAAACAACCTAATGAAAAAAGATATATACAACATGTGTTTTGCCAGAGCCTGTTTGCAACTGAGTTGCATCTTCTTCAGATGTACTTTTCAATCTCAACAAGCGAGGACAACTTTCTGATAACAACAGATAATCAGCTTAAGTTAGAAAATACAGAGAAAAAGGTAATACCAACACCAGTAGCATCAACGCAATAATAAGCTGGGAAAACAACTACTTATGATGCCATTATGTGATGATCTGTCTTTGCTTGAGCTCTTCAAGAAGCCTATATACATGAAGTATAGATCAAGAGCCAACCAAGGCAAATTATAACAATGACAAGGAATTAAGTTGCAGCTGGATTTTGTCCCTATCATTCATTCCAAATAATTCCTGACAGCTACCACTGATAGTTTTGAGCTTATCCTATCGAACTCCAGATCTACAGCAGCAACTTGGGAGACAATAGAGGCTCACACAATACAATGAATGAGTACACTTGTTGAGCACTTAAAAAGTAGAATCTAAGACCACTAAGTTCCAAATTTTACAGAGATTTTGCATACTTTGCACTGCTTCATATGATGATGAACTTTTACACGAAGTAGAAATCATGTTTCTCAAGATCTTTGAAACCTCTTTTATTTACTGGGCAGTTGCATGCACATATGCTAAACTTTGTTGTGGTAAGGAAACGTTTGCAGGAATATTAGGAGTTACATGAACTTTCCTTATTTCTTTCCACTCAGAGTTCAGAGCTGAATTCAGATTGGAGTTCTAATTTTACAGTAGATAGCCTCAATGACAAAAAACTTCAGCAAGGAGGCTCATCTAAACCTTTTTTCAAATATAAAACACAAAATGTAAAACAAAATTTAGCAGAAAAGTTCATGAAATTACAATTAAATGCTTAGAAAACAATAAGACTACTTTGCACTTTCATTTTTACAATAAGTCTTCCAAGAGTTTAGAGCAGTTCCTTTAGAAACTAACTCTGGAGATCGTTTCACTAATGGTTCTTCTTCAGGTTGCAATAATACTTGCTGTAAATGATGATGTTAAGAGGGAATGCATCATGATTAAAAATTGGAGTTTCATCACAAAAAAGAAATACATATTCAACATAACATGCCACTAAATCAAACCAGCATAGCATGCCTATGAACAATACAATTAAAGCAAAGCACGATAAGTTCCAATAATTTTGTTCGGCATACATAAACTTTCTATAGTCTAGTTCAATACCTCCATCTCCTAAATGCAATGCAGAGCCCAACTTAGAAAATAAAGCTTGCACCCAACATCTACATACTGGTTAATTGGAATAAGCAATTACCATTTCCTGCTCAGTGAACCACCTGTAGTAAAGAAAAAGTAATGCAGACAAATTGCTTTTATCTCTCCTTTCATATGTAACTAGAAGGCAGAAACTCCTCAGAGAATTCCTATCATTTGGCTACTACCCTTGTTCTATATGTTCATAGTTTCACTTTCATCAACACTTACTTCCTACTGCATATCAAGTATTGTATCTTCAAGATTCTTCCAGCAGCATAGAAAAAGTTGGACTGATAGCATCAGCATAGCTCCAAAATGCATAGATCCTGTTTTCTTTTACCAGTAAGGCTTCCATTCTTTCACCTCAAGTTCCGAGTCTAACTGCATATTACACCCTTCAAGTGGCTTAACCAAATGTAGTAACTTATAGAAGAACAATAAATGGAAACTGGAAAATAAATAAATGACAAAATAAAAGTATAGTTTATATTTGGAATAGGAACAGTTTCTGACTAGAGGCCGCATATGATTAACACCATTCATTCATCAGAGCATACATGCCATTAGCATTTGTGTATGGCAGTTAAGAATAGGAAACCTGTTTAGCTGTTGTTTCAATATTTGGCCCTGAAGTAACACAAGAATAACTATTTGTAGTGTATGTTCCTCTCAGAGAAGCATAGCCATTGTTGCTCACAGAATGCGCAAAAGATACTTCGGTGCTAGTAGCCGAATATGACAATTCTTCTTCTGCAGTGCCATTGCTACCCATTGGTTTGGAATATTTAGAAGCTGCACCAATGCCAATCTTACCATCTAGTGAAGATGACTTGACTGAATATTTCCCACCACAGACCTCTTCATCTGAATCAGCCAATATGTCCATGTCTGATCCAGAGCTACTATCATTGTCACTCATATGTGCTGTCTGTGACACTGATGCCATACCCGATGAAAAATATCCACTTGGAAAATTAAATGCGTGAGGTAAACCAGTGTCCCGACCACCATTTTGAAAATTAGTAATAATGTCATATTTGGGCCTCTAAGTCAAAATACTATTAGATATGTCTTTCTTGGCACCACCCTTCAAGCAGAAAGTCATATTATCAATTCCAACCAGCAACTTGCACTATACCTGAAAATCTAAAAGCAATAACACGAGACATTTAAAAGAGACTGTTTCGGGAATTCTCCAACCAGACAAAAAACTGATTACGGTGAGTAATTGCTTAACTGTCTATTAATCATGGAGACAGGCCTTTTAATGTAAAATTATTATTTAAACACGGCATGATAACAGTTCATAAATTACATTCAATGTAGTAACTGTCTGTGAACATTTACAAAAGGGACAAACAACCTTAGAGAGTGGGAACGAGCTCTATTGTATTTTGACATTCCTTCTGTATTTGGAAATCAGCAAAATACCCTTTCTAACTTAAGCACAGGTGGGTCCTTGCAGGGAACTCGGCACGCCTTTGAACTTTTGATCTTACATGCAGAAAACGTGAGAACGAATTACCGAAAAGTCTTGATCGAGGAGTATCATGTAAAGGAGCGAAGTACTTTGAATTTGCTGGTATGTGATAGGCAAAAATCAGGTATAATAGAAACAAAAAAAAAAAAAAAAAAATCAATATTGTCTTACCTGTCGAACCCATTTAAGGGCAATACTTTCGAGGCCTCCTGCGAACATTGTCTTAAAGCTTTTTCACCTGAACCAACAATCAAGAGAGAAAATCTTACTACCAAAATCAAAATCCACTTCAATTGAAGCTTAACAAAAACTTAGTTTGATTGACAACTGAGATATTGAAGGCAGATGATAAAAAACTGAATCTTATAATATGCTGCCTACGAAATGGAAATAAGAATCCCAACTTATTTTCCCTTTAATTTTTTCAGCAACCAAACAAAAATCAAACTTCAACACACATGAAATTTAATCCCAACAATTTACAGAGTGAATGTTAAATATCACAACCAAAATTTTCACGGTCAAAAGCAAATAAGCAACATTCTGTTTAGTTGGCTATTGAATCATGTAAGGATCATCATGAAAACACAAAAATCTTAGAATGATTTCGTCGTCTTCTTTTCTTAAGATTTCCCCGCAACCAAACAAAAAATAAAAAACTTGCTTAGAATTGAACTCAGTCAGTATAGTCACTGATCTTGCATCGAATACTCGAAGTAAAGAAGATCAAACACAATAAAAAAAAAAGGTGTCGAATGATAAAGAGAGTGAGAAAACAATCAAATAACAAAAAATAGTCGCATAATATAATCATGAAATTCACTTGCCTATAAAAGAAACACTAAAACAAGAAAATGTGAGTTCTGAGACAACACTCTACTAACCCAAAAGGAAAGAGCATTGCAATATTCATTTGCCCATATAAACCCACATTAAGTGTACAAAAAATTAAAAAAATAAGTAAGTTTAGAGGAAGAGAAAAAAAATGTACTGCTCACAGTGTAGGCAATGAAAACTGAAAATAATAGAGAAAGACAGAAACAACTAGACGAAGAGAGTCTATCAAATATAATGAGTTGTTTTTTCGCTTCTCTGCATATAAAGATTTTAATTTTTTTTTTTTCAATGTTCAACAATTAAACATTCCCATTGCTTTATAGTACTAAATTTCGGTCCTTTTTTTTTTTTTTTTCTTAAGGGGATTAAAAAGAGAGAAGTATTTAGATGAATAAAAATCAGAGAGGATATAGGGGAACTAATGGAGACGGGTTACTAACGTGAAGCTGGCGAGGCGGGTGAAGACACGCTCTTTTTGTAACGGTCGAATGCTGTTGTTCTTCAGTTCTCGTTGCCGGTTTGCTTTTGATGTAGTTTAGTTTAAGGCTTGTCTTAGTGTGTTGGCTTGGTTGGGTAAAGATATAAATTTGGTGCACACCGTAAAGACTTGGTGGTAGCCTACACTGGGTGACAATAAAATACAGTAGTAGATGATACTGCAACCAAACAAAGAGATTTCTCATAACATTCTCAATTGATGATGTATAAGAATGGAAATTATCATGAGTGTAATCTACCCCCTATAATTATATAAAAATTAAAATCCAAAATTATATGGTTCATTATTTAATAGGATGGATGAATACATTATGTTATTTGTATGTATGGCTCATTATTTTTCAAAATAAAATAAAATTTCAGGAGAACTTTGTTAAAAAATTTTAGAGATTATGGATGGTAATACAATAAATTACAAATACAAAATTAAATCAATAAATTAAGGCGTTTTAAAATTTTTATCTTTAAGAATAGATTCTATCATTTTAAAATAATATTTTAGTACAAATTAAATTTAATGGCAATCTAATATTTAGAATTTAATGGATTAATTCTATAAAAGTGTACTCTCAAATATATAATTTTGAAACAGTTATATATATTTTATTTTTTAATGTAAAAAAAGATAATAATAAGGAAGAGATTATTTCTCTCTTTTTTTTTTTTTAGTGACCTCTTTTTATAATATAAAATATTATACTATCATTAAACATAAATTAATATTATTATAATTGATCACTAATAAAAAAATATCATATTATTGGTCTTGGCTTTTTCTTCTTTCTTTTTATAATTTAATTGCATCTGGATCTTGATTCCTTGCGGATTTTATGTCAAAAATATTTATAGAAGAATTAAAAGTGAAAACAAGTATCAAATTAGAGGGGAAATAAATAAACATAAAAAAAGCTTCAAAAATAAAAATTATTCCTTGTGGCATTTGATGTATCCACATTATTAAAACTGAAATCAGATTGGTAATTTTGGAACAGGTAATTATCAGAGGCGTAATTATTATCCAAAATTATTTTTCTCTTTGGACTTTGCCCATGTAAATTCCTTGGATCAAAAATATCGAAGCAAATGTAGGAATGGACTGCAAACAAAAAAAAAAAAAAAAGAAAGGGTTCGAGTCATTTATTGAACTGACCCAAGCTCAATTCAATTTAGCCATTGTTGTGTTCCATTGTAACAGCCCAAGCGTAGCCCAATCCACTTATGAAATCATTGTTTGAATTGAAATCTGCTGGAATCGAAAGACGCTTATCTTGTTTGAATTGAATTCAATATTGAAAATTTCACAAAATTTATTTAAAAAATGAAGCTAAAAAAGAAAAAAAAAATTCATTAGATAATACCCACCCAGCTTACACCGATAAAGACAAGATTATGATAAATCTTCTAGTGTGTGTATATCGTCTAGTGTGTGTGTATATATATATGTATGATATGCTATTCGTATCATATTAACCCTAGAACCCAATGGAACCCTTCCCTGAAGCCGCCTCTCCAACACTAAAACCCCACTCAATTATTCAGTTCAGTTGAAGAAGTTGAGTCACTGATGGAGCAAAAGAACATGTTCTTAGCAAGTGCACTGAAAAAATATTGAATGATGACATAGGAGGAATTGGTTTCCTATGGATCATGTAATCCAAGAATTCTATTGCTTCGTTGGGATTGATATTACCTGATTTACAGTTTTCTTTGAGGAATTAATCAAGGTAGAGTTATGTCTTCCTCACGGTAAGTTTCAGTTATTTTCTTTTGTTTTTAGATCTGGAGATGTCCGAGTCTGAAAATATAGTTTAGAATTTAACTATTTTTGGTCATGTTTCAGGCGTTAGCTTTATTCTGTACGGAAAAGATGGAGAGATGCATCATCAGCATAATCTTCTTCTTCTGCCGCCAAATTCAGACCCAATACTGAAGAATCCAGCAGTGGATAGGTGTTGGAAATGCATTTGTACGCACGAGTTACGCATAAAAACCAATTACATCACAAAAAAAAAAAAACTAAACTCCTTCATTGATGATGAAGAATAAGACCCCGCTAGAAAACTGTAAATGGGGTAATATCATCCCCAACGATGCACTAGAATTCTTTGATTACATTATTCATATGCGACCTAACTCCTCTTGTGCAGTCATTCAATAGGTTTTTGCTGTACTTGCTAAGGATTTTAAACATTCTGATAATGTTGTTTTGCCTTACAAGAGATTGAATTAGATTTTTGTTGTTCTTCCTATCTTATGTATGTCATCTACAAATAAATAAATAAATATTATTATTATCATTATCATTATCATGATGTTCTTGCTGAGAAATTTATTTTGCTTTACAAGAGATTGTAGCAAGAGATTTAATACAATTGCGGTGTTAGCGTTTCCAATGGTTTGTGATGTTGTAACCATTTTTTATTAATCACTGGGTTTAGAAATTTTGATATAGGTCCACCATGGAGCCTGGTGTTTGCTTTATTTACATATAAAAGAAAGCCACAAACAGTTCCATAGAAACCTCCCCCACACTGTCATGTACAATCAGAGCTTGCAATCTGCAAGAAAATCGAGTGTTTTCTCTGCCATGTAAGAAATGCTTTTAGTTTGCAAGCCGCGTTGTCATCATGATTAATTAATTGTATGCACATTCTTTGCTTATCCAACAACTGCCATATAAGAAATGCTTCTAGTTTGCAAGCTTCATTATCATAATGATTAATTACTTGTATGCACATTCATTGCTTATTCAACAATGCAAATGCAAATAAATTACCTCCAGACTTTAAATTGGCAAACTGAACTTGGCATTTATTTCTAATTATTGAGGTTATTAGTTGGAATCTTATAAATCCTTGATATAACTTTGCAGAAAAGGTTACATTTCAACATTAAATCCCAAATAAAAGCAAGTGTTTAGCAAACATTTTACATGAAAGATGTCTTCAAACAAACAATTTAGTTACCGAACGTGTCCTTGATTCCCTTGGAAATGATTGATTTATGAACTAATAAAATTCTTTAATTGCATAAACAAAACTGTGTAATTGCCAATCAGATGGTGAAATAGAAATTTTTTTTTTTACTCAATATAAGATTCTATGCAACAAACAAAGAAACAACATAAATACCAGTCTATTGATAGACATCACTGTATGAAAACTGCGTACATGTCTGCTTGAAAACTCTGTGCTCTACATTCATCTTCTGAAATAGCAAACAAGGCTGGGCAAAACCAAATAGTCCCTGCCCTTCAGTCATCATTTGTGCCAACAACAGCTGCTTAAGCTCTTCAATTTTAGCAAAGCAACTCGTCCCTACTTGTCTGTTAAGTACAAACTGCAAACCTGGTTAGCATACTCTTACCATTCCTATGGAACAGAAAATTCAAACCATTTTTAATGGCTGCCTTGTATGGTAGATAACGGGAGGTAAACCAGAATGTGTAGCCAAGACCCACAACTTCCATCAAATTAGGAAACTGAACTCCAAAGATTGAATGTCTTTAAATTCCAATTGAGCAGGATATGAAAATTATTATTCATGAGTCAAATAACTCCAGATTCACATATTGAAGTTGCATCCACACGCACCAACGGAATAGAATCAATAGCACCAACCACCACCAATGCTTGCCACACAGCCAGCAAAGCACTGCTTCCAATGTTATAAATTTCAAGGTTATTTTAGAAAAATTTTTCATTAAACTAAAGGCAAAATTATAATTTTATACTTTATTAATTTAAGAATATTTTCATTTAGGTCCAAATGGCTATGTTTGGTGGATAAAAAGTGAAACTAAGACTTTTGCCTCTAAAATCCTCCCTTGACCAGATTTTTCTTCATTTCTTTCATTCTCCAAACTTCTCCAAGCTTCGACCATCTTCCATTACTCTTCTCCTTCATGTATTCCAACATCTACCATTGATAACCCACCAAAACAATCTAGAAAAATTTGTAAAAAAAATCATCTAGCCATAAACAACCCTAGACTAAGCCATAAACATCTAGAAAATCATTTAATTTTAATTAGTTTTCTTGGTGAAAAAATTGAAAGAAAATTCAAGGAAGAGAATATTAAGCTTAGAGGATTTGTGGTAAGTTTCTTAATCATTTTCATACTTAAAAATCATGTTAGAAGTTAACTAGAAGCATGTTTTGATTTTTAAGTTTAGAAACCCTAGAAACCAAAATTCTAACATGTATATATAAAAATGTTTTTAGTTTCATTTTTAATGAATTTAATACTTATATCATATAACATCCTCAAATCTAGGTATTATTCTGAAATCTTAGTATAATTATTTTTATGGTATATCTTAAGTTTTGAATTGTGAAATATATAAAATAATTTTTATAACCCTAGTTAGAGCTATTTTAGCAAAAAAATTGGTCAAAATAATGATAAAAGGCAAAATTATCATTTTAGGTAGGCGTTAATAGACTAAATGATAGACGATTGAATTAAGGGTTGTATTTTAGTAATTATTAGAGAAAAATATAGGTTAGATAACCTTAGAACGGTAAGAATCGTCAATTTGTCGAAAAAAGGTAATTTTATCGAAAAGAACAAAATAATCAATTTGTCAGCACCACAAAGGTTAGATTAAAACTCAAATTTTTAAAAATATTAGAAATATTATTAGAAGTATGTAGAAAAAAATAGAATCAAATTTAGACAAGAATACCCTTAGAAAAGAGAAAAAAAAAAGGACCAAAATGATCAATTTTCTTTCCTAGGGCAAAATGGTTATTTCATAAGAAATTTTTGAATTTCAAGACACTAAAATATGATGAAATAAAGTGAAAGAATTTGAAAACAATTTAGGTAGTTTCATAATTTTCTTGGGAGTCAAATATAAATTTTAGAAGGTTATTGGATAAAAGTGTAATTTTGACAAAAATATAAAATTGGATAAGATTTTGACTTTCTAAAATTGGATGCATTCGATTGATTTTCTTCTCTCTCTTTCAGTAAGGCATTCTCTCTATTCTCTTCTAAAATTTTTCTATTTTTTTAAAAAAATCAAGTGAAATCTTACAATCCGTTCGATTAAACGCGTTACCATAGAAAAAAAAATTATTCTATGCATTAAGAGTATTAATTTGACAGTAAAAATTCTTAATTTCATTAAATTTTAATTTTTGGATTTGTTGGAAAAGTGATTTAAATGGTGGTTTTATGGTTTAAATGGTATTTTAGGTATTTTTTTAATTTGAATTTGGTGTAATAGCTATCGCCTTTAAATTTGAGGTAAGAACCCTAAACTCTAACTTTGTAATTTAGAGATTTTATGGAATTGATGTATAATTTATGAAATTGAGTGTTTGGAAAGTAGATTAAAGTGAATAGAATTGTATAAATAGAAAAAATTTAGTTTATACATAATATGATATATTCGATCACTATTTATAGAGTACTTAAATACTTGATTTTAATGTGTTTTGATATACTTAAATGTGTATAAATATATTTAGAAATAAATGAAATTGGTAGAAATTGATTTAGATGTGTAAAATAGAAGAAAAATAGAAAAACGACAAAATGATCCATTTTAGATACTATTTATTGGGTGTTAAATTATGATATTTTGATATGTTTATATGTTAACAATTATATTGGGAATAAATAAAATTAGTAGAAATTAGTTTGAATTTGTAAAATGAAAGAAAAATAGAAAAAATGGCAAAATAGTTCATTTGAAGTACTGTTTATTTGGTGTTAAATTGTATTTAATTTAATGTGTTTATGTATTAATAATTGTATATAGTACAAGAGAATTGGTAAAAATTGGGTTGAATGTGCAAAACAAAAAAAAACAGAAAAAAGGGTAAAATTATCAAATTAAGGTATTGTTTAATTGATTTTGGGTGATCATTTTGTTCAAGTGGATATGTGTTGATTAATTGAGTATACATGTAAATAATTGAAAATTGATTGAGTGAAAAAAAAAAATAAAGAAAGAAAAAAGAAAATTTCATTACCAGAAAATGAGTACGAGCGTGGAATTTAGAAGTGTTTTAAATGATTGATTAAATATGTGTGTGTATATGTGTGTGTGTGTGTGTGTGTGTATATAATTGTATGGAGTTAATGATTAAGTATTCTTTATAATTACGCCTTATTTTGTCAACATCCATTGTCGAAAGAGGTATTTTAAAATACCTTTATGATGTTGTATGTTTAATGTAGGGATACCTTAATATAGGTGTGTGTGTGTGTGTGTGTGTGTGTGTGTGTGTGTGTGTATGTGTGAATTGGTTATTGGTATTATTAGAAATATTTTTTTTTTTATAATTGATTTGGTGGTATATATATTGATAGATGTTGAAAGGTAGCGATAGGTATAAATTATTTTATATTGAGATGAAATTATAGAAATGTTGCATATGTGATTATTAAAATTTTAATAAATTATCAAAATACTTTTGAGTAATAATAAAAGATAAACGAGTAATATGAGCATATGATTAATTGTGGAGAGATGTATAAGTTGCCAACATTTTTTAAGTACGAATGCGAAATTTTTTCACACATCGACAGAGCCGCTTAAGACAAAATAGAATAATGATTTATTATTTACTGTAGCGCTTTTTGGGGTATGTGGAATCCACAGTGGTCCTTGTGGTGTCCGAAATTGTATGTGAGAAATTACGGCAGTCCTCCATGACACTTTTGGGCACGTTGAACCGATGGTAGAAAGCGGCAGTTCGCCATAACGCCCTTAAGGGCATGTTGTACGCCTTTGTGTTTTTATGTTATAGAAAGTAGTATTCTTTAGTATAAACTATCTCTTCTTCAATAATTCAAAACATTGTTCAATCGCATTGCAAGTGTTTGAGTGTTTTATCTTAAAAAACTCTTTTGATGTAGTTGATTGGTGTCTATCTCTAAAGTTACTTAAATGGTGATGTTGTTCTCTAAATGGTGAAAGAAACTCCATCGCATTGGTGTAACCATAATCAACTAAATAATATTAACCTATTAACATAAATAAAATATAAAAAATAAGGTCACGATATAAAGTGTACAATCTTATAATCTAAAGACAATATTGGTCATATGTATTATCGTGATAAATATTTAAACCATTTCTTTTAGTTACAACATCTCTTAACACATACATATCATGAATTAAACATTTTCATTCCAATAAGATATAAATAAATCACATATCTTATGAACGAACACCTAACAAACTTGTTGCAATTTAATTTTTACTAGTTTTATATTTTGATTTATTAGCCTTTGAAACATAAACCTTTATATATGTACCATATAATGCTCCCAAACAATTCTATATTATAATATTTAAAACATTTGTAAGTCAATTTACATAAGTATATTAGTCAATAATAAGTATTCATACAATAATATATATAGCTTAAACCATAATAGTGTTGGGTTCATTAAATCTTTTATATTGGCTTAAGTATTTTTTAAAATTTTTTTTTTTTACATCTAATCATTTCTTTTAAGCACTCATGGAAACATTTAGTAACTGTTCATCTAAATATTTTAAAATTGAAAGCAACCACCCTATTCTTTAAATGGTGTGCTAAACATGCAAAAATATTGTCAACATCCCCTCTGGCTAGACATTTCTATTACCAATCAAACCTTCTTTCTCACGAACAAGCTTACATAATCTGGTAAAGGCTTACTTATCAGTTCTTAATTGTGACAAATATTTCACATCACTTTCAAAAATCAAATTATATAAATAGTATAATTGTTGATAAACTCTATAAGATAATTTGGGCCTTTTAATCTTTATTCATAAATTATAATAGTGCACACAACCAATATCATTTACAACGTCATCATCAAATTTTGTATAACTACGATAAGTCTTTGCTTTCTTGCTAACAAACAAATCATGCCTATATCTAAGCATAACAAATTTAGCTAATCAATATTTATGAATTCCAATCAATCAATATCAATATCAATTCTCTAACTTAGATGTCATGAAATACATGCAGTGGCTAATAAAGAAGCTCTACTCATAAAAAAAAAAATGCAAAATCTATTAATACAATATTTCAATAAGAAATTATACATTCTTAATTACAAAACAGTATTAATTCATAAAAATAGTGAATAGTAAACAAATTTATAAGTGTAAGCAAAAATACTCATTAAACATATGTAAAAAAACAATTATGAGGCATATATTTAATTTTATTAAAATTTAATATGATTATATATTATAATCATGTTGAACAATTTGTAAATTTTTTAATTAAATTAAAATTTGATTTAAAAGGATAAAAAAATCAACTAAATAAAGGAATATAGACAAAAGATCAATCTTTTCTTTATTCAAATAAGTATGGCATGAAATTAAGTGCATATTCTAGATAGACAAAAGGGTAAAAGAACAATAATAATTCCACTAGAATATATATGAGTCATTGTGCAAATCATAGCAATCAATAATCCATTCTAGAACATAAAAATGGTATTAGTGTGGTTATATTTGTAAAGTTTTTCATACATAAAAATATCAACTATTTTAGAATTTTATCATTGTTTATTTAATATTTTTCTTTTATAATTTATATATGTATATGTGTGTGCGCACACATGCACCCATTTTGATTTCCCTAAAAAAATTCAATGCTAGGCTTTTTGACTATTTGATTACAATTGATGATAACCAAACAAAATAAGGAGAACAAGCTGATGGGTGGTCATCATGACTCAAGAAAGTCAAAAAAGCATGCAAAAGCAAAATTAGACACTGAACTTGGAGTCGTGAAGGGAATTGACTTAAAAAATGTATAGATGGTAAGCTAACATCACCTTTGGAGTGGCAATTGGAATTTGGAAAGGTTAGCTAGAAGATGCAAAGGTTCGGATCGAAGATGTTCGCGAGACAGCCCAAGCAAAAATTGGCACTCAAAGGCTTGAGGAGCAACCCGCGAAGCAAAACAAAAGAAAAGGGAAGTGGAAATAGCTGGCAGCGGCGGTGCAACAAGGTGTAGAGAGTTGCAGCACAAAAAAATTTGGAGATGGAAGTTTCACGTAGGATTTTGAGCGAATTTTGGTTTTTATTATTATTTTTAAATGAAGAACAAAATAAATATTGTATTATTAGGTGAAAATAAAATGATCAATTTTAAAAATGAAAATTTTATTTTCAAATTTTTTTTGATAATCAAATTCTTATTCCCATTGCATGGGTTCCATTAATTTTATTCCTATTCCATTATCATTTTAACAAATAAAAAATAGATTTTTGTAATTCTAGATTTCGAATTCTGATTTCAAGTTAGCAAAACAGCATGAATTCACTAATTGTTGAAGAATGAAACACTACTTGCTAAGTCGTCAAAGAAAACTGTGAATGGGTTAGCATCACTTCCAAAGGTGCACCAGAATTCTTTGATTGCATTATTCATGTGCGATCTAACTCGTGTATTCAATGGGTTTTTGCTGTACTTGTTAAGGATTTTAAACATTTTGATAATGTTGTTTTGCCTTCCAAGAGACAGAATGAAATTTATTGTTCTTCCTATCCTATATATGTCATCTACCGACGAATGTACAATAATATTATTGCTATCATTGTGTTCTTGCCGAGGATTTTATTTTGCTTAGATTGAATACAATTGTGGTGTTCTTAGCTGTTTGATTGGATCAATTGCTTTTGCATGCTGACCGTGTTTCCGATGGTTTGAGAATTTTGGAACCATTCTCGATTAATGACTTAGTACTTGGGTATACAAATTTACACAAAAAAGCAACACAGTTCGTAGAAGCCTCCATTGACTTGATAATATTTCCTTGTGTTTTCCATGGAAGCGTTCACGAAATCAGAGCTAGCAATTTGTATGAATATTGAAAGTTGCCTCTGCCCTGTTAGAAATGCATTTAGTTACTGCAAGCTTTATTTTCGTAATGACTATTTTCTTACAATACACTTTCTTTGCTTATTCACAATGCAAATAAAAGCAAGCGTCTATCAAACATTTTACATAAAAAATGTCTTAAACAAACACTTGCATAAACGAAACTGTAACTGCCAATCGGGTGGTGATATAGGAAAAACAATTTTACTCAATATAGGATTCTTTTCAACAAAGAAAGAAAAAATATACATGCCTTCTACTAAACTATTGATAGATATCACTGTATGAAAACTGCCTAAATGTCTACTTGAGAACTGTGCGCTCTACATTCGTCCCCAGCAATAGCAAACAAGGCTGGGCAAAACCAAATAGTTCCTGCCTATCAATCATCAGTTGTGCCAAGAGCCAGTCGCTTAAGCTCTTCAATTTTAGCAAGCAACTCGTCCCTACTTTTCTGTCAAGTACAAACAGCAAATCTGGTTAGCATACTCTTATCATTCATACCAAAGATTAAAAAAGTCCAAACCATTCTCATTGGCTACCTTGAATAATACATATCGGGAGGTGAACCAGAGTGTGTAACCGAGACCCACAATTTCCATCAACTTAGGAAACTGAATTCAGAAGATTGAATATCATCAAATTCCAAATGAACAGGGTACGAATATTAGCATTCATAAGCCAAATATCTCCAGCTTGCCATATATAAATTGCATCCATACACACCAATGGTATAGAATCAACAGTACCAACAACCACCAATGCTAAGCACAGAGCAAGCAGAGCACCGCTTCCATATAGAAGAATTGAATATGCATCCTTCAAGTCAAACTGCAAATATTCAAGAAGTCATCAATATGACCAAAAATATGTAAGACTAGTTAATATGTTAAATGCATGTTGTTCCCAAGTGGATAGAGCCTAACTGGTTAGATATCTGACAGTGAAGCAAGATCCTCAAACTAAAAAAAGAAAAAAAAGATTATACTTCATTTGTGTCCATGGATGAGGTATGTGATTTAAAAAAAAAAAAAAAAGATATAAGCAAGTTAACAATAAATTCCTACCCAAGTAATCCGTAAGCAAGCTATAACTAATAGCAAATGAATGCAAAAGCAAGCCACCATGAGAACACTTTCCCACTAGGAAGACCATGAGGAGTCATGTATACATAGAACACTTGGAATAATGCAGCCCCTTAAAACCATAAATCAATCCTTCCTCCCATGCATTTGGTATTTACATGAAAACCACATTAGCTTCTTCTGTGCAATAAAGCAAAATTGTCAAATTGTAAACCCAAGTTATGATGTACAAGGTTTGATATGTGGTTACTTAATCATCATGCCATCAGGAATCTCATAAAAGGAACAATCTGATAACCTAGTGAAGTCAAAGCCATTGGCATGAGAGAAACATACAATTGTCAAAGAACAAAATGATAAACCAACTGAAGCAAGGACAAACAATCAAATACCCAAAGAATAATTTCCCTTTTTTATCAGTAAAACTTACAATACAAAGGAATCTAACCATAAATGAACAGGATAAAATGCTAATATATAATGAAGATACTGAGTCATTACTTTTAAAGGAAACTACATAAAACAATTTTATAAGCACTTTCTTACATTCTAGAACTCATCATAGAAACTAATTTGCAGTAGTGATGAATTTGAGATGAACTATTTCATATGTAACTGTTCATATAGACATAAAGCTGAATGTAAGTCAGCAATTATAAAATGTAACGATAGGCATAGAAAAAGTGCATAAAATAGTGAACATCAAAGTGGACTCAGAAAAAGTCAGCTTCATCACCATTTACTAGTGTTTGCGAGTAAGAGAGTGTGAGACACAGATATAACGATTAGCAAATAAAAGGGAAGAAGGAAAAACAATAATTATTATTTGAACTAGGTATTAGCAAATATTCCTTTCAAGGTAACATCTCAATGTCAGCATTAACATATTATAAGTATATCCATATCAAGCAATTGTCAAATTCAAGAAAAGCAAAACCATGCCAAGTATAATGTATAAAGTAACATCAAGCATGGACTTTACCCCAATGGATAAATGAACAACAAATGAAAATACTTTTGAAACGTGAGCAAGATTATCATTACATTAAAAAACCTTAAACAATGCAAAAAGAAATTTAAAAAAACTAGCAGGGACCAAAAATGACAATTAAAAAGGAACAATCAAGCCAAAGAAAGATGAAATTGAGTGAATGAACAAAAGAAGGAAGAAGAAAGAGGAATATATTATTCATATTTAAGAATGATAGAAAAAAAAAATTAGGAAACATGTTGCTCAGGTAACCGCTCAAGTCGACATGGTTGTCAATGTTTCATCAAGAATTTACAGAGACTTTCAATAAACTATAATGATCATCATAGCAATTCATATGTTTGAACAGGATCCTAACCAGAAGCTCAAGAAATGGAAATGGCAGGAAAATACTGGCGGGAACCAGCAAAGTCCATTAAAAGGAAAGAAAGAAGGAAGAAAGAATTTAAAAAAAAAAATTACAAAAAAAGAGAAAAGAAGGTATTATTCTTATTGAAGGAGAAAAAAATTGTAAATTATGTTGCTCAGGTAACCGCTCAGAACGACATGGTTTGTTGATGTTTCTTCAAGAAATTATAAAGACTTTCAAAAAAATCAAGCTATTCTCACAGCAACTGGTTTTCATTTGCAGAAGAGATCCAAAAAACAATATTTTAAAAATGAAACCACCAAAACAGTATTAGCAATAACAATTTATTAAACTAAACTTAAAAATGTCCAACTTTGTCATCTTTTAACAATGAAGGACCAATTTAACAACAAAAAGTCCAGAATCATATTGAAATTGAGGGAGCAATCTTAAGCATAGTTACCAAGAAATTGAGATAAAAACAAAGGCAGAAAGGATGAGCATACAGGAGAACAGCACAAAGGTATGGAGGGGTGTACAAAACTGCATAACTATGTTTTTAAAATCTACAGTTGCTCAGGTAACCGCTCAGGATCGACATAATTGTCGAAGCTTCACCAAGCATTCCATGAATACTTTCAACCAGTTGAAAGCATCATCATAGCAACAGCTTTTGGTTCTCTACATGGTAAGGTAAAAAGACATAAATAGACCAAATAGAAATCAGCTTAGTTAAAATATCAAAAATAAAAAAGAAGAAACTAAAAAAATACCATTGTAGTGTCTGCAAGGCAAACAAGCTTACTTAAGCACAGAACTAAATCCATTAACAATGGCTTATATCCAAATTGGTAGGCTTGATGCCACCTCTGCCATCTCAAGTGTTATTCCTCAAACACAAAGGAAAAAGGAAAAAGAGAAAACCAACGTATGTTTCAAAATATTGAGGGCTAGTAGGAGCAATGCTTAAGCCAGAAAGAATCCCTTTGGAAGATATGCTTAATTACTATTACATGAAAAATATATGTTAAAAATAATATACTCAGACAAACATATATGCACATAATATGGCTCCTCACTATCATGAAACAAACTATAGTGATTTATAACAAACCTTTATATTAAGTTTGTCCAAGAGTTCAAAAGTCTGCCCATCCACAGGCACAGGTGATTCTTTTTTGCGTACTTTTGTTGGCAAACTTTCATTGTAGATATTCTTTTCAACTGCTGGAACATCTTCAACAATGATTGCACCATCTCGTTTATCCCCATACTGACCTGCTCCACTTAATGTTTCTTCAGAAGTTGCTGCTCTTGGAAATGGGCTTGTGTAATAGAGATTTCCTGAAAAAGTAATATCAATCAGTGTATTAGAAATAAATTTCAGTTCATTTATTTTATAGCTTCTTGGAGAAATTAACGAATTGAGCTCTTAATAATCAGCCCTGAGAAACATGCTCAAATTGTTGATAGCCAATGTCAATATCTTGACGCATCATTGAACTTCTAGCTGTATGCTTGATAATATGAAGATACGGTCCTGTAAAATTCATGGTTTTAACATCACTTCTCCCTTTTTCTTGTTACCTTTCTGTAAACTGTTTATATCCAGCAGCTTTTAGTTTATTTCTTCTTTTTAAATTATTTTCATTTACATATTAAAAAGGATTATCTTTCTCAGAGTGCATTCAAATAATGAATATGAGAAATCAACAAACCTGCCCAAACACAGAGCACATACTCATTTGGTAAAGTGTATCAGCCCAATGAAAACAAAAAATGAGTTACAAGCAATTTATTGGCTAAACACAAATATTTGATAACATCAGAAGTTCAAAACTAAACTTCTCCAGCTAAATAACAAGAAGCTAAATATCTACAATAACTAAGCAATCAGGGATAAAAAAACAGCAAAACAATGCAAGTGCTCTGTTTATATCGACTCTCTCCAGTCTCCATGCCAACAAACAGAGTAAATGCGATAAAACTACATGTTAAAAAAAGGACCGCGACGTCGAACACCATGGAAAACCATAAACAAGAAAGCACAAAACTGGGTGTATATATATATATATCTAACTTTAAAGGGGAGAATGCAAAAGGGATGACCTTACAATGAAAAGTCTAACCCTTAATAGCCCCTTAGCAGCTTAAACCTCAATCATCCATACACGGGTTTTAAGAACTTAAACAATCAGCAAATGAAAAACCCATAACACAAAATAAATAAAAAGAAAGAGAGGAAAATAATTAAGTAGACCTAGGGTTTTGTATCGTACGGGAGCGTAGGCCATAACCGGAGCGAAAGACTGGGGCTTGCTTCAGAGAACGAGCGGATTTGGTGTGGAGAAGAGAAGGGTATGTAGTGGTGAAGGATAAATGGTGATTGTTGCTGGATATATTGGAAATGGCCGAATGTGTGGGGGTACAGAGCTCCATTTTCAGTAGACTGAAATTGAGCGAGCGAGATAGTGAAATGTTATTTAAATTTATAGGACTGCACTTGTGTTTTAGGGTTCTCCTGTCTCGTCTCGTCTCGTCTCGTCTCTTGTTGAAGGGAAATGCTTTGTCACATTTAAAATATAAAATAAGAATAATATTTACAGCACATTTCCAATAACATTATCCAATATTTTATTTTATAAATAAGCTGTATTCGGTTTGAATAGATTTAGATTTAAAATTTAAATTTATTTAAAATTATCATATTTAATTTTAATCAATTTAATATTATTTAATAATAAGACTTAAAAGTGAATCCATTTAAATTAATAATTATTGATTTAAATTTAAATTTAAATTTAAAATATTATTATAATTATAATACTTAATTATTTTATTAAATTATATTTATTTTTATACTCAAAAAATAAATCTAATTATAAATTTATATTAAAATATATTTTTTTAAAAAAATAAATTTAATTATAAGATTCACATCAAATTATATTTATTATTAAAAATAAAAATAATTTTATTAAAACAATCATCTATTAGATTATTAAATATAAATTTTTTTTAACGTAAAATAATTAATAAAAAATTATTAAATATAAAATTTTTAATTTTTTTTTTTACATCTATTAAATTGGATAGATTTAATCAGTTTGAATTAAGATTCAATCTAGAAATGAATCCAATTATTATTATTTAATTTTTTTAAAAATAAAATCGATCCAATAAATTTTTAAATCGATCATCTTCAATAGTTCAGTTTAGATGTGCCTACTATTAGCAATGTGTAGAGTTTTATAAACACATAGCAATGAGCATCTACCTAAATAGAATTGATTATCAAGATAATTAAAAATGTAACCAGAATTTTTTATTTTGTAGTTTGATTGCATTTTAAATAAAATTTCTTGATAAGTTTAGAAAACTTTGATGTGAATTTTGATAAATATGAAATAAATTTATTAATTAAAGTCAACTGGGATAATTCATAAAAATAAATAAAAATAAAAATTATTAAAAATAATGTATTTTTTAAGAAATTATTAAAAAAATAAAATATAAGAAAATAAATAAAAAATTAATTTTAAAATAAAAATATATAAAATTTAATTATAATAGTTAAAAATGATTTTTCAGTAGTCAAAAGTTGTCTTTTTAAGTGTTTTGTAATCTTTATTTTCAAAATTATGTTTGGCAAAATTAACCAATCATACAACAGTTTTGGGGGAAAAAGAAACCAATTGCTAAATTTATTTCAAAAAAATTCTCTTGATAAGTTTATTTCTAAATACAATTTAATATGTCTCGCAATATACCATAATTCTTTATGGACGACAAAATTCTTTGTGTAGACGGGCCCGTAGAGTCTCGGCCCATTTGGAGCGAAGAACGATGTGAGGATTGATCATTTCTCCTCCTTATTTAACTTTTTAAAATTAAAAATATAACTAATATAAATTTATATTTTAATACACACATATATGTAATTAAATTTTAATTCTTATCCATTAAATAAAATTTTAGTGAAATAAAAGTAACAATTAATTAATGTTAAATTAAATGACTAATTATAATTAAAAACTAAATTTTTTTAGTATATTAATGCAAGATTAACAAGAAAAGAAAAAGAGTCATAAAATTTATTTTCTTTATCTACAAATAAAATATATTTTCTATAAAATTAATAAAAAGTTACGAACTCTAAATATTTTATTTAATTTAATTTCTCTAATGTCATTTTATTGTTATTTTTACTAAAAATTAAAATTATAATTTATTGACGTATTAATAAATTAACATTTTTATATAAATTAAAATTAATAATTTATTGACATGTTAATTTATTAATTTTTTTGTTAAAATTTATTAATATTTAACATTTTTTTTATTTAATTTTGTTAAATCTCGATGAGAATTCCCTTTCTAAAATGAAAATGGTTGGGACCACAAATATTTTCTAAAATGGGTATAGGGCAGAGTGGGAATGTCATTCCTAAAATGAGAAAGGGATGGACGATCTCTTTAGCCTATTCCCTGCCAGTTGCCTTCCCTATGCTATAATGCATTATTTATATTAGTTCAAAATATATGCATAAAACTAATAAAAAAAAAAGATAATTCAAAGTTAATATCTTGATATGTTTTATTGAAAAATTGAATATTTTAAAGTTGATGGCTCGACAAGCTTTCATTAAAACTTGATGATAAACTTAATCCAATATTTACCTTAATTTTATTAAGATAGTAAAGAATTGTCAATTTGTCAATATAATTTTAATTATTCTCTCAAGTAAAAAAATATGCTCTTGAATTAGACTCATAACCGTATTCATCCTTCAAAATGTCAACAAAATAAAATTACATGTTTGATATTTAAAATGTTAAATATACAAATATGATTTGAAAGGTTCAATCAATAAATTTTTATATTAATTTTTTTAATTATTTCTAATGGACTAATTTTTTTAGTGAATAAATTGTGGTAATTCTTACTAAAAAAATTATCTTTAATTAAAATAGTCTTATAAAATTCCCAACATCAAACTCAACAAGTCTTTGTTATTTATCAACCTTTTTTTATATTTTGCATTAAAAATGGAAGGGCATTAAGATGGATAAGTAATGGCATGAATTTGTTGAGGTTGACTAACAAAATCCTTTATCTAACATGCTTGTGAACTAAACAAGTCTATGGCATCAAACTCAATAAATATTGTTTTTTACATGCTTCCTTTTTGTACTTCACATTCTAAATGGAAAATCATCAAGAATTGACATGTAATGACATGAATTTGTTGAAGTTGATTGATAAAATCCTTTGCCATGCCAGGTTCACGAACTTAATCAAAAACTAGGGTTAAGTTTACAGGAGCATGAGGGTTGACTCCATATTTTACTTGAAAAAGACTTAATCGGTATTATATTTTATTGTGTCATGATTGTGAGCAAATTTTACTTGATAGATTTCGATCCTATATCTTCCAATTGTCACCAACTAAACAATGCAAATGATTACCAACAATTAATTCACCACCTTAATTTGGCCATTAGTTTGAAGATGATAGATAGGGATGGTAAAGTTTTCCATAGAAAAGGGACCCACATGAGTCTATTCGCTCATAAAAGAACAAAAAAGGAAGAGAGGACAAATAAGGGGATGTATCCTATCTCCATTTTAATTTCAAGGCGGAGAAGGAATATTGACAATTCCTAATCCCTCTGTTACTAAAATAAATTTATATAGGAAGGTTTCTCAATGGCAGTGCAAAGAACAGTGGAAGAATGGAACAAAAAACTTGATTACTTTATTCATTGAGAAAAAGACCTATATATAAGCCGTATATTAACAGATGAGAACCAAAAAATGGTAGCTAACCAAGAGGACTGTTTCCTAAAGACTAGGTAACCCAAAAAAAAGTGCACAAGTAATAACAAATTCCTATAGATCAGGACAAATACAACACAGGTAGACAATAAGAAGTTTTGATTTTATTCAACAATTCCTCCCTTAAACTAATGTCTATTAGTTTAGATACAGAAAGAAAAGCCTCTTTCATTTTCGACTTTCCATCATGCAAACTCTAAGCAGCTTCCTAAGCTTTTGAAATGAGCAAGTTTGAGAGGTTTTGTAAACAAATCAACAACTTGATCTTCACTTCTACAATAAAGAAGATCAATAACTTTATTCTTTGTGAGATCATGCCCTAACATTAATATGCTTGCTTCATCCATGCAGAACTAGGCTCTTGGACAATTTAATGGCTAACTTGCTATCATAAAATATAGGGGTAGCACCTTCTTGCTTGAGGTGAATATCCTTAAATATATTTTTCAGCCATAATTGATTGACAAGCACATACTGTTGCTACAACAAATTCAGCTTCAATGGTCGATAAAGTGACAATTGATTGTTTGCGTGATGGCCATGAAACGATACCTGATCCCATCATAAAATAATAACCCGATGTGCTTTTCTTATCATTTGGATTACTAGCGTAGTCGCTATCTGTAAAACTAAATAATTTTGATTTTTCACCACTCTTATGCATTATTCCATAATTAGTTGTGCCTTACAAATATCTAAAAACTTATTTTACAGCTAAGAGATGCATTTCCTTTGGATACTCCATGAATCTACTGATGAGACTTGCAGCATGCATTATATCGAGTCTTGTTGCAGTTAAATACATTAAGTTTCCTACAATTTATTTGTAAAGAGTGCTGTCAACCCTTCTTCCTTCTGGATTTTTAACAAGCTTTAAACCTATCTTAGCTGGTGTGCAAACAGAATTGCAATATTCATTCAGAAGGAGCTTTGCAAAATGTGTTGATTATTCATAATTAGTTCTGGTTGAGAGACTTATTATTGCGCATGTAAATATATAGGATTAAATAAAGCTTCATTTTCTAACAAATGTCAAGTTTCTTGCAGAAGAAGAGGCTCCATCCAAAGTGGATACTCTTTACTCTCAGCTAGCGGGTGGTGTGGCGCCGGGACAGTTGGGTGTTGGCTACCCTCCTCAATCAACTTTAGATGCTATGCCGCCAATGCATGTTCTAATTATATTGTTTTCTCTCTTTTTCTATACATTGTTGCCCACAGACATACACATACACCTCCTCTATGCAGCATTACTGCGCAGATACATACGCTTTTCGGTGGTAAAATGAACTATTCTTTTTCTATATTTTTTTAAAGCACCATATTCACTACTGTTTAGAACATCATTAATATTTGATTTTTCTTTTACAAGTTTCTATATTAGCATGATTTTTTAACTAATTTTTACAAATTGATTTGGAAATAAAAAATTAAAATATCAATTATTTTGTAATATTGAGATGATTTTTTTTTTCTCTATTAGTTTAAAAGACAAAAAAAATTTATTTAATTTAAATATTAATGTTAACTCAAATTTTTCTGCTGCTTCTTTTGTACACTCTTTCTCAAAGACGTAAACTTCCAAGATGTTTCATCATATGGAAATAATCACTGTAACTTGATTAAATCTTGAACATATTGGTTTCATAGAACAAAAATGACTTCATGTTTTGTAATTTGTATAATTTTTTTTTTCACCTTAATTAGGCATTGGTGCAGAACAAAACAATTGTGATTATATATCACAATGTGAAAATGAAGAATACTTTCTTGTAGATTAAAGCATGTGGGTAACCTGAATGTGCTCAAGCGAAACAAAGGCACATTAAAATTAAAAAATCAAAGAGAATTTTTTACCATATGAATCAGGCCCTTGAAAAGATTCTGTAGTTGTTGAAGGGAGAAGTAACCAAACTTCTAGTACAGCCCTTTTCTTTTCCTTTTCCATAAAATTAAGAAGACTATTGTTAATCAAATAGAAGGGTATTACATGTGTGCAGTGGACCAGGTGTCCATAAAGAAAGCAAAAGCTTTAGGGAGGGAAAATAAGCCTCAAATACAACTCATCTTGCACACAAGTGAGCAAAACTTATACAAATTGATTCCCGAAACTCCATCTTATTGCAATGAGCAAAGGAGTATCTTCGAAGACCATAGAATTTGGAGCCCAAAGTGAAGAAAAACTGCGAATTCCATCATAGAACCCATCCATGTTATCTTCTCTTGTTTCCTTAAAATTCCAATCGTTTTTTTCAATTGAAATCACCCAAAAGAGAGCTGAAAATGCACATCTCCAAAGTGTGTTGCCCTTCTTCCTACTTCCAAAAGCAAAAATATTCACTCTATGATCGCTAGGAGATTCTAGTGCTAGAACAACAATCTTAGCAAATTTGCTACTAAAAAAATGGACAGAAGACTGCACAAAATGTCTTTTGTGTTCTTTTCAATGTATATTGAGAGAGTTAATATATATTGGCTTCATCAAATTCAGTATGGAGTAGGACTTTCTACTAAGCTAGAGTTGGGATGTTTTAACTTCAAATTTATTATCACATTTCATTTAAATTTTATGCCCATATCCACCTAACATTTACAAACTTAAGGTCTAATATTATATACATATGCTAATTAATTTTTATATTAATTATTTTAAATTTTTCATTAACATATTAAGTTATTTTATTGATTGTTTTAATTTTTTTTTTTAATCTATGTGTCAAATTGTTTCGTTATATGATTTAAATTTTTTATTAATTATTTTAATTTTTATATTTTATATATTAATTTTTCTATTGGCTATTTTAAGTTATATGCTTTAAGTTTTGCATCAAAGAATGTATAATATAATGGATATATATTGGCAATTCTCTTTCCTAAAATACTAAATATTAAAATTTTGCATAGAATTAAAGTGATTTCACTTAATTTTTAAAGTAAAGGTAAAATTTTAATTGTTTACACTAATTTTTGGTGAAATCCACTATATATATATATATATATTGTAATACCCATTAATTTTTATACTAACATTTAATTCATAGGATTTATTTGAAATTGTTAAAAGAAAAAGTGTTACAATACATACACAATTATATATTCTGGTGTTTTAATATTTAGTATTTTTTAAAGAATTTATTAGAATACTTAATATCATCGTAAATTATCAGTTTTAAATATTATTTTAATTAGTAAGTAATGGTTTGCTAATTTAAAATTATCTATGATGTAATTGAACCATATGGATACTTACATAGAATTAATAGTAACATACATAGATAAATATGTATATTTTTAATTAATATTAATTAATATTGTCAAAAAGTAACTGTATTTTAATACCAAAGCCCAAAGGCATTTGCTTTGCATTGTTGAACATATGAAAAGAGGACTATTTAAATGAACAGTATTATTCGTCTTTAGTATATGTACATGGACAATTCACATTTCATAAATCTCATCAAATTATCTAAATATCGATTTTGAGTTTGAAATATTCCAACAGTAATACAGGGTGAGTACCGTAGTAGTATGTTACTATAAATACAAGTGACCATGGTACTGTATTACACCGTAGGGCTGTTTTGCACCGTCCCAATATTCCTTATCATAAGAGACAAATATTAAGGTCACCCCTCAATTTTATGTAACTATAAAAACTCTCATTAAGATTATAAAGCAGTTAATAACATCCTCATATATCATTTTTTTTTTTTTTAACTTTTAAGTTTTAATTTCAAGGGCTTTCACACACCTTAAACTAATTCTATCCCATGAACAAATAAACGTAAATTGAAGATATTTCTTCCCTCATACATCTACTTGCATCTGTAATTAAAACAAGTAAAATAAAATCAACTAAACCATCCCTTTAGAAAATTTCATATCTCAAAATATAAAAACATATATATATATATATATATATATTAGATGACTCCATGTTCCACACTCTAGATCCAAACTAAAGAAAAATTAACCTAAAATATTGAGTTTTTGATAAAAATAATCTTAATTTTTAAATTTATTTATATTTATAGTCTAAAATTTAAATTTCTTATACTTAATTTTCAAAGTTCAACTTTTGAATCAAATTATTTCTAAACAACGAGCGAATAAATTTGTTAAAAAAATTAGTATAAAAATAATTTCTTTCAATATATTATTCATCGTCTGTAATAAAATTTATCTAAATAGATCATTTTTATATTAATCTTCATCAATAAAATTTGTTAAACGAGTAATATTCATCAACTTAAATTTAATTCAAATACTAAATTTTTGGTTTTAAATATAAAATAATTTTAGGCTGAATTAAATTTATTAATGCACTTTAAAATTGAGTCATTTTTATAAAAAAAAAAAAAAAAATTTTAAAATATTTGTGAAAAACCCAGAACTCGGCACCCAATCAGGAACTCTGTCATAACATTTGTGGGAAATCCGAAACTCTACAACTAGACCGAACTAGAGAGAAATTTAGCCACAATATTTATGTGAGATACTGAGCCCATAACGGTTCAAACTACACCATCAGTAGTTGGCATGGAAGGTATGTTTTTATTAGACAAAAGAGTAGGAGTTTATTTTTTACAACATTCTTAATGCATCATTGTAAGTCAACTAGAGTATTCTATTTAATTCCTTATTTTTTTTAAAAAAATACAAATAATAATATTTTATTTTAATTAATCATTATTCAATTTAAAAATAATATTATCCAATCTAATTCAAATCAAACCCTTTCAATCATTTATTTAATTTTTTAATTTTAAAATAAAATTATTGATATTTTATGTTAACGAATTATTAAAATTATTAAAAATACAATTCAATCATTATAAGTTATAAAATAATTACATAATCAATTTATATTTTTTATTTTTCTAAACAATTTCTAAAAAATTGTTTAAAGCTAAAATAAAACTATTTATATAATTAATTGTTAAAAGCTGTGTAATATTTTAAAAATCTGATTAATATTTAAATATATAAAATATTTTATTGTCTAATATATTGAATATGAATTATATTATCATTGGTTTGAAAGCATCTTATTTTTCTATTAGTAGCTTCCACTCGCTGCTTGCCGAGTGTGTTACATGTGTCAAAATGACAATCAGTGAAAGGAACACTTGCTCATTGCTCTAATGCACCTTTTGCTTGTAATTCTCGATGGTGCCAAAGATTTCTAATGTCCTCTGATTTCTTTTCTTAAACAAAAGTAAAATATAATTTATATTTTAATAGTGGGCATTAGTATGTATGTAAGTCTATGTATTTTAATAAAATAATGAATAAAAATAGATTTATATTATAAATTTAGAGACTTATTTGTAAGGCATAATCAAAATTTTTTTATTTATTATTTTACTAAAATAGTATCAAAAGTATCGAAATTTTATTTGTTTAAAAATTATTAATTACGTTAAAATTTAAGATAATACATTCTTTAAATTATTTATTATTTAAATATTTTAATTAATTTATAATTTTGTATAACGATAGGGGCACTAGTAGAATTTCTTTAAAATAAGCTAAAATTTTTATTATTTTTATAAAATGAAAGTCTCAGGTAAAATAAATATACCATATAGTAATACTGATGTAGTGACACTATCTAATTAATTAAGTGAAAAAAAATATATTCATTAATTGTGAGTTAAAAATATTAATAAAAAATCTCATCATTTAATTAATATAGTGAAAAAAATATATGAGATTTTCTATTAACTTTTTTAACTCATAATCAATAAATTTATTTTTCTTATTTTATTGATTGAATGGTCTCATTACGTCAATAATATTTACGTAGTAGGATCATCTTATATAAAACTCTCTCTTAATTCATACAACAAAACTTTGTATGATATCTAATTTTGTAGTCAATGAATTAAATGCTGTAGTTTTGAGATTAGTAGGGTTTATATATTAGAAAAATTAAAATTAAAAATACTATTAATTCATTCTTTATTAAATTAAAATTAGTCTCACAAATACATAAATATATTTAATGTTTTGTACAAAGATGAGATATCTATTTACCATTCCTTCTTGATATTAATAAAAATATAATTTAAATTTAAATTCAATACAATGTAATTAATTTGAAATAAAATTAAAATAAATTTATTATTATTATTTTTTAAAATTTAAAAATAATATTTTAAAAATAATTTTTTTTTATATAAAATTGTGTTGATTAAATATATTTTTTTAAATAAAATAATAATAATGTGTTTGATATTAATTTTTAAAAATAATTATTTAAAATTAATTTTAAAAATAAAACTTCGAAGATGATGGGAAATGAAAATTATTTTTTTATTAAAAATATTTTTATTTTAAAATAATAATAATAATAAAATTAAAATACATAATAGAACAACTACTCGTTATTTTAAGTATGATGGGAACAACGAGTTAAATACCTTGCGAAATCAGAATTGAAGGAGAACATCCCGTCTCACGTCCAACGACATCGTTCCAAGCAGAATTGCTCGCCTCCCGGTAGGCAACGTCGTCGATTTTTAAAATAAAGAAGAGTATTTTTGTATTTGTACGTTCGCCAAAATAAACAAACGAGAGCTGGAGGAAAAGAATAACAAACAAAGAAGAGGAAATACCAGTGGCGCAACCAGAATCGTCTGGTGCAAGGATCATCGCTCATGTCGACATGGATTGCTTCTACATTCAAGGTTTTTTAGCACTTTCTCTCTCCCCCTTTGTATTTATAATATAAAATTGATTCGCATAATTGAGAAATGCCTGTTTTAATTTCATCTTAGGTTATTTTATTAGCAAGACGAGACTTAAAAAATGTTACAGAAAATCCCTATTTCTTCTGAACTTATAGAAAAATTTGATGAATTCACTCACAATTTGGAGAATTTCGGCCTTTCTCTTTTTTCGCTGCTTTTACAACTGCGTAATTATGATAAAGCTTGGGGCATTCTAATGACTCCGATCAACCTTACAAATTTTGAGAAAATATAAATTATTGATTTAAAACATCTATGTCGTTATTCTTATTATAAGTTCCTAAATCACCCATTCAAATATATGATTTTTATCGTCTAAACATTTATATCATTATTCTAAAATTTTCTTTTTTGAATTAAATTTTTATTTGTATCAAGTATTTATATTTGTAAAACCTGTTTAATAATTTGATAACAGCTTTTAACGACAAAGCATATTTTGAAATTCATTTTGATGATCAATTGAAACAGTTAAATTTCAATTTAACGGTGGATTACGTGAATGTTTTAAGAAGATGGATGAAAGTGAGGACCAATAAGAAAATTGAGAATTCTAAAGGGGAAACAATAACTTAGAATTATTTTTAAGGACCACAATGCAAAAACTGTAGAACTATGTCTTTCTCTCTCATAGTTATTACATATATAAACTTTGAATCAGGAAGCGTGGTCCGATGTTCCATGAAAATGCAGTGTAGCTGACGCTGCGTTTAAATACTCTCCAACATAACAAATACAATAACAGGTGATCTTTCTCCCTTTGAGCTTCTGGGTATGTTCTATTTTTCATTTTCCTTCGTGGGCTTTCTTCTTTTTTTTTTTTTCGAATTTCTTTTCTTTTCTTGTAGTATTTTCATCTTCTGCTTGCATTGCATTCTCCATTTTTAACCTGTGTATTTTTTTTTTTCTGTTGTGTTCAATTCATGAATATGAATCTTGTTTTTGAAAAATATAAGCTTTTGTTTCTTGTTTACGGGTGTTTGATATGTTCTGTTGTCCTTGTTGACAATTGGATTTTATTAGCAGTTGTTCTTGATGAATTTGGCGGGCGCTGAATTGAGATATCTACATTGTTATTTAATGTGCAGATTGTGCTTACATTGGATCAGCTTTTCCTCTAGTGGCTGATTTTCTCTTTGTTGAAGTAACATTTTGCTTTCTTTTTATCACATGAGCTGGATTGAGTTTTCATTATTATTATTTTTTTTTTGGGGGTTGTTTGTGTTGTATGGTCCTACAACTAGGTTGAAAGTGATTTCTTGACGATCCATGCATCTTGGTTGTGACTATGTTAAATTTATGACGAAAGAGTATGTATGGACTAGATCAAAGAAACCGGGTTACTCAGTTTATAGATTAACCTTAGAGTTAGAGACAGGCAGGGAAATATGCTTCATTCAATCTCATTATTATTGTAGAAATAACTTCTGGTTTGTAAATATTTTGTTGACTGGAACAATAGTTTGAATTCCATGCTTAAATAAAGGCGTTAGGATGAAGTTTTGTTCACTAAAAAAATAATTCATACTCTTATAAAAGTGGCCCTAAGAATTTTGTATCTACAAAGCAGCAGTTTGAATTGTTGATTTGACAATTGAAGAAGAGCGAATATCAGGATACATGATTAAGAGGAGTTACTTTTACTTCAGAATAATATGGTTTGGGTTCTTTTATCTTTTTTCATATTTTGATCAGAGTCAATCAATTTATTTTGTTACCATGCATTACTGCAGTTTTTTGAGATTCTTGCTTGGCAACATTAACTCCATCATAAATAGGTTAGCTTTATCTCTCACATTCCTGGGGTCATCTAGCTGTCATTGCATTATCACTACAACATTTTTACCATCTGATTAGAGCAACTTGCAAATTGCTTGCTTTGGTTCATTTATTTCTTTCTACAATAAATTCATCAGGATAAAGTTACCATTTGGGTTTGGGTTAGGGTTATGGCTTGCTTTCCCAGAGTAACGCATTTACGTTTGAAATTCTAGGAAAGCGAGCCACAAATTATTTGTTGTGGTTAAGGTTCATGACACTAACCCTTGGTTTATATGGCATCTATCATTAACCAATGAGATTTTCCTAGGCTTCATTTCATCATTCAAGAAACATACAATGTGTTAAATCTGAATTTCTTCCATTTTCTTTGTATGTTTAATTACAAACATATTGCTTTTTGGCCTATTTTGTTGACTACTTATATGAGGTGGACATTACATCATGGCTGGTTTAGATAGTATTTCACTCTAGTTAATTATGGGGATTTGTAACTTTTCATTCTAAAATTGGCAGTTTGCTTTGTATTCCTCATTGTTGTCTTGTGGTTCGCACCTTATGCGCACAAGCTAGTCACTTTTTCTTTTAACTTGCAGCAATCAAGATTAAGAGATGGTAAAATGGCAAATAATGGTTCTACGGCCTAGGCCACATGTTTGACAACTTGCAATAGTGACCTCATATGGAAAACTAAACTAAAGTTCGTGTTTCATACTCTTAACATTATAGGCATCTCCTTTTGTTTATAATAATAACAGACACTGTTAAATTATGCAGATGCAAAGTTATTGTGTGTTTGTCCAACTTTAACAACCTGCTGCACGGTTTTTGCCGCAATGTCTTTACTGTCAAGGTTACATAGTATACAGTTTATTATTAGATAATTTACACTGGTGGTGACTATTTTTAACTGAAAAATTTGGATTATCCATCTTGTTTAATCAAATATTTTGAGAATTTAAAATTGATCAATAAATTAGTTGTTTACTTGTATTTTTTGAAATATTTAAGAAAAAATTTTCAAGACTTTTTTTTTTAAAAAAAATGATATTAATTTTATAGAAAATAATTTCACTTACTTTTATTAACAAATAAAAAGTTAAAAATTAAATAAAATTTTAATAAAAACTTAAAAATTAAATAAAAATAAATTAATTAAAATTTTAATAAAAAATAAATAGATTAATATATATTTATTTTTAATTAATTAATTAATTAATGATTATCTAATGTTAAGTTTATGTTAGAGACGAGGTAAGTATGTTAAAAGAATAAAAAATGCAGAGTGTTTTATTGGTTTATAGCGGACTCGTTTTGCCATGTAAACTTGCCCCAACTCGAAGAGAGGAGCTCTATCAATTTCCATTATTGCATACAATTACACGCATTGTCTGACTTTATAATACTTATATCGCTTTTAAATTTTCTTTCTTCCATTCATATATGTTATTCCAAAACTTGAAGAGAATAATTTTTTTCGTAATTATGTTCCTTTTGTGTATTGCACTCCATCTGTTTGATAAATCCCCCTTTGAACTCATTGTTTTAAGGGTTCTCCTTTTCTATTTTTCAATTTGCCTTAGTTTCAGCTCAAAGTAGCAAAAAAGTGGTTTTTTTTTTCTCTTATCTTTGCAAAATGCTAGTGAAGATGAAACTTAATAGGGCTCTGCAATGTAGTCTATTTAATTTTGTTATTATCATGGACAAACTAAAAATAATGTGTTATTGTTGGTTGGATAAAGTTTTTCATTGTTTGTTTAGTGACCTTTTTCTCCATGTTTTAGTATTATTTCAATGCCTTTATGGAATGAGCCTTATGTATGATTCATGTTTTAGTACTATTTTTTTCATGGATTGATCATCATTATTGTCATGTGGAGCTATATAGTTTCAAGCTTGTGATTATTAATTGCTTTTGTTTTTATAAGCAGTTGTTTGAGAATGGAGGAGGAGAAGAAAGCTGAGCTAGTGAGCTTTTTGAAAGTTATCCCTTCTGTAGAATTCTGCTGCGTTTATGGTTCATCTCTCCATCCAAACAATAAAGACAAGGTCTCCGTTTGCTCTTATTTTTCCTTTTTCTCTGTGTTCTATTATTGTTATTGTACTCTTTCACTCATTTTTGTTTTTAATTTTATTTCAATAGTTTTTTTCTTTAAAAATATGAATTTATGGTTTAGTCAGCCATGGTAGATTACATTCTTGGTGTGTCAAATCCTATGCAGTGGCACTCTGAGGTGAGACCTTGCATACTCTTTGGAATTTGTTTATGATTATATTATTTCTTGAAGAGAACATATTGATATGTCCTCTTAGAAAACTAATTAGTTTGTTATACTTCCAAGAATCTGAAAATGAATGCAGATCATTATGCTTCATGGTTGAGGCGTCTTGGTGGGGCAAAACTGGTGCTTTTTTCTCTCTTTCTCATCACCTCTCAAACACACTCCAAAGATATGATGGAAATAATTCATTATTATTTTCCGTGAGCTTGAAGATTGTCTGATTTTCTTGTGTTAGGTTACCCAAGTTGCAGATGAAATAGGTGTCGGAGTACACTTCAACCCATTTGTTACCTGGAATGACAAGGTGTTGAATTCTCAAGACATTTGGTTTAATTATTTAAATATTGAAATATATGCGTGTGTACCTACACTTTGGATGGCATATGTTCAACTTATTCTGTATACAGGTGTGAATGAGTAGTTTCTTGCATTTCATTCTATTTTCCTCACATGAAAACAATCATGGGCAGATGTTGAAGTATGGGGTTGTCCAAATGCATGACTTGGTTCTGGACATATTGAATTGGGAGAGGTTCTATCTGAGTGGTCGTCTGCAGAAACCCGTGTGTCTTCTTCACTTTTCCATGTCTTTTCATTTCTTTTTCGATTGTAATATATGTTACCATTTGTTTCTTGGGAACAATATAATACCTTGTAAGAGCTATTGACTAAAAATTTAGGGCTAAAAGCGATTGATTTAATTGATCATAGTTTAACACTAATAAAGTTGAAATGAGTAGAAAAATAAGAGCAAAGCTGAAGATAGCCTAACAAATCAGATGCAAGGCTCCAAAGCAATCACTCTTTGAAGAGGGCTTCAAAGGATTGCTTAATATTCTGGTTTACTTTATTGGTTCCCAATGCATCTTTTCAGGGCTTTATATAGAGGCAGATAAATCTCATGCAGGTACAGATACTTGTGGATAATTTGGATATTGGAAATGTAAACTCTGTTAATTTGAGGGCTGCATTATCAGCTGCACTTCTCCTCTTGCCATCTAAGTTCACTCAGGTATGCCTCCATGTTACTGCTCAGTCATTTCAGAGTTATTAAGAATTGTGATTTATTTCATGTTTGTGCAGGAAGATCTGTTTGCCAAAGTATGTAGTCTTTCATACATGGGCGACTTGCGTATGCTTTTTGCAGAGGACAAAAACAAGGTAAAGTTTGACCAGAGTTAGAAAAAAGGTGACCATAAAATACATTTGTGGCTTTTGACAGCATTAATGTGCAAAGTGCATGGCTGATACTTTTCATGTTTGTGATGGGCTTTCACAAAACATTTTCTCTTAACTTGTAATGTAGATGAATTAAGAAATGACTGGTCCTAGTTATGAGCCACTTTGACCTTTTATTTATACCTATAACAGCTATACCCAAATAACTAGACAGATACATTTAAGATACTACTGTGGAAACAAATTTGTATACTAATGAGAATAAAAATTTGTTGTTTTTAGTTTGTCTCCTCTATATACTTGAAGCACTTGGTTTTATAAAATAATTGGTTTGACAAACTATTCAATTTATTTTCTTGTTCTCTGCATTTCTTAAAATTTCAAGTTCACTGGATATTAGGAACTATGTTATGGACATGGTAGTCAAAACTAAAGTTTTAGTATATAAGAAAATTGATGTTTATGGATAAAACAGTTGTAGATATCTAGTGGGTGTGGAATTCTACACATATGTGAGGAATGCGAATGGTATATAATTCAATGATAGGTGAAAAGGAATAATTTTGATAGTTATTTCTTGCTCTTATAGAGTTTCAATTTTTCATGTATACAATTTGCCCAGGTGAAGAAGATTGTGCAAGGGCAGTTTGATTTATTCCAATCAATGTACAAGCCATTCCTTCGAGAGTATGAAGCTAAAGAGTTTCTAAGATTCTCGTCACATGGACATCCACAAGAAAGTATATCTCAGGTTTGCATGACTAGTGAAGTCCTCAATATGGTGGTAGTTTTCTGAATTTATCTTTATGTTTATCTTCTTCCTTCCCTTTGGGAGAACTCACCATTTTTAACCTTTTTTTTTTCTCAAGTAATAATGCATTGGACTTTTACTCTCATCAATGAATCAATGTTGATACAGACATGCAGTGTCCAACTGATTTTCAAACACCTTTCAGTGTAATTAAAAACCTAAATAATTAGATACTTTTTACCGTTACTGGATTAGACTAGCTGTTCCTTGGCAGTTTTTATTGGCAATTTTTCCTTTTTATTGTTATTATTACGATTTATTATTATTATTATTATTTGCATGCTTTTTGTCCCCTGTGAGTACTTTGAAATTATAGCATGAGTTATCATTTTATGGAAAAAGGGTCATTTTTGAGGATCTTTGTCCTTTTTAACTGGTGGCCTGCATTCAGTTTTATCACAACTTTTTTACTAGATGATGTGCATCTGTCTCTTAAACCAGGATTGTGGTCTACCAGTCACTTGCTCCCTTGTTTCGTCTCTTCCACAAACAATTAGAAGCAAAATGGGGCTGAGGCTTGGAGAGAAGAAAACAAGGAATGAATCTGGTACAAACTTCAGCCTTTCTGCTGGGATCATTAGGAAATGATATATTCTGAACAGTGCTTGGATAAGAACTTATTGCACTTTAACTTTTCTTAAAGAAAACAAATAGATTATTTTATGTAAAAGTTAGATTAGGGCTTAAGGTCTGTTTGTTATAGACTTGTGATGGCTTTTAAGCTATAATTGTCGTGGGATGAAAGTACTAAATATCAAATTTTAGTAAAAAAGTGGGTGGGGTTTACAAACACTTTTTTAACTTTATTTTCAAAGTTAAGTAAAATGACCTCAATATCAATCAGACTATTATAGCATTTTGAATACTGCATGGAAAAATATTATGAAGAAGCTGATAAATTTATATCTAGTCCTGAGCAATAGGTTTGTATATATTCCAACATTTTGCAGGTCAAGTTGTTGGCAAAGTTATAGTTCACTCTAGAGAGGTGGCTGGAAAATGTTTGCAGAATGTTCTGAGGCGAAAAGTTATGGTTTCCAGTGCGAGGCAGGCAGTCTCTGGTCTACTTGCTGCTGGTGGTGTTAATGCCGTTAAATATCTAACCAAAAAGATGCAGAAGGCTTGGAAATCTTAGACATAATGCATCTGCATAATTGCTTCAAGGGTGGTGGTATTTTTTTGTTTGTTTTTTTTAAACATGTGATTTGTCTAGGCCCAGCAGGAAACTGGCAGCCGGCCGTGTAGCGCCATACGGACATGAATCTGGTCCACCTTGATTGCCATCTCTGAGGTAGGCTACAACTTTTGTGATCTTGTAATGAGTTTGAGAACACGAGGTGCTGTTAAGCTGATAAATTTTGCGGTATGAATCAGTTTCATTTTCAACGTTGGATTATATTTGTGGAGGTTAGAGGTGCAAAGTTGAGCTAAGTTCATGTCCGGTTCTACAATTTTGGAATGATAATTAGTTAAAATATCAAAAGCAGTATGAAAAAACAAAAGCATCACCCCTTTAATGACACAATTGCTTTGATATATTTGGAAATATGAATTGGATAAAGAATTATTAAATGGAAAAGTTTCAAATTTGACATTCTTTCATATAGTACAAATAGTATTAAAATAATAAATTTTATTAAATTGTCATTTTATTTATTGAATGTGATACAAAATTAGTATTTTTATATAGTAATTTTGAACATTTTAATTTAGAAGTAATTTTGCATAATTTTTTTATTTTTTTTTGCTTTTTATTTGTAAAATGAAAGTCATTGTTAATATATATATATTTTTTTAAAAAAATAATAAATTAAATAGATAAACAAAATGTGATATGTGATATTTGAAATATTTAATATTAATAATAATTGGACTAGACCGTAGACCCGTCTGACCCACCGGGTCGGCGGGGTAGAAATAACCTGACGGGCAATATGTTGCGACTTCAAAATTAACGAAAACGGCTAATCTTTTAAAATTAATTTCTACCCTCTCGGTGAATTCTCCGAAACATTTGAGGAATTCCTCTCAAAATTCTCGCTTTGCAAACACTGCGAATTCTTTGCATTTAGAATTTAAAGCTCTACCTCTCTCGCTCTTTATATCTAATGGATAAGTCTTTTTGCTCTTTTGTGAAGAGCTATCCTATCCTGATTTACTCATCGGTCTTGGCGTGCAACTCTTCTTCTCCACGAGAAGATGATGATTATTATTATCTAAAATTTATGCTCAGAAACCTTAATAAAATGAACGCTGCTTTCTTCGAAATTTAGAAGAAAACTCAAAAGGAGGAGTCTCGGACTCGAAAGATTAAAATTCTCACGAGCATGAGGTGACATCGGTATTCTTTTTCGTTTTATCACCAATTTAGGGTAAATACCTTCTCTGATCAGTGTTTTCTGTCTAATAGTTATTATTTGTGGTAGTATACATAATATTGAGCGGATTAATGCTGCCTTCTTCAAACATCGGAAGGCAAGTCAACTGAAGGATATTTGAGATTTAACTCCTCAATTCCTTGAGCTGAATTTCATTTTCTTCCTTTTTGTTTTGTTTTGTTTTAATTGCTTTCTGTTTTATCTCGATTTAGTGTTTTCATACCACTATTTTCATTGATGGGTATTTTTTTCCTTGTGCCTTTTTCAATCATTTATCTTGACAGTTTACTTGTATTCTTTTATTGGTTACTGTTGGCTATTCTTATTCATTCTATAAATGCCTTGTAACAATGTTTACTGTCAAAATTAACAATGTTTTATTGTTAATTAAAAATTCAAATCACCATCTGGATTGGATTTGCTATGGACCTCTTATTGCAATATCTTGACAGTCAAAATTTAAGATATATCTGTGTTGCAACTGGTTTTCTCATATAAAGGGTTAGCTTGTGACTGTTATTACATGCTAGACAAAGCTGTTGGACTGCATTACCTTCAATACAAACATTTGCATGACATCATTAGACTTTAAGCTGGCATATGAACAGATGGAAAAATATACCTCTGCTTTCAAACATGCAGTGGAAAGCTTCCATGGCAGATTCCTTTATTGGGTAAGATACTTGCCATTATAAATTGGCTTTTTGGAGCTATCAGTTACTGCAATCATCCTTTTGTCATTATAACTGCATGCATTATAGATTAAAGGTTCTTTCATTGATTTGTTTTGGTGGAAAGGAGCATCTTAATGATTCACGTATTTTGAATTCTTAGATTGATGACAGCAACCTCTGATTCTTAATGCATTGTAATGTGGTGCATTTGTAGTGGAAAACAGTTCTAGAGTGACAACTGCATTCAAATATGATTTATGGTTTACTAGAGTGACAACTGCATTCAAATATGATTTATGGTTTTACTTAGATATCTTGTGAAATAAAATTCTAGTTTGACTGACTGGCACAATGTGATTAGTGAGTAAATATATCAGTAAATATTTAAAAGCATATGTCTTTGGTTCATCTGCTGCGGTCTGTTGTGTTGAGGTAATTCCACATAACTTTAAAAGAAAAGCTAAAAGATGTTTGGTAATACCTTTGTTTAATAGGATTCATTCACTTTTTTATTAAAAGCCACCACAATTCACCACACCTCAGTATCAAATGGACACATAGTCTTTCTGAAGTTCCATTTATTGCTAAGATAGGCACAGAGAATTTACCTGGAGAAGCTAGGTTCTTAGCAGTGTAGAATACTATTTCTTCCATGCTTTAGTTTGAAACAGGTAAATAGATTATTACCTTTTTGGAACTCTGATGCCTCGCTGTATCTTTTTTTTTTATTTGTGTTTAGTTTTATATAGTCCAGTTTTGGGCATACACTTCAAACTTAGGTGGAGCCTGTATGAAAGGCTACTGAATTTGAAATTACAACTTATGCATTGTAGACGTTCCTATGCATAGAACTTATCCAAGCTCCAAGCAGTAACTTCATTGCTTGTCTACTCAATTGTGATTCCTTTTTATTTCCTCCTTTTTCTGTTTTCCAAACTTCGTACATCATCTTCTTGTTTATTATTTTTGGGTTCATAGATTAAATGTTTAGGTTGGGAATGTAGCTTAAGAGGTAGAGCTCTTATGTACATGTACATTAACAAGATGTATACGAGGAGATCAAGATTCAAATCCTTGCATCCTTGATTCTCTTTTTATTGAATTTCTGAAATTGGACAGTACATTGTCCTGCAAACGTTCTTTTCTTTTCTTTTTTATTTAAACCACTCAAATGATTTTCAACATAAAATAATTCATGACTTGTAGAAGTTTATAATCTGATAATAGAGAGAGACATGTCTGCACTTAATGTACTTTACAGAAGGTTGCATTTGTCATTAGAAATGCATTATAATTTGCATAACTCATATTATACAGGTAAACTATATTACAGAAATGTATTTGAAGTCCTTTAGACTAGATATTTAGGTTGCGAATGTAGCTCAAAAGGTAGAGCCTTATCTGCATGTAATTTGTACATTAATAAAATGTATACAAGGACATCAAGGTTCAAATCCTTGTGTTTATGTAATTTATTGATTTTTCAGAACTTCAATAAATGGTTCCTTACTTTAACTCTGATGCTTGAGAAACCCATAATAGATATGAAGCAAAATGCCACCCTGCAATGTTCCACCGATATGCAGTGTCAGGCCTCTCAGCAATTGCTAGGTCAAGCAGCTACAGGTATTACTTCAGCGGCATAAGTTTCAAGATGAGAAGCAGCAAGTGTTTTGCAGTCTATTACATGGCTAGGGGTTGGCACAGGAAAGCTGCGGCAACAGCAGTAGCAATTGTTACAGCAGAGAGTGTCAAGTTCCTGCTGCATTGTATGTGCCTTGGAAGGCGGAGAAATATGCTAATGTTCATGCCAGATAATGCATTACATGGATCATCTTTGGAGTTGATCTTTCTGTGAGTAAATAGTACAGGAATTCAACTTGTAAATTCCGAAAGGCTTATATGGGTTCTCGATTAATATCATTAGAAAACATGCCAAATTTTGCTTAATTTGTTCTCAATGAATGCATTAATCTGGTCATTAAGTTATAATATCTCGTTTTTCCCATTCACACCAAGACTGATCTTAAAACCAATTTAAAAACTATTGTTCTTTTCCTTATAATCTACTGTATGAAGTTGAGTGTTAGGTTAAAACAAAAAGAAATCAATTTTTCTCCATCCAAATTCTTTCATTATTAGCGCTTCTAATTGTCCTAATAAAAGATGAACATTTTGATTGTTGGTGAAGGGACACCCTAGAAAGTTGGATTTAATGGTGGTTATTGTCTTGAGGCATAGAAGAATGGGTAATTTATTAATTGAAGACTCCTGTAAAGGATGGTTCCCACCCCTAAGCCCTAAGGCCCTAGTTGGTATATCAAAATTTTGTTCATGGTTGTGTTTGTGGTTAAAATCAACTGATTGAATTCTCTATTTTTTTTTTCTTAAACAGTTGCTTTTGATAAACAGTAATTGCGCTATTGTTGGACCAGAGAGTTTCCCTCATTCTTCGGCATGAAATTGGAGAACTAATGAAGTAACAATTTATTATGGACTTACATTTCAGAGAACTCGTTAATGGGTCATATGCCAGTTTGATTGAAAGTAGACAGAAGAATGTGAAGTTGTCTAGTAGACACTCAATGCTCTTCCAAGATTCTGTGTTCTGAAGCTGCTGAATGCCCTAAGAGTTCAGGACCCACTATTTTTGGTAATAGTATTTTCTAATCCTTTATGTTTAATTTTTGTAAACTTCTGTTGCAGTTTTCAGGTCCTGCAGCACTCTCTTCATGTGCATATTACATATAGACCGTGAAAAAGTGACCTGGAAGTAATATTGTAGCTTATTTGTGTTAAAGAAAACACATCCATTGATTTTGGTTATGAACTAGGAGAGAACAGAACATCAATCATTTGCATGACTCAACCCTTGTTTGATGAAATACATTTATAGTACATTTTTCATTAATCATTTTGCTCATTACGAATCAAAGTCCGCAAAATAATCAACCATCTTATCTATCAGATTTGAGCTGTACAAACTGCATCCTCCAAATCCTTAATGCAGAAACGAGACTATGATTTTCGAAGGTTGCTCCTTTCATCATTTAGTTTCTGGTTACCTGCGCTGAAAACAGACTCCAATACAATGTAGATACCAAAATTGTTAATAGATCATGTGCTATGATAAATAACGCAGGATATATGTGTTTGTGTATTGTCCACCACTTCAAAATATCAACCTTTGGTAACTCTATATCTGTTTCCAAATACATGTCAAGTTCAGAACGAACTGGGGTATTCTTGGCTATCAAAGACTTAACAATTGCAGTCAAAGCTGCAGGAGAATTGTCATGAATACTAGAAGAAAATGATTACAGCTCTGTTTTCAAACTTGGATTCGTATGCATTATAAAGAGCTTTCAATAAAAAGCTAAAATCTTTCGTATTTATACCACACAAGGAATCATCGAATTTTCAGCAATTTCATATAGTAAAACTTCTACACAAACTAACAAAACAACTGCCAAACCAAATAGTATGTGACATGCTCTAGCAATACCTTTTCAAATTCTCTTATTTTCCCGCAAACTAACTTTATATTTTCTTCGTATTTGTGAAAGAGATGATTTAACATCAAACAATTGATTTAGAGGAAAGAGATGACTTAACATTATACAATTGAATTAGAGCAAAACTAGAAGTGAGATGATAAACACCCGAAAAAAATTATGTAGCATTATAAAACCATTACAGACTTTCCATTAAAGCAAAACAAATTTTCCAATCATTCTCACATAAAATATTATCTCTATAATTGGCATATGTAACATCCTGAAATTTTAAGTATTTAGTGGACCCTTTATTATAATTATATTGAAATGTATGTGGTAAAAGTATTGGATTAGAGAAAAAATATAAAAGAGAAGTTTTAGAAATCTGTTGGGACGAAAATTGGGCGAAAACGAGTGCTATTGGCAAAAAAGGGCAAAATTATTATTTCTATAAAGTTTCAATTAACCAAATTAGATGTTAAGGATACAAATTAGTATAATAGTGCGTGTTAGAAGGAAATATAGATTTTATAATTATAGAAATGCCAAAATTACTATTTTAGACAAAAATAGACAATTTTGTTAAAAAGAGCGAAATGGTTATTACGCCAAGGGTTGAAAGGACTTCATTAGATTTTGATCATCCAAAACTTTTGTAAATATTGTAAATAAGATGTAGGAAAAAGTAGAATTGAATTTGGATGCGAATTTCCCTAAAAATGATGAAAAATGATTAAAATAACTAATTTTCTTTATTAGGGGTAAAATATTCTTTTTACAACGAATTTGAAGAAAAAGTGATAATTAAAATTGATGGGTTAAAGTGAAAGAATTTAAAAATAATTTGGGTAACTTCATAATTTACTTGGGAGTTAAATGTAAGTTTTGAAAAGTTATTGGGTAAGAGTGCAACTTTTAAAAATGCTAAGTTGGATAAGACTCTTTAACTTTTCAAAATTGGATCAAATTATCTTCCTCTTTCTCTCTCCTATCATGAAGCTCTCTATCCCTTCTCTTTCTAAATTTTTTTATTTTCTTGAAAAAATTAAGCAAAATTTTACAACTTGTCCGATTAAATGCATTACCACAGAAGAAAAAATTATTCTACACATCGAGAGTTTTAATTTAATGGTAAAAGTTCTTGATTTTATTAAATTTCAGTTTATGAATTTGTTGAAAAGTAATTTTGATGGTGGTTTTATGGTTTTAAATGGTAATTTAGGTATTTTTTTAACTTGAATTTGGTGTAATTGCCATCAATTTTTGATTTAAGGCAAGAACTCTAAATCCTAATTTGATAATTTAGAATTTTTGTGGAATTGATGTATAATTTATAAAATTGAATGTTTGAAAAGTAGATCAGAGTGAATAGAATTGTGTAAAAAGGAAAAATTTAGTTTATGTATATTAAGACATATTTGGCCACTATTTATGGAGTACTTAAATATTTGATTTTGATGTGTTTTAATATATTTAAATATGTATAAGTATATTAGGGAATAAAAAAAAAGGGTAGCAATTGATTTGTATGTGTAAATTAGAAGAAAAATGAAAAAAAGGGTAAAATTAAAAATTTTGAATACTGTTTATTAAGGCTTTGTTTACTGATTTTTGAGAGGATTATGTGTTAATAATAGTATGGTGAAACAACGAAATTGATTGGACTTGATTTGATTGGTTAAAACGGAAGATAAATGGAGAAATGGTAAAATGATAATTTTAATTACTATTTGGGTAACCTTAAATGTTATTTTATGATATGTTTATAAATATATTGTAAAACATTAGAATTAGTAGAATTTGACTAGAATAGATAAAAATAGAAGACATTGAAAAAAGGGTATAATTGAAAATTCAGCCATTAGGGAGTGTGAATAATCATATAAATTCTATTGTATTATGTTTTGATAAATATATTAATTTATAGATATGGTTATGGAATATATTAAATTAAATCCCATTATGAAGAATGGATATATTTATGAAATTTAGAAGTGTTGGGATGATTTTGATCGGTTACCGAAAATAGAATGAATTGTATTGGAATGTGTAATATATTTCATTAATATCTATCGCCTTATTGAGGTATTTTAAAATACCTTTACGATATTGTATGTTTTAATCATAGTGTATAGTATGACGTTATAGTATAGTACATATGAATATATTAATATATAAATATATGTATATATATATATATTAATAGATATTATTATTTTATTATGATTATTTATTATGGGTACATGCACTTTTATTTGTGTGATTTAGTAAGGTGTATGAATTCCTTTTAATATTGGTAAGCAATTATGAGAATGTATTATATGTGATTATTATGGTTAATGTGAAATTATCGAAATACTGTTGAGAATAATTAAGGTTAAAATGGTAATAATGATTATAAAAGAAAATTGTATAATTAGAATAATTATGGATTCATAAAACTTCTCTACACACTGGCAGAGTACCTTAGGGTAGAGCATATTTATTATTATTTTAACTGTGGCTCTCTAAGGGGTAGACTGAACCCGTAGTTATCCTTGTGGTGCACGAAAGGTTATATTGTAACCACGATAATCTTCCATGATGCCTTGGGGGGTATGTTGAATCCATGGTAAGAAGCAACTATTTGCCATGGTGCCCTGAGGAGTATGTTGAATCCTTGGTAAAACTAGTATTTATACACAATTTGATAGATAAATGGGTGTGTGTAGGATGAGTATGATGGTCACGATATATAGTATACCATAATTATGACTAGTTTAGAATAAAATGAATCAGAATCAGGACATAATAATCAAAATGTATTAAATTATTTTGCTTATATGCTGATATGTGTTATATAGTTTAGTATGTATACTATATTGTTAGAATACAGAACAGAATATAAAAAATAGAATCCAGATTTTAGACTGAAAAATAGAATAAATAAAATTAGAATGGTATAGAAATATGACAGAAAAGAGTGAGAAAAGAAAATATTTTAGAGTTTTGTAAGGTGTTAGTGGTTGAAGTTTCAATTTTAAAATGTGTTGTTCACAATTTTATAGAAATACAAAATATTTAGAGTTTTGAATGTTAGAATTGTAAGAATTCTAGTAAGCAAAATTATCATTTGTAAGTTTTTCTCTTTCTAACAAAATTTGAGATGGCTTCTAGATCAACCTAAAGGGATTTTACTCTATGAAAATTTTTCACAAGGTTTTTTTTAATAACAAATTTTTGTGTCTATTTTACTTTATTGTTTTATCTATTGTTAATTGAATTTGTTATTAAATTTTGTTTATGCTAAGTTTTAGTTCATTAATTAAAAACTTATTAAATTTGATTAATTTAGGATATAACAAATCTTAACTTGTTTTAAGTTATCAATTTGGAATTTAATTTGTTGTATAATAACACCTTTCACTTCTTCCTCCCTTTCCTTCCTTTTTAAGTGTTCAAAGGTTTAAATTTTAGTTCTTTAAGTATTTTAGGGTTTAAATTTAGGTTTTTCAATTAGTATCAGAGGCTAAACTTGATCATTGACCCTTAATTTAGTCTAGATAAAGAATAAATCTTAATATTTTTTTTTATTCCAACTCACTTTGATTGGAACAAATATCCATATTCAAAAGTTAAAATGAAAGCTTTTTAAAAATTTGTAGATGAAAGAGTAAAAATGTTATATGTGAAAACATTGAGTCATCTTATGGTCATAGTTAATGGGGTCATTAGTGCTAAGGATTTTAATTAATGGATTAAAGATAAATTAACTGAGTCTAATTGAAATAGTAAAGCTATAAATGCAATTTTTATGGTTGTTTTTTTTTTGAAAAGTTTAAAAGAATATCCATGTGTAATATTATCAAATATATTTGGGATATTTTTGAGATCACTCATAAAGGAATTAATACTGTTAAGAACTCCAAACTTCAAATTTTGATGAGTTTTATGTCAAATTAAATGACATAGTAAATTTTAATTTCAATATAAGTAAAAGGATCCTTGAAAGTTGTATGATTAGATAACTTCTTAAGAGTCTTCTTGTGAGATTCCTATCTAAAGTTACATTCATAGAAGAAAGCAAAGACTTATATTTGATTAGGATAGAGGAGTTAGTTGGGTTACTTTAGACATATGAATTTAGCCTCCCTCTCTCTAAAAAATCTATGTTTGAGGCACTTAAGACTAGTAAGTCTAAAACTAAAATAGATTCAGATAAGGATTTGTCTAATGATGAAGAGATGGCTTTGTTCATTAAAAAATTTAAGAAGTTATTTTGTGCTAAAAAGTATTTCCTAGCAATAGTTAGAATCCTCTTAGGAAGAAAAATGTTGTTAAAGGGTATTAGAAAAGAGAAGAAATCATCTGAAACAGTGTAGTGTCATGAGTGCAAAGAATTTGGTCATATTAGAATCAAGTGTCCAAATTTTTAAAAGGAAAAAAGGCTATGATTACTTCTTTAAGTGATGGTGAGTCAAGTAAAAAGGGTAGTGATGAGTTCTCAGCATATGAGTATAATAATTTTATTACCTTTGTTTTCTTTATAAATCTTGAGTTTATAGACTCACACAAAACTGAGTCTAAAAGTAAAGAAGATTTTAATGATGCTTTTGATAAGCCATATAAGAAAAGTGTGAGTTTGAAAAGGTCAACAAGCCAATGTTAAAGAAGATTAAAGGTGTTGAGTTAAAGAAAAAGTCTTTTAGTTAGCCTTAGAGACTAGGATGAGCTAGTAAAGAGTCTAAAAGAGCAAAAAATTTACTTCGAAATATTAAGTCAAGGTTTTTGAAGTTGAGATGACTGATGTAAAATTATAACTCTTAAAATATTTGTTGGGACTAAGAAGTTGAATAAGATGTTTAATGTATGTTAGGTTTCAAATAGTAAGATAGGTTTAGGTTTTACTTTTACTAATTCAAGTGAAATTTTGACTTTCAAAAGATCTACTAAGATCGTGTTTGTACCTTTTTCGTAATAGGTGACTAGAATTTAAAAAGAAAAAGCTATTAGGATATGTTCAAGAAAATATTCGTGCTGTCAGTTTTAAAAATATTTTGTTTTGTATATATATTATTTATTAATGAAAGAAATAATTCTTTATTCACAAATATAAACTGTCCTTTATTTTAGTCATGCGTACAAATAAAGTATATTTGTGAATTGTCATTATAATTTATTTAACTATTAAATAAAATTAATAAAGCTGTTCTTTATGAAGGTGATATCGATTAGATAACAATATCGCATAGTAGTCATATTGAATGTTTTTGGTGAATATTATAAAATAATATTATAAAATAATATTAGTGCAAGTAATGTGAAAGTCATTTTATTAGGATATAAGTATGGATTAAATTGTTAGATAATTATTTTTTTAAATAGGATCATAAAATTATAGATCAAGTGGTAATATATGTAGTTAATAATTTATTATATAATTATACTAGTGTGCGATATTATTTTTTAATATAAGATATCATAGTTAAATATGGTGTAAATATATTTAGTTCATATGGTACATAAGTATAAAATTAATTATGTTTTGTATGATAAAACTAGTTTGGTCACATATTGTTTACGTTTGGAAACAAATAATAGTTAAGACGAGATCCATTGGCTCGATGCAGAGAATTAGAGTTTTTGATGACTTGCTTCGGATTCAAATTCTTAAACGAACATTGATAAATGGTTAAAATTATAAATTTTTAGTCAAAGTAATTAAATGTCACATGAAAGAATTCGTGATGATAAGTTCAATGCATATTAATCGATGGTTCATATTTATATCGGTATAGAGTTTTGATACACCATAAGCCCATATTTGATTAAGATTGGATGATGGAAGAATTTTACCCATACAATATGTATAATTGGGATGAGATTCAATGAAGTACAACTTTACTGTGGTTTAAGGGGTATGACATATTGTTAGATATTAACTATAATTGTTGAATTTTCGAATAGTTTGAAATCTGAAAAGTTTGAAATGAATTCACAGCTATTACACAGTGAACTTACATGATCACACTAATAATTAAAGGCAGTGAAAGATATTTGGGAGATAATATTATCGGTAAAAAGATTAGTACTTTTGAAATAATATATAAACCGAAATAAATATATAAATAAGTATTATATATATTCATAAATTCTTTAAAGTGTTTGAAAAAGTTTTCATAACTTTGCATTATGTCATAATTTAGTTTAAATTATATGGTCAAATTGATAATATGGATTATCTAAAGACCTAAATGTAAATGTATAATTATTGAATAATTACACTTAAACCCATGAAGTTATACTTAATTATATTTATGTAAAAATTAAGTAAATGTCTTGCATTTAAGTTCAAGAATTTAAATGCATAAAATAGAAATTATTGGATAATTACCATTTTATCTATGACACATATTAGTCTTTAATTAAAAGTGAGGATAAATATGAAAATACATAAATATGTTTGAGTATATATGGGTTGCTTTATCAAATTTGGATAATTTTTGAAATTGAAAACCTTGCTCTCCCATGAAGAATTCGGCCAAGGCTCTCCCATGCATTTTGGTAGTACAGATTGTTATATCTTCACATAATTGAAGGTATGTACTCATTTTTCCATACTTTATGCTTGATAAAACTCATCCATGGTGAAAATTTATACATATTTAAGATATATATTTGGTTGGCATTCCAAGTGCTTGTGAAAATACTTGAATGAATCAATCATTATGTTTATTGCATGATATTATGTATTTTAATCTTTTAGAAGTATGAAGCAAGCAACTAAATTAATGCCTACCATTTTATTTAAGTGGTAGATGTTAGCTATGTATATACACATATATACCTGCTTGCTTGCTTTTGTTTTGAATTGAATTAAGGAAAGAGAGAGAGAAGTGCAACTGTGTGGAGTGCCTTTATCCATTATTTCAAATAAAGATATAAGATTTACATATCAGTTTTAGAAAAATTTATAAAAGGCTATGGAAATTTAGTTATAATTTAGTACAAACTATCATTCTCAAACAAATAAATAATTATATAAGGTTACTCTTAGATCTTATGCCCTAGTTTTTCAAGGTTTTTGGACTAATGATTAGTTATTAGTGAAATTTGCGTACAATAATAGCTATCAATCCAGTCTTAGAATGAAATCTTTTGAGGCACTATATGGTAATCTATATATATCTTTTACATGTTGGGTAAAAATTGGTGAAATTTCACTTTTAGTTTTTAAATTAGTAAAGAAAATTATTATAAAGGTGAAGTTGATTAGACAGCTGTTCTTATGACTCGAGTCGCTAAAAAATTTATGTGGACCTTAAAAGGAGGCTAATGGATTTTGATGTAGATAATCATGTTCTCTTAAAAGTCAAACCTTACATAGGGATTATCAAAATTAAAAAAAAAAAGAAAAAACTTGCTCCAAGATTTATTATTCCTTTTAAAATTTTAGAGCGAGTTGGTGAAGTATCTCATAAATTAGCACTACTTTTGTAATTGTCAAACATTCATAATATTTTGTGTGTTTTAATGCTTAAGAAGTATCATCTAGATTTTTTATATGTAGTAAATTTGAAAAATCTCACTTTAAATGAAAACAATTTTTACAAAGAGAAGACAATTCGAATTATAAAGTTATTGAAAGTTTTATAGCAATATCATGGTATTAAAGAAGCCATATAGGACTTAAAGTTCACATGTGAATTTAATATCTAAATTTGTTTAAAATAGATAAGTGAATTAAGAGGACAAAATTTTTATAACAGAGGAGGATTATAGCACGTTCTTAGGATTTAAAAAGGAGAAGCATGAAGAAAACAATTAAATTGCTACTTGCCTTTTTATTTAAGTGGTGGATATTGTCTATGTATATATATATATGTGTGTGTGTGTGTGTGTGTGTGTGTGTGTGTGTACCTACTTGCCTGCTTTAGTTTTGAATTGAATTAAGAAGAGATAGAGAGCAAAAAAGAGAGAAAAGAAAAGGAAAAGGTAAAAAAAAAAAAAGAGTGAAGAAAAGAGAAGAGGGCAAAAAAAAGAGAAGAAAAGAGGTAAAACAGAAGTAAAAATAAAGAGGAAAATTGAAGTTCCACCATTATAATTATAAGCAAACTAGTATATAAATATATAGTAGAATTACATAAAATAATTAGTTTGCTTAGCAAGATTCATGCGACAAATTTTAATGTTATCATTTGTATATGTTTTAATGCAGTATATATATACATACCTCTAATTAAACGATATTTGTTAAACTATGAACACAATTTAATTGTCTTTGCATCTCTATGATATTCACACGATTAGGAATTTAATTAGAGTATTAGCTCCTATGATTTGAGTGTGTGATATTTTGTGCATTCCTCTCTTCTTAAGAATAAAGATGCAAAACAAACTCTAGATACACGTTTAAAAACACAAATATTATATATTTATAGTACTATTTTAGGTCTTTAATTTTGATTTAAAATTATTTGATTGGATTTTCTCATAAAACTCAATTTATTTAATAAAGTAGGTATTAATAAATTTAGTTCAATCTTTACATAATAGATTTAGTTAAAACTAATATTTAAATAACTTAACGAATCTTAAATTTATTTAGAATTATATATATATTATTCCCAATTTTAATGTGCGACCTAACATGGTCTCGTTACGTTAGCAATAACACTAAAATTTAATTTTAGTGTTATAAGTAATGAACAGTGTCTAACAACATATCATGACTATCAAAATAACGAGAATATCAGTGGTTTGACACTATCTTATCCATAATCAATATTACCATATAATTTAATCCCTTTATCTTAGATATCTTAATTGAATACGAGATATGAAATGTGCCATCCTCTTATAATTTAATTTTATATTTTTTTTTGATATTCTGAGTAGATTTATTCTATCAAATGAAGTTAATGTGACATATTAACTTATACAAACTTAGCTATGCATTTTTCAAAATCTCACTCAATCAAATCCTATCTTGATTATATATATATATTCTTTTACACGAGTTATAATATATTTGATTATTTCTTTTATAGTCTATCTTATTATAGATAATGTTTGAAAATATCAAATATATCATTCTCTATATTGGGAATTATAGTAATTTCAAGTTTACGGATCACATACACTATTGTTACTATGAGAATTATTATACTACTCACATAATAATCCACGTAGCGTTCTCATAATGGGTCAGTCCAATATATTAGTTCACTAACTTATACCTATGTGTTGACTTGATATTTTATATCATAGCACACACAAGTTATTATCAGTTATTACACCTATTAATTTCTATGCATTATTATTATCCTATTTATAACAATACTTGATTAAGAATATTAAGAATAATGTCCAACTAATTGAACTTACTATTTTAAGAGTATTATTATATTTATTAAATGTACAGATATGTAATAATGAAATAATTAAATCATATACATAAATTAAAATGTCATGATATAAATGTACCACATATCTAAAATACTATTGAATTTAAAGCATATACCAACAATAATTATACTAATTTTATTTATATTAATTTTAGTAATTAAATTTAGATGTATGATAAGTGTTAAAAGTTATAATTATTTCAGTCTTAGAAATCCTCATTTATAAGATATAATTATACTAGTATTTNTATAATTATTTCAGTCTTAGAAATCCTCATTTATAAGATATAATTATACTAGTATTTATACTATTACTTTGATATTAAGAATTGATTCTAGAACAGTGAATAAATTGGTAGAAATTTGATTTCTATTAATTGTATATTAAGGTAGATATTTATATGTAATTGGTGCAATTTTAGTTTTAAAAATTGAAAAGTGAAGTTTTATTTTTATTCAAAATTTAAGCACATGCACGTGAATGTTCTGAATCTATATGTGTTAATTTAATTGATTATTTATGGAATTCAATTTATATATATTTTTCATAAGAGTCTTGTTTGTATAAATTTAGCAATAAGAATTCAATTATAGGTGTTGTGTTTCAACATGAATTATTTAAAATGGTTATTTGTAATCAATGATACTAATTTTCTGTAACTTTGTTAAAAAATTCTAAATATTATTGTTTTTATTAATTGACTAATTTATTAAATCTAGATTTAAAATATATAACTGAATAATTTTATATGGATGTAAATTTTATTCCGCATATAAAGTCTGTAAATAAGAAATCAGATGACATGAATGTGATTTCTACTACATGGTGAAAATCTACAAATAAAAAATTAAGAGAATAATGCCCCTATAATATACTAGCAATAAGGGTGATAGTCTATAGGAATAATGCCCTTTAAATACATTGATTATTGAAGAACAATCCTTGAAAATAATGTCAAAGTATGCATGGAAGTAATTAAAGAAAATGTGTTTTGATATTGCAATTTACCGTATGAAATTTTATTTTGAAATCTCTTGAACATTACTTATTACATTATTATTTAAATTTAAAAAAGAAATTGTTTGTTGTTTACTTTTGATTTTAAAATTTTGTTGCATATAAATATATATTGAATATTAGTTCATCCTTACTTTTTAAGTTTTAAGTGTGACAAAGAATAAGATTATTGAAGCAAGTTAGATACTTTCCAATGAAAGAATTTTATAGAATTTTGTATTTATATAAATATGAGAAAACATCTACATAGTTTTAAGTTATTAAATGAATAATAAATGATCAAATATTGTATATTGATGTAGAGATGAAGTAGTTGAATTTAAAAACTCTTTTGGGAGTGTTCAAAATCTTAATTGTAGGTTTTGATTTTTGAAAAAGTTAAATCTGTCAAAATACATGTCAAATTTAAGTGTGTTAGAGTGTTAATCATAAATTTTATTGATAATTTTATGCTAATTAGAAAGAAATTGATTATTGTGGGTTCTCAATTATTATCATTTTTTGTTGTCCTATGCACTCATTATTTCACTTTTTGTTTAATCTCGTAGCATGACTAGGATAAGGTACGACAAATGGATGTTAGTTAACCGATAAGAATAAGGTACATTAGAAGGTGTTCTTGTTAAAGATCCTATAAAACTTCAAACATATAAAATTAGAATAAAATTAAGGGTGAGATATATACATTTTTATAGCACTCATTTAGATTTACGAGTTTCTAAGCCTACTAAGAATGACATACTTTAAAGCCTAAGAATATATGGAAAGTGAGTAAACCAGAACAAACTTGTGGTTAAATGTTTGTTTTAGACTAGGAGGTTCCTTAATAACTTTAAGACTATAAAAAAGTAGTTAAAGAAATTGATTAAAATCTCAGTAGGTGAGAGTAGTGAAAAAAATTAGTGACGTTGGAATCTTTTTCTTGTAAGATGGCAAATGTGGGATTCCCATATCCATTAAAAAAAAAAAAGTAATAACTTTTAAACAAGTATATAAAAAAAAAATACTATATTTTTTTTTTTGTCAAAGCAAACATTCATAAGATATATACTTATTTACAACATATACAATATATCAAAAATACGATTTATAATAAAAGTATAATTAATACAGTGTCAAAAGCTAGTATGCCCAATTCTCTTGACAAGTCACTGTCTTGAGGGTTTGCCTGGTTCTACTGCCCTACTAGCTATACCTGAAAATCATTTCAACCATGGAGTGAATAATTTAAAATTACTCAGTAAGAACTATAAAACCCAACAAAATAATTTAACAAACTATAATATTCCAACTATACAAATAATAACTAATCAGGATAACAATATATTCTGTATATCCAACGTTACACAACAACCAGTTATTAGGACTAACCATCCTAACTACGCAATTAACAATTTAATGAGGATATTACGAATAATCATAGTATAGTACCACTTTTCTTTGTACATTTTTTACCCATCTATTCTAATTATACTATCCTATTCTCTTTTCATTGGATCAGTCATTTTTAGGCAAATTATGGATCATGACCATGTTATTTATCTTGCACACCAATACATGGATAAGTTTGGCACAATTATAATGCTACCATGGGTTCATCATGCCCTTAAGGGCCCTATGGCGAATTGCTGCTTCCTACCATAGGTTCAACGTGCCCAAAAGCGCCATGGAGGACTGCGGTGGTTTCTCACATATAATTTCGGACACCACAAGAACGACTGTAGGTTCCATGTGTCCAAAAGAGCGCCACAATAAATAATAAATCATTATTCCATTTTGTCCTAAGCGGCTTTGCCAGTGTGCAAAAAAAATTCCGAAATCATACTTTAAGGATATTAGCCACTTATATTTTTCTCCACAATTCATCATATGCTCATATTACCTATTTACCCTTTACTATTACTCAAGGGCTTTTTAGTAATTTATTAAAATTCTAATAATCAAATATACAATATTTTTATAATTTCTTCCCAATATAAAATAATTTATACTTATCGACGCTTTTCAATACCTACCCATTTATGTACTACCAAATCAATTATAAAAATAATATTCCTAATAATAACAA
>CP135536.1:2877562-2937798 GCA_032402905.1 Khaya senegalensis
CATCTAAACCAATTCCTACCAATTCCATCTATTCCTAAACATATTTATACACATTTAAACATGTCAAAACATATTAAAATCAAACATTTAAATACTCTAGAAATAGTGACCGAATATGTTATATTATGAATAAACTAAATTTTTTCTTTATTTATATGATTTTATTCACTTTAATCTATTTTACAAACACTCAATTTCATAAATTAGGCATCAATTCTATAAAATTCCTAATTTAGAAAGTTAGGGTTTAGGGTTCTTACCTCAAATCCAAATGTGATGGCTATTGTATCCAATTTCAAGCTAAAAAACCCTAAAACATTATTTAATCCACAAAACTATTATTTAAACAATTTTTTCCAACAACTCCAAAAACTAAAAGTTAATAAAATCAAGAAATTTTACCGTCAAATTAAAACTCTCGATGCGTAGAACAAGTTTTCCTTCTACAGTAACGTAATTAAACGGGTGGATTAAGAGATTTTACTTGATTTCTTTTCAAAAAATTGAAAGAGAAAGAAATGGGAGCTCACGGGAAGGAGAAGAGAAAAAAGGTGGGTTTGCTTTAATTTTGAAAAGTCAACCAATCTTATCTACATTCATATTTTTAAAAATTATATTATTACCCAATAACTTTTCAAAATTTTCATTTGACTCCTAAGAAAATTATGAGGTTACTTAGGCTATTTTCATATTCTTTCACTTTAGTCCATCAGATTTTAGTGACACGAAATTCAAAATTTTTTTATAAAATAACCATTTTGCCCCTAGGAAAGAAAATTAGTTATTTTGGTCCTTTTTTTTTTCTCTTTTCTAAGGGTATTTTTATCTAAATTCAATTTTGTTTCTTTTGACATACTTCTAACAATATTACTAACATTATTAGAAATTTAGATTTCAATTTGACCTTTGTGACATTGATAAATTGACCATTTTACCCTTTTTGACAAAATTATCATTTTATTTATTTTTTTTTCAGTAAATTAGCGATTCTTACCATTTTAAAATTATCTAACCTATATTTTTCTTTAGTAATAACTAAAATATAACCCTTAACTCAATCGTCTCTCATTTGATCTATCAACGCTCATCGAAAATGATAGTTTTGCCCTTTACTGTTATTTTAACCCATTTTTTGCTAAAATTGCTCTAACTAGAGTTCCAAAAATTTTCTTATATATTTTACACCCCAAAACTCAAAATATACTATAAAAATAATTATACTAAGGTTTCAGAGGAATATCTAGATTTGAGGATGTTACAGCAAAACCTTTTCAATCACGGGCAACAGAGAGAGATCCTAATGAATATTGGAGTATTGTGTTTCAACCTATGAGATTGTTTATTAATAATGTTTGTATAGTTAGATTTTAACTAATCATTTTTTATTTATGACTTTAGCTACTTAAGCTTATTATTTTTCCATGTGCCTAGTTTGACTGTCTTTTAAAGGAATTTAAACTTTTATACTTAATCTATGAATAACTTACGCAATGACGTTTGTTCTTATAATATAATGTTGTGTAATTATATTATTATGTTTGAACTATTATGATACGAATATAGAATTTCAATATGTCTAATATTAAAGAAACAAAGTTATCTATTCATAATGAAAAGATAAATTTAGTGAGTTTTGTTAGGCTATGACAAAATTTATGAATGCACTCTGTGGTTTCACAAGTAATGAATCACACAATCACAAAAATAATGAGGAGAGTATGAGTATGTCAACATTGAAAAAATTCAAAAATCTCAATCTCTTAACATTTAATAGGAAAGTTGACCCATTAATTATTGAAGAATATATAAAACATATTGGGTTGATCTTATATGCTTTACAAGTGACTAAAGAAATTGGACTAAAGAAGTTCAGATTTTAAATTCAAAAAAAAAAAGACAGATGAGAAGTCAATTTTCTATACGAAATACTCAAAAATTTCACAATATACTTGGTGTTTATTTTAAATGTAAGAAATTAAGTCATTACCCATATATGTGGTCTATGTTTAAAGCGAACAAAGATGTAAATAAGTGGCTCTAATCAATGAAGCACTGAAGGTAGTTAAAGTTTTTATGGGCATTTAGAAGTTTGTTTTGAGTGTGGAGAATAAGGTCATTATCAAAACATGTAACCATGTTTGGAGCAGTCATCGAGTCAAACGACTAGTTTTGATCAAATAAGTATTCAAATTGTACCTCAGCAAACCCAACAAAGTAGACAACCATAACAAAAGCAAGATCATTAGAGAATTTTACCCTAACATTCACGATGTGAATTTTACGAGTAATGGATTTTCAGTATATCTTCATAGTGCCATTTAATGCATTTCTTCTAATATCGTAGCTTCTTAGCTTGGCATTCCTATGGTAACTCATCCTTAGTATCCTTTATCAGGAACTAATCAATTTGTATTAGTAGACATGGCTACCACTCTTTTTAGTAGGCCATATGCCTATGAAGATTAGACCTTATAGATTGTAAGTTTTCCTCTATATTTAATGATCCTTAGCAATTTATGTGTACTAACTTTTATCCGAATGGTCACTATTTGAGTTTTTTTTTTTGCCTCAAATTGGCTTCCTTTATGCTCTTTTTTAAGTTTATCAATTGATCTTCCCACTCATATTTGTCATTTGATCATTCATACTTTTCACAGTGTCCCTTGGCCTTTCCATCACTCGATTAATGTTGAGTATTAGTTTCATCATTCCTACACCTATTACTAATGTAATGCAATTATTGTAACACATATCAATGCATACTCTATCATTGAGTCATTCTCAGTGTTTTACCTTCACTTTTTCATCTGTCTTAAGTATTCTTGTGATTCTTTTTATTCCTCTTTCTTCTTTTATTCTCTCTTCTTCTTTAGCATCATTAGACTCTTTGGCATCTATGATGACATTTTCATTTATAGAGATACAAGCTCTTACTACATCGATATCTACTTTGTACTTAAATTGTATTTTCACACATATGCATATTTCACGAGATAAAATATTTATTTATTTATTTTAATTAATTTTAATTATTTACTATTTACTATATATAGAATATCTAAAATATTATTGAATTTAAGACATATACCAACAATAATAACAAATAGATAATGCTGGTGTAGTGGATGGTTTGCTCCTTATCTTGTTAGCATTAAGATAACTTCTGTTCTTAATGCTCTGTTTAGGGCTTCTACATAATCCAACGAAAGTTGTGTACCCAACATTAGATGGATAGCTATATTCGATCGAAATCCTTGTAAAAATTTATCTCTCCTGACTTTGGGTGTGCTGACAATTCCAGTGGTAAATCTGGCTAAAGCATTAAACTTGGTAGAGTATTCTTTAACACTTTAACACTCATTTCCTTTGCTGTAAGGTTACAAACTCTTGTACCTTTGTAGCCACAACATCCGTAGACATGAACTGTGCTTCAAAAAATCTCTTGAATGCTACCCAGGACAGGGCAGAGACATCTACTACTTCTTGGGTCATTTCCCATCAAATTCGTGCATCTCCTCAGAATAAGAAGGTGGCATAATCCACTTTCTCTGAATCCGTCATGGTAAATAACCTCAAATTATTTTCTACTGATCTTATCCACTTGTCCACTACCATAGGATCATGTGTTCTCCAAAATTCTCTGGGAGAATGTTGGCTAAGTAAACCCTAAATAAGTGAAGGCTTATTCTGTGTTGTCACTGCTACTCTTTCAGTCTCTAGTCTAGTATTGGGTGCAGCTAGAACTTCAGCAACTGGTTTAGGAGTTGGTGCAGTAGCTGGTACCGAGAAATTTTTAGATATTAACCTTCTCAAGGTTTCCTGTACTACTTGCTAAATCATATTTCTAAGTTCAACTGCATTTATAGTAATTCCTGTCGATTATGGTGGAGCAGAAATTTTTTATGGAAACCCATACTCATTATCATAATAAATAAGTGATAATATTAAAAAGTAAATGTTGGAATTTTTTTTTTTATATATAATTAGTAGTGCCAAAACAATATTTTCTACTATTGATATATTATATTTGAAAAATCTACTTACACATGCCCAACCAATATTTATATTATTTAGACAAGGGTACACACACACACACATGTTCGATCAAAATCAGTATAATATTTATGCCCACCCTTTTTATCGGTCATCGTTTAGAGAATTTGTCTGGATCTGCTATTCGACTAGATGTACTTGAAAAATAGTTTAATTATAGAGTGAGTAATATAAAAATTATTCAGTAAAAACTATAAATATTACCATAATAATTTAGTACGCATAACATTCCAACTATACAATTAATAGTTGTTTAGGATAACAATAATAATAACCTTTTTTTTTTTTCTCTTTTATTCCCCTATCACTTTATTCCATTTTATTTTATTATAATCTATTCCTATTTAGTATGGCCTAGTCATAATTAGGGTATACTATGGATTGTGACCACCATACTCATCCTGCACACCAATTTCTCTATCAAATTGTGTACAAATACTAGTTCTACCATGGGTTCATCATACCCCCCAAGGCACCATTGTAACACTCAAATATAAGTAAACCTTAATCTTTATTATCTCTTATCCTTGGAAATGTTTATGAGGTTATTGGAAGGAGACTGAGTGAAAATCGATTAAACAGATCATTTTGTCAAGTAGGGACAAAATAGTCTTTTCACTCAAAATTGAGGCCAAAGTGAGTTTTGATCACATAAAAAGTCTTGAATTTCATAAATATCATGTTGGTAAGTTTAACTTTAATTCGAGACGCTGTTAGTATATTTTTGTGAAGTCGGGAACAAAAAGGGTTAAATTATTATTTTGATAAAATTTTGATTGACCAAGCTAGATGCTGAGGATATATATTAGTATGACAGAGCGTGTTAGAAGGAAAGATAGATTTTATATCCCTAGGAATGTCAAAATTACTATTTTGAACAAAAAGGGACAATTTTACTAAAATAGGCAAAATGGTTATTACATCAAGGGTTGGAAGGACTCTGCTAGATTTTGATAACCCAGAACTCTTGTAAATGTTGTAAATAAGATATAAGAAAAGCAGAATTGAATTAGGATGTGAATTTCTCTAGAAAGGATGAAAAAGGATCAAAATGATCAATTTTCTTTATTATACGTAAAATGGTCTTTTCACAATGAATTAGAAGAAAAAGTGATAATTAAAATTGATGGACTAAAGTGAAATAATATAAAAATAACTTGAGTAATCTCATAATTTTTTTGGGAGTTAAATGCAAGCTTTGAAATATTATTGGGTAATAGTATAATTTTCAAAAAAATGAATTTGGATCAGATTGGTTGACTTTTCAAAATTGAAGCAAGCCAACTTTTTCTCTTCTCCTTGCCGTGAGTTACCTATTTCTTTTTCTTTCAATTTTGGAAAAAAAAATTATGCAAAATCTCACAATCCCCTCGATTAAATGCGTTACCGTAGATGGAAAAATTATTCTACGTGTCGAGAGTTTTAATTTGACGGTAAAAGTTCTTAATTTCACTAAGTTTCAATTTATGAATTTGTTGAAAAGTAGTTTTGATGGTGGTTTATGGTTTTAAATGGTGATTTAGGTAGATTAACGGTATTGGGAGGTTTACTCAAATATTTGACATATTTTAAAGGTAAGGAAATGTAATTTCTTTTATGAAATTTGTAATTGGTGATTGATTTGTGCAGGAATAAATTTAGGGATTGTGTTTAGATGAGATTGGGTATAGGGTAATGTATAAAATGGAAGAAAATTAGAAAAAGGGATAAAATGATAAATTTAGAGTACTGTTCATCGAGCCTCTAAATGATTGATTTTAATATGTTATGGTATGTTTGAATGTGTATAGGTGTGTTAGAGAGCAAATGAAATTAGTAGGAATTGATTTGGGTGGATAAAATGAGAAAAAAAATTGAAGGAAGAGTAAAATAGTAATTTTAGTTATTATTGTAGAGATTTAAAAATATTTTGTTGTGTTATGTATGTATAATACTTTATATGGTTGTTGGAATGCGTAAAGGAATTATTATTATGGTCGTGTGAACGGAGTATGATTAATAGAATTTAGAATAGATTGTAATATTTATGACGTTGCATGTTGATTGTCATAATAATTATAATAGTTATAATTATTATGTAAATTTTTTTTATTAGTAAATAATGCGTTGATGTGGTTATTTATTAATATTGGATAGTTATTTAACATATTTATTGTGATGGTAGAAATTATAATTGTGATAAATAAATCCCAGTAAATCTGGTAGACTGGGTATTTGCGAGTGTATGTAATTTTGAAAGTGTTATGAATTGTTGATTAGGTATCACAATCTACAAGTGCATTATGCATTCATTATGTGAACAGATTTCATATGCGCATGAAAATCGAGATGTGGATGCTATTTATCATTTTTGTATGTATAGGTATGCATATGCGGTATTCATTGTGCATAATTTGAGTATACAATAGTTTTTAAAAAATGAATGCATGGCTTTGGGTCATGTGATATTAATTATATGACTACATTAGTTATGGATTCAAATATTCAGATGCCCTTCACATTCGCTGGCTTAGTTATAGGCAGATTATGTGATCGATCATATTTAAAATATATGCTCAGCTCGATAAACGAGTGGTGTGAATGGATGAGGGTTGGACGAATTTACTTTGTGGCCACTATCCATAACTGTGTTAGCATGACTGGTCATATATTTGTCGATAATTTGTTGAAAATGTCATGTGATATTGATTTCGATACATGTAGATTTATTTGTATTTTATACAGTAACTATGAGCATTATGTGGATAGTGATACAGAGTGTATGGTCGGAGCATATTTATCTTATTAGATTATATTAAAGCGATATGAGTTTAATAACCTTTACGCCATCAGTATCGTCTAGTATATATGGCTGGGAAATAAATTCTATACCAGAATGTTATATTTTCTTACTGAGTTATTTCGCTCACCCTTTGTGGATTGTGATTTTTACAGGTAATGTGGTGCCGCGGGATATGAATGCGAACTCTTTGAAGCGTTAACAGGACTAATATCTTGATGATGAGGGTATTTTTGGTGTTAATGCATAATTATGCATATGTATACACACACACACACACACACACACACACACACACGTTGGTACAGTGAACTTGTATTTTTTTTATTACATACAATGAACTATGTGTGTAATTAGGATATTATACATTTTCAGCTTCCGTGTATATATATATATATATATATATATTTATATGATTATTATTTTTACATAGGGTGCGTACTACCAAGTGACATACTACATCCTAAAGATGGTTGTGTATGCACGTATCAGTGCTAAGGACAATACTCAATATGCACATTAGGTGAAAATAATAGTATGATCATAATTAGTAGCATACTTAGGTAGTATGTGATTACATAATTAAATATAAGTATGTGCGTGTGTGTAAACGTATACTATATCGATGTACCGTTGAGTTATCGATTATATCAATGCGTAACCTCTGGGTTATCCATTGTTTAAAATAGATTATATTTTAATTAATGGTTATATGTGAATATATATATATCTATCTTTATATTTAAAAAAAAAATTTAAATTGTATCTTATGTGGTTGACTTTAAATATAACGGTGTTACAACCATAGCGAACAGCCGCTTCCTATCATGAGTTCAATATACCCCTTCTCAGGGTACCATGAAGGACTGCTGTAGTTACAACATACCCTTTCAGGCATCACAAGGACGATTGTGGTAATAATAATAATGATTATAATATTTATATATATATATATAAAAGATATTTCTAAAATCATTATTCTTATATCTTAATATACATATTTACATACACACACGTTTCTATTTACATAACCATAATTACTATTCAAATCATTAATTTCACATATAGGTACATATATATACATATAAACATATTCTAATTCAACCATTTATCCAAAACACTTCTAACTTTTATAATCACACCCATTTTCTGGCAATGAGATTTTTTTTTGTTTTTTCACAAATTCATCTTCGATTATTCCCATACACAATTAATATACCTTAAATACCAAAATAATAAATTTTATCCAAAACATACACAACGTAATTAGCTAAAAATATACTAAATAGTGACTACATACCGAACTTCTACACTTATCCATTTTCCTAAATTTTTTTTCTCATTTGCATTACTTCCTATACCATTCACTTAGTTCACGTGTGTTCACTACTATATAATTACGATAATATGACCAAAACATATTCAATCCTTAACTTTTCACGTTGACCAAATATGTAACATCTTGAAATTTTTATACTCTTAAAACCTTGTCATGGAGTTATAATACAGTATTTTTGAGAGTTTTGATAAGAGAGAGAGTTGATCGGTATTCGAGACAGCGTACTGTATGAGCATAAAATACAGTATTTCATTATCGGTATCAGAAATTTGGCGACGGAAGTGAAAAGCTGTAATTTTCGTCGTGCGTGCCTGACTATATAAGCGGGAAGGGGTTGGAAAACTCAGAAAATAAAATTCACTTTTTTCCTCCATTTTCTCTCTCTTCTCTCTCTCCTCCCCACGGTTCTCTCTCCTGTGAACAGTGACTTTTGTCACCAGACCTCGGATCACCTCACCACCAGCGAGTGGAGGACCGCCGGACTGCCGCGAGTGCAACGCCGCCAACCCCGCCCCAATCGTCGCTGCCACGCGCCTTCACGCGCCGCCCGAAGCTTCGTCGACGTGAACTTTGATCGGCGATTCACGGTGGTCCACGGCGAGTTGACCGACACGTCCAGTGCGTCTGGCACTGTCTCGCCGCCCTCTTCACGGTGGTGTGCCCCGTTCCGGCATTTGGTCACCGGATTCCGGCGTGGGAAGGCTGATCGGGAAGGGATATTTTCGATAAGATTTCTGGCGATTGGTGTAGCTTCGGTGGAATCCAAACCGACCAATGTACTCTTCGACACTCGTACTTCGATGCAGTATGTTTAGATCTCAATTTGGAATGAGTTTCAATGATGATTTTAGGGTCCAAAGTAGGTACCTTGAAAACTGAAATTTTAGGATGATTAGTGATTTTGAAGGCCTTAATTTGTGTTTTGTGGCATATGGACACCATGGACAGCATCTCGACATCGTAAGGATCGCAATGGTGTGTTCCGTTCGTGAAACGGAAACCGAAAGTTCGTGGGTTGAATATTATTCGTGAATAGTGCCCCGTAAACAATAACTTTCACGTTTTTCGAGGAAAAATCCGTAGCGTACGGAGGAGTATTTCGAACGCGTATACCCTCTCCGGGACAGCTTTTCATCATTCGTATAAGCATTGGGTGCCTAAAAGTAAGATAATATAATATTTAAATTGTGAAAAAATTGGTTTTAATATTTATAATGTTTATAATTGCATGAATATACATCATAATAATGAGTTAAATTGTAGAAAAGTCCCATTGACGGGGAATGGGCATGATTGTGCAATTAGAAGTGTTAATATCCGTGTGTTATATATATATATAGTTATAAGCGTAATACCATTACTGTCGACCTGCAGTGCTAGATTAGGTATTCTAAAATACCTATACAGCATTGTATGTCCCATGTTTGTATTTATATATATTTATATGGTAGGAACGCGTATATATACATACGTAATTATGCCCTTATGATGGAATGATTGAATAGATGCTGCATTCGATGTTTTGCAATGCTATTCGAATTAACATGGGTGCATACGTTAGTATATTATAATTACTGTGCCGTAGTAAGGTAATGAGTATATTTTTATTTGTGATGACGTGTTGGGATTGCGTGTAATGACGCAATATATGATAACCAATTAAAGTATGTTTCTGCGAAATTGTAATAATAGTGGTATAATGTATCCATGTGTTTGAATTGTATTATATTTCTGTGTTTTATCTTGATTGTCTTATGGTTTACTTATATGCCAGTGTGGGATATGTTTTTATAACAAAGTACTACTAGCCTTACGACAAATCTATACGTGTGAAGTCCTTTTAGAATATAAGGACTAATAAATGTATTGCATAGGTAATTATATTACCTATCATGAAATTACTAAAATGTTGCTTGATTAATGTAGGCAAAATGGTCATGTTGTTATGACTGAGTCGCCTATGAATAAATCTGTGTGGATAACTGGTATAATTGGGATAATTATGGAACGGTAGTTTTTCCGTTACCCTAGTAAAGCCGCTTAGGATGGAGCAGTATCATTATAATAAGACTGTAGTGCCCTTCGAGGTATGTTGAACCCACAGCAGCTCTGAATTGATAACAAGACTGTGGTGCCCTTTGAGGCATGTTGAACCCACAACAGCTCCGTATTGATAGTAAGACTGTGGTGCCTTTCGGGGTATGTTGAACCCACAGCAATTGAGAAATGATAATAAGAACCATGGTGCCCGCGGGGTATGTTGAACCCATGGTTGGAAGCGGCTGTTTTCCATAGCGTCCTTAAGTACGTGCAACCCATAACAGAACTAATTATACTGTTGGTTTAAGGAACCCGGGGTGGGCGAATGACCATTGTATGCATATATTGAAGTGTATGGTGGATATCATGACCACGATTCATAATTTATTTAATTATGACAAATCTATAAGAAAATGAATCCGTGTGCCTATTAGATTCAAATTGTATGGTAGAATACTTCTATCTGCTAAGAGTTGCTTGTGTTAGTATGAATTGCAATGAGGCAGTAACACGTTGTGTTTTATTTGGTATGGGGACTGTCATGGTTTTATTGTGCAGGTAGGGCAGCTTATAGGTATAGGCAAACTCTTGCCGAATTCCTATAAGAAATACTATTCATACAGCTATTCATGACCTCCCTTTGTATTCTGGTTTTCGTATATAGAGGTGGGTCTAGGATTACCTTTTATTGCAGTCACAATCGGGTTTTCGTTATGACTATAAATGGCGGAAATGGTTGAGGTCTGAATACACTTTGATAGGTCTCAATTATTTAAGAGAGAACTTAACTTTGTAGAAACAGGAAGCTAGCATCAGTTTGAAAATGGAAAGTTAGGAGTTAAATAAGATAATGGGTTAGGCAATATCTAGGCCGCGTCACTTCTAGTATATAGAATCTTGTCTAGTTCACCGGAATGCTTATGAAACAAAAAGAATATGGGTGAATCTATAATAGATTAAAGATCATGTGAGAAGTTTGAGGATATTGTTGAAAAGGTGTATTGAATGTATTGCGGGTCATTTGATTTATTAGTTTACACGTTTATAAGTGTGTTTATGAGTTTACATTATTATCATCCGTACACATTAGTGAACGACTAGGATTAAATTGATATGTGTCATCATAATAGTATAGTTAATGTTTAATGTAGGTGAAAGAATTCCTAGTATGGGATAAAGAATGGAGGATGTGTAATTGTGATTATAGTATAACTGTCAGGTTGTCTTGCTTCAGTGAAAATAAAGAGATAATATGAATGTATGATAACATAAACTGGTAGTGAACCAGTATTGAGATAATTGTGATACGTGGATCGGATATGTATGTTCCATCTCCCTCAGCTGGGCTTGTAAGCCAGTTTCTAATGGAGGTGTGACGTTAAGACTGTGGTACCCTGAGGGATAGGTGGAATCCACAGCTGTCCACCAAATGGCCAGTGGCCTAGAGTAACAACCATGATCCATAATGTTCCTTAGTATAATCGATCATTTGTAAACGCAATAAATTTTCTATCACCAACCTTCCGGGAGTGGAAATGGCATACATAAACAGTGTTATCGTTTTACTAATACCCTCGGTTGTATCTAAATTTAGGTGTTTGAAATATTTGTATCCTATGTGGGTATTGATTGTGTGTCTAGGATATTTTGGCTATCTCGGGCCGAGTGTGTGATTGATACTGTGTGGTTATACTGGCTTCTAAGCAGTTCCTTTGTCTGGGGTCGCGGCATTGGTCGTTATTTATACGAATAACTATGTAACGATTTTATATAATCATGTAGGTGTTCGTTGATAAGAATAGAAATAGAATTTAAACGGACACAGGTGATAACGTGATTCATTTAGAAAATATATTGATTGAGATTGCATTATCTGTATATGGTATGTCATGAGGAGTGTTACTCTGATTGAGATATTTATACCGAATTCATAGATGATACAGTGCTTAGAATTCAAGAGGAGATGATATGATATCTTGAGTACATTATTGAGCATATGCCTGTTAGAACATCTACATTGATATGTGGACATGCAATTACTTGTGTGTGTGGAATTGCGTGAAATGACTAAAATAAGTAGGGATTCAGGTAACATGCTCCTTCCTTTATTTAAGTATTGTATTATCTTACTGAGCCATGTGGTGTGCTCACCCCTTTGTAGGATTATTATTTTCAGGTAAATACGATATTGCGGTGGCGGTTTCGGAAAGTGCAGTTGAGGCAAAGATTTTCGGACAGGGCATAGTATATCTAAGATTTAGGCCATTGTTAAGTAATTTTCCTTCTGTATACTCTGAAGTATTAATTTCATTAAAATGCGTAACAATTCTTTAAAAAAAAATAATAATAATACTATTTTTAGTTATTACTATTTATATGGTTATTTTCTATAAACTCTTTTGAACAAATGAAAACTTCGCTTCGCTATGAGAAAGCGTTGATTTTTATCTTTTCAATAATTTCAATGTACTATATGCCACATGAATAGAAATGAAAGGAAGGGGGTGTTACAAAATATACACCCACACCCACACCCACACTTCTAATTTTCTTCACTTCCGCTCAACAAACCAACATATCAATTTATCCCAAAATAATTTTATTTTATAATTTCATTATTACAAACATTAAACAACAAAAATCTAACCAACCATAATACATTCCTTTTTGGCCAATTGGACATGTATACATATAATCCATTTTTCTCCAATATGTTCACTTAAACTATCATCACATAATTTTACTACATTCATTACACAATATATTTATAAAAATCATCACAATATCAACAACACATAAACCCTAATTTATCAAAAATTTGAGTTTTGCATTTCTTACCTTAATAATGGAAAATCCTTCCACTATTAAGCTTTATTTCTCCCTTTTCACCTATTTCATCATTAATACCTATTAAGCTCAACATCAAAAAATTAAAGTACCATAAACTCATGCAAAAATGATAATAAAAGGAAGTTATCACATTATTCAACAATTTTTTCTTAGGAAAATTATTGAAATTTGGTGAGATTTTTGGCTTGGAAGATTCAAAACTTTGAGAGAAAATTAGAGAGGTTTGCTTCAGTGAAAGAAGAAGAAATGTGAAGAAATTTCCAGCAACTTCCACTTCTTATACTAAATTCTCTATTTTATCATTTTACCCCTTAAACTTTTTAAAAATTTTCTTTATGCCCTAATGTATTTACCATACTACCCATGCCATTTTAAAAAAATTTCATTCTTATTCTTTAAATAGAGTTCCCACTTTACCATTAGATTCTTTTTGAAGTAACCATTTTACCTTGGTGAACATAAAATGTCCTTTTTGTTTTTTTTTTTTCATCTTTTCTAAAAGAATTTACATTCGAATAAAATTCTAATTTATTCCCACCTATTATTCACAATATTTGAAGGAGTTTCAGGTGGTTGAATTCTAACGTGACTCTTTCGGCCCTAGACAAAATGACAATTTTGCTATTTTTAGCAAAATTGCTCTTTATCGGTAAAAGTGTGATTTTTGCCATTTTGAGATTATTCAACCACTTCGTTTTTCTAATATGCTCTATCATATAATTTTTAATTTATTAGTCTCTAATTTTGTTCTTTGTTTTTTTTTAAAATGACAATTTTGCCCTTTATTGCCATTTGAACCCGTTTTTGCTAAATTTTTTCCCATCACGTGCCCAAAGCTTCTCTTTTATATTTTCTTACCCAATTAATAAATAAAATGTATTAAAAATATCTAAAAAATATATTAAAAATACATACGCTAAGGTACTCCAATGACACCTGAATTTAAGGATGTTATATTTCTACCTTCTCCTAAGGGGCAATAACTCTTTTACCTCTCCTCTGTCCTCTCATAGAGCGTCGATCTTGCATTTTACTTAACAATACCACATAAATGATTAGATAATTATAACACTCATGCTTTACAACATATATCATTTAATACATACTATGACATCCTTAATATACGCCTATACAAATAAAATAACCCATACCAGAATATACTAGTAAATCAATCACACTGAGGTAAAATAGGCATTATACTCATATTTTGTATAAACAAGTAAAAGTTTTACTGCACATGACCGTATTATATATACAACAAAATTTATACATTGTTTATTAACAATATATATATATATATATACAAAATACTTTTTCTTATTTACAATGTGCACACTATCCGTCCGTGTAGTATGTGCGGGAGACTTGGAATCTATAGAGTATAAAGTAGAGTCTATCTCTATAAAACACTCTGAGGGATCAGTGTCTATATAATAATCAATGGGGTCAACCTCACTACTAAAAGGATCTGGAGGATGTTTGGATGGGTCACTTTCAGTATTGGAGGAATCTGGTGGAGGGAAGTATATGTTGGGGAATGAATGTGAGCTCTTGGACAAATCGGTTTTTATGGTCAAATTGGATGGTTCACTACCACTAGGGGAAAACCATAACTCTAGTGGCTCAGATCCAAAAGTTACAGGAGATGGGGTTGCATGCATGGTGAGCTGGACGAAAAAAGGGTCCACCACTCTCGGGGAGTAAGGATCTACCCCTCTCATCGGTACCTTTGTATTAGTAGTAATCTCTTGTACTGGAAGGGAATCTAAAATCCTAAGTGAAAAAGAGGTATTAAACACTTTTATAGTAGAGGCAGCAGCTTCATCATATTTTCTCTTAGTTAATGCCACTTTCCATTGCTTTTTAGGCCAATTCTTCCTCATTTCTTTTCTAATCTATCAAACCTTACAAGTCACTAATTTATTCTTATTAACGCCATTCCCATAAACTTTCGTACCTTTTAGGGTGTTTGTTTCTCTCTATTTGGTGGCTCCTAGACTCGGATCCGTATGTGAGTAAAAAATGTTCCAATTCTTCACCTCTTTTTTAATCTTTTTATTCTCCCTTAGAATACCTAATCTCTCTAAGTTCCTTACCATGACCCCACCAAGCATAATATTCTCCTGTCGATTGATAGAAGACCAAGAATTGAATCTTGGTCTGGGTATAGACATACCTATAATCACATAAAACTATCTTATAAAACATACATAATGCTATAACTTATACATGTACCAAAATAAAATTATATACTTACAGTAGTCGGCTCCGGGAAACATCCTTTAAGATATTGGACATACCACAATATAATAAAACAATTTATTTTTTTATTTAAATATTTATATTTTCATAAAACTTTTTCAAAAAATCTTGCTCTGATACCAACTTGTGGGAATCCTATACACATTTAAAATATAAGTAATAACTTCTAAATGGGTATATAAAAAAAAAAAAACACTAAATTTTTTTTTCTTCTTCTATTATAATCAATCATTCATCATAATTACACATATATACTTATTGACATCATATACAATATATTAAAAATACGATTTATAATAAAATTATAATTATTATAGTAACAAAATCTTGTATGCTCAATTCTCTTGACAGGTTACTATCTTGAAAATTTGTCCGATTCTGCTGCTCTATGAGTTATACCTGAAAATCATTTTTACTACGGAGTAAGTAATTTAAAGTTATTTAGTAAGAACCATAAAACCCAATAAAATAATTTAGCAAATTACAATATTCCAATCATAAAAATAATAACTAATCAGGACAACAACATATCATGTATATCCAATGTTATAACAATACCAGTTAAGACTAATTCATCCCAACTACGTAATTAATAGTTCAATTAGAATATTACGAATAATCATAGTATAGTAACACTTTTCTCTGTACACTTTCTACTTTATCTATTCCATTTCTACTATCCTATTCTTTTTTCATTTGACCAATCATACTTAGGCAAACTATGGATCATGATCACATTATTCATCTTACATACTAATATATGAATAAGTTGTGCACACTTATAGTGCTACCATGGTGAACTGCCACTTCCTACCATGGGTTCAACTTGCTCAAAGGCGTTCTAAAGGACTGCCATGGTTTTTCACATACAATTTCAGACACCACAAGAACGATTATGGGTTTCACATGCCCTAAAGAGCGCTACAGTAAATAATAAATAATTATTTCATTTCGTCTTAAGTGGCTCTACTGGTGTATAAGGAAATTCTGTGATGGTACTTCAAGAATTTTGGCCACTTATACATCTTTTCATAATTCATCATACGCCCATATTACCCATTTACCCTTTACTGTTATTTAAAGACATTTTGGTAATTTACTAAAATTCTGATAATCACATATGCAACATTTTTATAATTTTGTCCCAATATAAAATAAATTTATACCTATAGCAGTATTTCAACACCTATCAACATATGTACCACCAAATTAATTATAAAAATAATATTTATAATAGTAATAATAATCAACTCATACACACACACACACACACACACACACTCCTAATCTATTTACTATATATATCACACACACACCCACACACACACACACACCTATACTAATATATTCCTACATTAAACATACAATACTGAAAAGGTATTTTAAAATTCTTCTTTCAACGACGGATGTTGACAGAATAAGGAGTAATTATAAATAATACTTAATCATTAACTTCACATAACTTTAAATATATATATATATATATATAATACTATATATACACACACACACACACACACACACACACATATTTAATCAACCATTTAAAATATTTTCAAATTTCACACCCATGCCTATTCTCTAGCAATGGGATTTTTTTTTCTACGCAATCAATTTTCAATTATTTACATGTATACTTAATTAATCAACACACATCTACTTGACTAAAATGATCACCCAACACCACTTGAACAATACCCTAACTGGATAATTTTACCTTTTTTTCTTCCGTTTTACACATCCAAACTAATTTCTACCAATTTCATTTATTCTCAATACAATTATTAACACATAAACACATCAAAATATCATAATTTAACACCAAATAAATAGTATTCAAAATGAATCATTTTGTCATTTTTTATTTTTCCTTCCATTTTACATATCTAAACCAATTCCTGTCAATTCCATTTATTCACAAACACATATATACACATTTAAACATATCAAAACATATTAAAATCAAGCATTTAAGTACTCAATAAATAGTAGCCAAATATGTCTTATTATGTATAAATTAAAATTTTCCTATTTATACAATTCTATTTACTCCAATATACTTTTCAAACACTCAATTTCATAAATTATGCATCAATTCCACAAAACTCTCAAATTACCTAGTTAGGGTTAAGGGTTCTTACCTCAAATCTAAAGGTAATGGCTATTGTACCAAATTTAAATTTAAAAAAACATCGTTAAATTAAAGCTCTCAATGCGTAGAACAATTTTTTCTTCTGTGGTAACGCGTTTAATTAAACGGATTATAAGATTTTACTTAATTTTTTTAAAAAAATAAAAAAAATTTGAAAGAGAATGGAGAGAATCCTTACAAGAAGAGAGAGAATAAAAGAAATTCAATGCATCCAATTTTGAAAAGTCAAAGTCTTATCCAATTTTTATTTTTACAAAAATTACACTTTTATCTAATAATTTTTCAAAACTTACATTTGATTTTCAAGTAAATTATGAGGCTACTCAAGCTATTTTCATATTCTTTCACTTTAGTCCATCAAATTTTGGTGATCCAGAATTCAAAAAATCCTTATAAAATGATCATTTTGTCCCTAGAGAAGAAAATTGGTCATTTTGATCATTTTTCTCCTTTCTAAGGATAGTTTTGTCTAAATTCAATTCTATTTCTTTCTATATACTTCTAACAATATTTTTAATACTTATAGAAATTCAAGTTTTAATTTGACCCTTACGACCCTTGCAAATTGACCATTTGCCATTTTCGTCAAAATTGTCATTTTTTGACAAACTAGTTATTTTTGCCGTTCTAAAGTTATTCAATCTATATTTTTATCCAATAATAACTAAAATACAACCCTTAATTTAATCGTCTCTCATTCGGTCCATCGACGGTCTCCTAAAATAATAGTTTTATCTTTTACTATTGTTTTGATCAATTTTTCTGCCAAAATGGCTTTAACTAGGGTTTTAAAAATTATTTTATATATTTCATAACCCAAAACTCAAGATATACCATAAAATAATTATACTAAGGTTTTAGAGAAATATCTAGATTTGAGGATGTTGCACTACTAATAAGTTTAGAACAAAAATCGAATCCTAAAAAGTTATATTAGAGATTTTAGATCTATTTACCACTCGAGCAAAATGGTGATAGATGAGAATTATATGTCAAGGATCTCTACAACATGGGCATCGAAGAACCTAGATAACTTATTAAAGGTACATATTTGTTTATAGGGAACAATGGACTTCTAAGGTATGTACAGGAAACTATTATACTTGTATGGAATGTTTGAACTATTTTCTTAATGAAAAGATCATTATTTAACTTCAAGTTAGTGTTCATAGGTGTTCTAATGTACCTTTTACTATCAAGTTTAAAGTAATTTATAAGGTCTTTAGCAAATTTATATTGTGATATAAATATCTTATTTTTGAATTGTCTAATTTAAAGACATAAGGAAAACACCAACTTTGTAACACCCTTATATTTAAAATCAACCATATAAGATATAATCTGAATTTATTTTTTAACATAAAGATATATATATATATATATATATCCACACATAACCATTAATTAAAACATAATCCATTTTAAATAAAATATTCGGCAATATTGATAGAGTGCATACCAGAGGTTATGCATTTATATAATGGATAACCCAACGGTACACCGATGTGGTATACCCTTACACACACGCACACATTTATATTTAATTATGTAGTCACATACTACCTAAGTATGCTACTAATTATGCTCATACCATTATTTTCACCCAATGCACATATTGAGTACTATCCTTAATACTAATGTATGCACACGCAATCACTTTTAGGATGTAGTATGCCACTTGGTAATACGCACCCTATCTAAAAATAATAATCATATAAATATATATATATATATATATCATGGGTCAAGTATTAGAAAATAGCCTAAATTTAATTTAAGTCAAGAAACATATTTATAACCAAAATAATTGATACATATATATATATATATGCAAAAGTTGGATATGTATAATATCCTGGCTACACATATAGTCCATAGTATGTAACCCAAAAAATAAAAGTTCACTGTACAAACGTATATATATACATATATATATATATATAGATACATATGCATAATTATGCATTAATATCAAAAATACCCTCATCATCAAGATACTAACCCCTTTGACGCCTCAAAGAGTTCGTATCCATATCCTGCGGTGCCACATTAACTGTAAAAACTACAATCTACAAAGGGTGAGCGAAACAGCTCAGTAAGAAAATATAATATTCTAGTACAGAATATGTTTCCCTACCATATATGTTATACGATACTAATGACGTCGAGGTTATTAAACTCATATCGCCTTAATATAATCTAACGAGATAAATACCCTTCGACCATACACTTTGTATCACTATCCACATAATGCTCATAGTTATTGTATAGAATGCAAATAAATCTACATGCATTTTGAAATCAATATCACATGACATTTTCAATAAATTATCAACAAATATATGACCGGTCATGCTAACACAGTTATGGATCGTGACCACAAAATAAATTCGCCCAACCCTCATCCATTCACACCACTCGTCTATCGGGCTGAGCGTATATTTTACATATGATCGATCATATAATCTGACTATAACCAAGCCAGCGGATGTGAAGGTTATCTAAATATTCGGATCCATAACTAATGTAGTCATACAATTAACACCACATAGCTTAAAGCCATGCATTCATTTTTTGAAAACTATTTGTAACACCCGCTTCCTTTCATTTCTATTCATGTGGCATATAGTACCTTGAAATTGTTAAAAAGGTAAAAATCAACGCTTTTTTAAAGTGAAGCGAAGTTTTCATTTGTCTAAAAAGTTTATGAAAAGTAATCACATAAATAGTAATAACTAAAATAGTATTATTTTTTTTCTTCTCTAAAGAATTATTATGCATTTTAAAAAAAATAATATTCTAGAGTACACAGAAAAAAATTTATATAACAATGGCCTAAACCTTAGATATATTATGTCTCGTCAGAAAATTTTTGCCTCGATTGCACTTTTCAGAACCGCTACTGCTACATCGTAATCACCTGAAAAATAATAATCCCACAAAGGGGTGAGCACACCACATTACTCAGTAAGATAATACAATACTTAAATAAAGGAAGGAGTATGTTACCTGAATCTCTACTTATTTTGGCCATTTCATACAATTCTACACAGATAGATAAATGCATGTCTATATATCAATGTACATGTACAGACAAGCCTATGCTCAATAATGTACACAAGAAATCATATTATGTCATCCAGAACTCTAAGCACTATCTCAGCTATGAATTCTATATAAACAATCTCAACTAGATTAATACTCCTCATAATATACCATACACAGGCTATGCAGTCTCAAACAATATATTTTCTAAATGAATAGCTTCATCATCTGTGTCCGTTTAAATCCTATTTCTATTCTTATCAACGGATACCTACATGAACATATAAACTCAATACATGGTTATTTGTATAGATAACAACTAAATGTTGCAGCCACATAAAGAGGAACTGATTAGAAACCGATTAGAAACCGGTGTAACCACACAATATCAATCACACACTCAGCCCGAGATAACCAAAATATCTTAGGCACGTAATCAATACTCACATAGGATATAAATATTTCAAACATCTAAATATTTATACAAACAAGGGTATTAGTAAAAATAATAACACTTCTTCTGTATGTCATTTCCATTCTCGGAAGGTTAGTGGTAGTAACTTATTGCATTTACAAGTGATCGATTATACTTAGAGACATCATGGATCATGGTTGTTACTCTAGGTCACAGGCCATCTGGAGTACAGCTGTGGATTCCACCTACCCCTCAGGGTACTACAGTCTTAACATTATATCTCAATTAGAAACTAGCTTACAAGCCCAGCTGAGTAAGATGGAACATACATATCCGATCCACATATTACAATTATCTCAATACTGATTCATTACCAGTCTATTTTATCATACATTCATATTATCTCCTTATTCTTACTATATGAGGATAACTTGATCGTTGTACCATAATCACAAATATACGTCCACCATTCTTGATCCTATAATAGGGATTCTTTTCTCCACATAAACCTTAACTATACCACTATAAAGACACATATCAATCCAATCCTAGTCGTCTGTTAAGGTACACTGGTAATGACAAATGTAAACTCATAACATAGCTTCTATATCATTATATCCTTACCGTACACTCCACCACATGTGTAAACGTGTAGACTAACATATTGTATGACCTGCAATACACCAAGTGTGCCTTTTCAACATTATCCTTAAGCATCTCATATGACCTTTAATCTATTATGGACTCAAACATATTCTTTTCGTTTCACAAGTATAACGGTGGGTTAGACCTGATTCTATATACTTAAAGTGAGGTAGCCTGTATATTACCTAACCCATTATCTTATTTAAATCCTAATTCCCCTTTTCAAGTTGATGCTAGCTCTCTTTTTCTACAAGGTTAAGTTCTCTCTTAAAGAATTGAAACTTGTCAAGGTGTAATCGGACTTCAACCATTTTCGTAATTCACAATCATAACAAAAATCTGATTGTGACTGTAATTAAAGGTAATCCTAGATCTTCCTCTACATATGAAAACCAGAATACAAAGGGAAGTCATGAATGGCTGTATAAATAGTATTTCTTATAGGAATTTGGCAAGAAGTTGCCTATACATATAAGCTGCACTACCTACACAAGAAAACCAGGACAGTACCAATACAAAATAAAACACAACATGTTATTACCTCATCACTATTCACACAAACACAAGCAACTCTTAACAGATAAAGGTATTCTACCATACAATTTGAATCTAGTAGGCACACGAATTCATTTACTTATAAATCGGTCATAATTAAGTAAATTATGGATCAAGGTCATGATATCCACTGTACACTTCAATATATGTATACAATGGTCATTCACCCACACCGGGTTCTTCAGACCAACAGGATAAATAGTTTTACCTTGGGTTGCACGTACCCAAGGATGCCATGGAGAACAGCCGCTTCCTGCCATGGGTTCAACATACCCCGAAGGGCACCACGGTCTTATTATCAATCTAGAGCTGCTGTGGATTCAACACACCCTGAAAGGCACCATAGTCTTATTATAATGATACTGCTCCGTTCTGTACGACTTTACTAGTGTAACAGAAAAACTACCGATCCATAATTATCCTAATTATACCAATTATCCATATAGATTTATTTTTAGTCGACTTAATCGTGATAAAATGACCATTTTGCCTAAATTTTAAAATGCACGTTCATAATTTCATAATAGGCAATATAATTACCTATGAACACATTTATTAGCCCTTATCTTCTAAAAAGACTTCATACGTATGGATTTATCGTAAGGTTAGCAATACTAAGTCATGAAAACATATTCCACTCTAGCATATAAATATACCATAAAACAATCAAGATAAAACACAGAAATATATTATAGTCCAAACACATGGATATACTATATCACTATTAATACAAATTTACAAAACGTATTTTAATCGGTTATCATATATTACGTCATTACACACAATCCCAACATGTCATCACAAGTCAAACTATACCCATTACCTTACTATGGCACAATAATTATAACATACTAACGTATACACACATGTCCATTCGGATAGCATTACAAAACATCAAGTGCAATATCTATTCAATCATTTGATCACAAGGCATAATTACGTATGTATATACAAGCGCACCTACCATATAAATATATATGTACACAAACATGGGACATACAATGTTGTATAGGTATTTTAGAATACCTAATGTAGCACTGTAGGTCGACGGTAATGGTATTACGCTTATAACTATATATATATATATTTAACACATAGATATTAACACTTTTAATTGCACAATCATGCCCATTCCCTGTCAATGGAACTTTTCTATAATTTAAACCATTGTTACGATATACATTTATGCAATTATAAACATTATAAATATTAAAATCTATTTTTCCACAATTTAAATATCATATTATCTTACCTCCGGGCACCCAGTGTCTATGCGAATGATGAAAAGCTGTCCCGGAGAGGGTATACACGTTCAAAATACTCTTCCGTACATTACGGTTATCTCCTCGAAAAATGTGCAAGTTACTGTTCATAAATACTATTTACAGACACTATTTAGCCCACAAAATTTTAGTTTCCATTTCACGAATAGAACATACCATCACGATCTTTGCGATGTCAGGATACTATCCATGGTGTCCATATGCCACAAAACACAAATTGAAGCATTCAAAATCACTAAACATCCTAAAATTTCAGATTTCAAGGTACCTACTTTGGACCCTCGAATCGTCATCGAAACTCAGTCCAAATTGAGATCTAAACATACCGCATCGAAGAACGAGTATCGGAGAGCACACTGATCGGTTCAGATTTCACCGGAGCTACACCGGAGCTACACCGTTCGCCGAAAATCTTGCTGGAAAGACCCCTTCCCGATCAACCTTCCCTCATTGGAATCCGATGACCAAATGCCGGAACTGGGCACACCACCGTGAAGAGGGCGGCGAGACGGTACCAGACGCGCCGGAGGTGTTGGTCAACTTGCCATGCACCGTCATGAATCGCTGGTCAAAGTTCACGTTAGCGAGACTTCGGGAGGCGCGTGAGGGCACGTGGCGACGGCGATAAGGGCGGGGTTGGCAGCGCTGCACTCGCGACGGCACAGCGGTTCTCCACTCGCCGGCGGTGAGGTGATTTGAGGTTTGGTGACAAAAGTCACTATTCATAGAAGAGAGAGTTGTGGGGAGGAGCGAGAGAAGAGAGAGAAAAGGGAGGGAAAAAATGAAATTGGGTTGTCGGGTTTCCTGACCCTGTCCCGTTTATATAGTCGTGCACGCACGACAAAAAATTATAGCTTTTCGCTTCAGTCGTCAAATTTTTGATACCGATAATGAAATACTGTATTTTTTGCTTAAACAGTATACTGTATCGAATACCGGCCAACTCTCTCTCTTATCACAACTCTCGAAAATACGGTAATACAACTCCATGACAGGATTTTAAGAGTATAGAAATTTCAAGATGTTACACTATTGTACACTCAAACAATACACAATGAATACCACATATGCATACCTATACACTCAGAAATGATAAATAGCGTCCACATCTCGATTTTATACGCATATGAAATTCGTTCACATAATGAATGCATAATGCACTTGCAGATAGTGATACCCAACTAAAAATTCATAACACTTCCATAATCACATACACTCGCAAATACCTAGTATACCAGATTTAGTGGGATTTATTCATCACAATTATAATTTCTACCATCACGATAAATATATCGTATAACTATCCAATATTAATGGATAACCTTTACTTAATGAAAGAACAAAAATAGTCTTAATAGATCCATTAGAAGTCAGAATTTCACATGGATTGGTGAAGGTAAAACTTGAACCTATCTTACCATTTAAGATCTAACCTACCCAAATAAAAATTTTGAGAGTTGTAATTTTACATCAATCAACTCATCTTCAAAGGATTTCACTTGGTTTTCAAAATTAAGCTTTTGTCCTTTCCAGATTCTTTACTAATTCATCCTATTCTTTAAGTCTAGTTTGAAGACTTTTTTTTCTCTAACTAACATCATTAAGCTTCTTAAGAATTGTCTTATTATCCATTTTCAATTTGACACTTTTCTTATAAAGTTTATCAAAAGTATTACTCAAGTTTTTCTCATTTACTAAGAACTCATCACTATTCTTTTTATTAAACTCGTTATCACTTAAGAAAGCCTTCTTTCCTTTCAAAAAATTTGGACATGCAGTTCTAATGCAAAATCTTTACACTCATGACATTGGAGATGTTGATATGTTTTCTTTTCTTTTCTAAACTCTTTAGGAAAGTTTACAAAACACTTTTGGACCTACAAATAACCTTTAAATTGAGTAATTTAAAAACTATTAGAAAGTTTAAATAATCTAATTTATTTAAAATTGTGACTATATCCTTTTAGAAATTACTAAACTATTCTTAAAGGTTAATTTTAACTAAAAGTTACAATAAAGCTTGAACATGAATTTTTAATACTTGCTTTATGTATCTTACTATTTAAACCTTTTTTAATAGTCCTCAAATGCTATTTCACCCAGGATTTTATGTTGAGTAAGTTGATAAATAAAATTAAAAGTTTGAAAGTTAAGCAATTAACTTGTTTCTTAAATTTTTCTTTATTTTTTTTGAAACTTTCAACTATTTGAAACCTTAAAAGGACTATAAAGACTTTCCTCTACGTTTAGTCCATCTTTGATTAAAACTACCTAAGCTTGAATGTATTTTCTTTGAAATAACTAAAAATTTTGATGATCAAAACACGAAAAGTGAAAAAAAAAAATCCCTTATTACGAATTTTGGAAAATTCTTAAGTTTTTTACATCTTTTTTTTTCTTTTATATGTTATACTAATACATTTCATGTAGAAGTCACATACTTTCATAAATTAAATTTGATTTTATCTTAAAATACATTGCTTTGATCATAATTGTACTAAGTGTTAGTTTGTAATTATGCCACTTGTCCACTTAATAAATCGCACGTATTTACTTTATTAATTAATATATAATAATATTATATATTAATTATTTGTTGAAATATATAATCACATTATATATATTACAATTCACAAATTTATATATAATCTCATTATATATTAATTCATTTAGAAATTACTATAATACCATTTTAAGAAATGTGATATATTTAAATGGCCTAACATTTAAAAATTATCTCCAACATTTGAAAATAACCTCAAGTAAGTTTCTTATAAATTTAGATGTGACTCAGTAGGTTCATTATAAAGTCGTTAATAAATATATATTAAATTTTTGAATTAAACTTTTTAATTCATATTATATTAAATAAATTATCTCATAATTAATTAAATATATCTACAAACTAAAATTGACAGCTAGTAATATATCATGACCACTCAGATTATAATAAAGTGATAAATTTTAAAATAAACTTTTTTGTAATCAATTGTTATGTAATTGAATTTTTCCATCATAATATATTTCGATTGGATCAAAATCATATTAAACTGTCAAAATCTCTATATCCAATGCTATATATAATGAATTTTGAAATTATAATTTATAAAGTGTATCATCATTAAGAATTACTTCTCGATCCTACACTTTACCTTGATCATGAAATTTTTGAGTTATATCTCTATCATTCATATAAAATATACTTCATAAACATTATATCATACCTAATAACTATTTGCAATAAATCTTTTTCAGATGTATCTTGAATGGTATCAAAGTATAGTATTTCATCTGTAAGATAATTATAATATTCTCAAGTTTAAGGATCACTATACTACTGATACAAAAAATATTCAATTGACAATTAAATATAATTATTATTAATATTTTTGTTGTGAGTCAATTCAGTGAACTCATTATCTAATAAACACCTACATACTTGTCTTTATATCTATATGCAAATGGTCTATGAAAATAACTATCTTCTTTACCAGGTAGTCATAGTGTATACCAATCTACATTGTACTATGAAGATCTTACTCTAAAGTTTTACAATTGAGAATATTTAAGAATGATGCTACTAATATATCTATCTCATAAATATGGACTCATCATAATGTAGATATTGTTAACATTCTACGGATTTTATTATTATACATATAAATATGTATGCAAATAATAAAAGTATATATCATCAACAAAATATTTTATTAATAATCAAAATAATTTATAATAGAAAATGCAAATCATAATATCATGTGAATTTAGAAATTTATGTTCATCATGCATTCATATTGCACATGAGGAAAAATGAATATTTTATTTGAGTTGAGATTTTAATAAAAATACATGTGTTTTTTTAAGCGTTGGTACCTTGAAAAAAGACTTAAACCAGTGTGAGGACTAGTGAAAGAGTGTATACCTTCTCTCGAACTATGAGTTCATTGTGTGTAATGTTTAATTCATAAAAAAATTATTTTGAATCGCATGCTTTGATTTAATAAATCGTTTTAAACTGTTTTGAGCTATTAGAATGCTAGGTTAGTATATAAATAATTTTATACTAGATAAAGCCTGTGCATTGATTATTTACTATTGCTTTGTATACTTAAAAATATAATTATTTGAAATGACCTTTAGTTCATATATATTTAAAAATGCTTTATCTCATAAACTTCATTTATTGGTGATGAAGCCTTAAGCCTACATATATGTAATGTATTGGTATTACTATAAGCAGACCTTTATGAAAGCTATATAAGTAATAAGGTATTAAGTAAATGTAACATCTTGAAATTTTTATACTCTTAAAACCTTGTCATGGAGTTATAATATAGTATTTTTGAGAATTCGTATAAGCGAGAGAGTTGACCGGTATTCGGGACAGCGTACTGTATGAGCAGAAAATACAGTATTTTATTACCGGTATTAGAAATTTGACGACGAAAGCGAAAAACTGTAATTTTCGTCGTGCGTGCCCAACTATATAAGCGGGAAGGGGTCGGAAAACTCGGAAAAACAAAATTCACTTTTTTCCTCCATTTTCTCTCTCTTCTCTCTCTCCTCCCCACGGTTCTCTCTCCTGTGAACAGTGACTTTCGTCACCGGACCTCAGATCACCTCACCACTGGCGAGTGCAGGACCGCCGGACCGCCGCGAGTGCAACGCCGCCAACCCCGCCCCGATCGTCGCTGCCACGCACCCTCACGCGCCGCCCGAAGCTCCGCCGACGTAAACTTTGACCGGCGATTCACGGCGGACGGCGGCGAGTTGACCGACACCTTCGGCGCGTCTGGCACCGTCTCGCCGCCCTCTTCACGGTGGTATGCCCCATTCCGGCATTTGGTCACCGAATTCCGGCGTGGAAAGGCTTATCGGAAAGGGGTGTTTCTGGCAAGATTTCCGGCGACCAGTGTAGCTCCGGTGGAATCTGAACCGACCAGTGTGCTCTCTGACACTCGTACTCCAACACGGTATGTTTAGATCTCAATTTGGAATGAGTTTCGATGATGATTTTAGGGTCCAAAGTAGGTTCCTTAACATCTGAACATTTAGGATGATTGGTGATTTTGTAGGCTTTAATTTGTGTTTTGTGGCATATGGACACCATGAACAGCATCCCGACATCGCAAGGATCGCGATGGTGTATTCCGTTCATGAAACGGAAACCGAAAGTTCGTGGGTTGAATAGTGTCTATGAATAGTGCCCGTGAACAGTAACTTGCACGTTTTTCGAGGAAAACCCCGTAGCGTACGGAGGAGTATTTCGAACGCGTATACCCTCTCCGGGACAGTTTTTCATCATTCGTATAGGTATTGGGTGCCTGAAGGTAAGATAATATAATATTTAAATTGTGAAAAAATTGGTTTTAATATTTATAATGTTTATAATTGCATAAATATACATTATAATAATGAGTTAAATTGTAGAAAAGTCCCATTGACGGGGAATGGGCATGATTGTGCAATTAGAAGTGTTAATATCCGTGTGTTAGATATATATATATATATATATAGTTATAAGCGTAATACCATTACCGTCGACCTGCAGTGCTAGATTAGGTATTCTAAAATACCTATACAGCATTGTATGTCCCATGTTTGTATTTACATATATTTATATGGTAGGAACGCTTGTATATACACACGTAATTATGCCCTTATGATGGAATGATTAAGTAGATGCTACATTCGATGTTTTGCAATGCTATTCGAATTAACATGTGTGCATACGTTAGTATATTATATTTATTGTGCCGTAGTAAGGTAATGCGTATATTTTTACTTGTGATGACATGTTGGGATTGCGTGTAATAACGCAATATATGATAACCGATTAAAATATGTTTCTGCGAATTTGTATTAATAGTGGTATAGTGTATCCATGTGTTCGAATTGTGATATATTTCTATGTTTTTATCTTGATTGTCTTATGGGATATTTATATGCTAGAGTGGAATATGTTTTTATAACTAAGTACTACTAGCCTTACGACAAATCTATACGTATAAAGTCCTTTTAGAATATAAGGACTAATAAATGTGTTGCATAGGTAATTGTATTACCTATCATGAAATTACTAAAATGCTGCTTGATTAATGTAGGCAAAATAGTCATGTTGTTATGACTGAGTCGACTATGAATAAATCTGTGTGGATAACCGGTATAATTGGGATAATTAGGGATCGGTAGTTTTTCCGTTACCCTAGTAAAGCCGCTTAGGACGGAGCAGCATCATTATAATAAGACTGTGGTGCCTTTCGAGGTATATTGAACTCACAGCAGCTCCGGATTGATAATAAGACTGTGGTGCCCTTCGAGGTACGTTGAACCCACAGCAGCTCCGGATTGATAATAAGACTGTGGTGCCCTTTGAGGCATGTTGAACCCACAGCAGCTCCGTATTGATAGTAAGACTGTAGTGCATTTCGAGGTATGTTGAACCCACAGCAATTAAGAAATGATAATAAGAATCATGGTGCCCGCAGGGTATGTTGAACCCATGGTTGGAAGCGGCTGTTTTTCATAGCGTCCTTGGGTACGTGCAACCCATGGTAGAACTAATTATCCTATTGGTTTGAGGAACCCGGTGTGGGCGAATGACCATTGTATACATATATTAAAGTGTACGGTGGATATCATGTCCACGATTCATAATTTACTTAATTATGATAAATCTATAAGGAAATAAATCCGTGTGCATAATAGATTCAAACTGTATGGTAGAATACTTCTATCTGCTAAGAGTTGCTTGTGTTAGTGTGAATTGCAATGAGGCAGTAACACGTTGTATTTTATTTGGTATGGGGACTGTCATGGTTTTATTGTGCAGGTAGGGCAGCTTATAGTATAGGCAAACTCTTGCCGAATTCCTATAAGAAATACTATTCATACAGCCATTCATGACCTCCCTTTGTATTATGGTTTTCATATGTAGCGGAGGGTCTAGGATTACCTTTAGTTGCATTCACAAACAGATTATTGTTATGAATGTGAATTGCGAAAATGGCGGAAGTCTAATCATATCTTGGCAAGTGTCAAGTCTGTAAGAGAGAACTTAATCTTGCAGAAACAGAGAGCTAGCATCAGCTTGAAAAAGGGGAATTAGTATTTAAATAGGATAATGGGTAAGGCAGTAAATATGTTACCTCACTTCTAATATATAGAATCCTGTTTAGCTCACAGATATGTTTGGGAAATGAAAAAAAATGTGTGAATTCATAATAAGATTAAAGATCATGTGAGAAGCTTGAGAATATTGTGGAAAAGGGGCATTGGATGTATTACAGGTTATTCGACATATTAGTTATACGTTTATTCGTAGTGTGGAGAATACAATAAGAATATGATGGTGCAGGAACTATGTTATGAATTTACATTGTATTGTCGGTATACTTTAGTAAACAACTAGGATTAGATTGGTATATGTCTTTAGAATAGTATAGTCAACGTTTAATGTAGGTGAAAGAATCCCTAGTATGGGATAAAGAATGGAGGACGTGTATTTGTGATTATAGTATAACTGTTAGGTTGTCTTGCTTCAGTGAAAATAAAGAGATAATATGAATATATGATAACATAGACTGGTAATGAACCAGTATTGAGATAATTGTGATACGTGGATCGGATATATATGTTCCATCTCCCTCAGCTGGGCTTGTAAGCTAGTTTCTAATAGAGGTGTGACGTTAAGACTGTGGTACCCTGAGGGGTAGGTGGAATCCACAGCTGTCCTCCAAATGGCCCAATGGCTTAGAGTAACAACCATGATCCATAATGTTCCTTAGTATAATCGATCATTTGTAAACGCAATAAAATTTCTATCACCAATCTTCCAGGAGTGGAAATGGCATACAGAAACAGTGTTATTATTTTACTAATACCCTCGGTTGTATCTATATTTAAGTGTTTGAAATATTTGTATCCTATGTGGGTATTGATTGTGTGCCTAGGATATTTTGGCTATCTCGGGCCGAGTGTGTGATTGATACTGTGTGGTTATACCGGCTTCTAAGCAGTTCCTCTGTATGGGGCCGCGGCATTAGCTGTTATTTATGTGAATAACTACGTAATGATTTTATATGATCATGTAGGTGTTCATTGATAAGAATAGAAATAGAATTTAAGCGGACACTGGTGATAACGTGATTTATTTAGAAAATATATTGATTGAGATTGCATTATCTGTATATGGTATATCATGAGGAGTGTTACTCTGATTGAGATATTTATACAGAATTCATAGATGATATACTATCTTGTGTACATTATTGAGCATATGCTTGTTGGAACATGTACATTAATATGTGGACATGCATTTACTTGTGTGTGTGGAATTGTATGAAATGGCCAAAATAAGTAGGGATTCAGGTAACATGCTCCTTCCTTTATTTAAGTATTGTATTATCTTACTGAGCCATGTGGTGTGCTCACCCCTTTGTGGGATTATTATTTTCAGGCGAATACGGCATAGCGGTAGCGGTTTCGGAGAGTGCAGTTGAGGCAAAGATTTTCGGGTGGGGCATAGTATATTTAAAGTTTAGGTCATTGTTATGTAATTTTATTTCTGTGTACTCTGAAGTATTAATTTCATTAAAATGCATAATAATTCTTTAGAAAAAAAAAATAATACTATTTTAACTGTTACTATTTATGTGGTTACTTTTTATAAACTCTTTTGAATAAATAAAAACTTCGTTTCACTATGAGAAAGCGTTGATTTTTGTCTTTTCGATAATTTCAATGTACTATATGCCATATGAATAAAAATGAAAGGAAGGGGGTGTTACAGTAAAGCTAATATAAGGGATATTGTCATTGTAGAGCCCACCTAGTGAAGGTAATGCAAGGATGTTACAATTGTTACACGTAACTATTCAAGCCAATGCTAATAAGTCGAGTCATGATTTAATAAACCAATATTTATAAAATAATTTTTATAAACTAAAATATGAAATAAATTTTGTAAAATTTAATAGTTTTATGATTAATAAAACTAAACTCACTAATAGTCTTAAGTTCTTACCCTTGGCGAAGGTGACATCTTGAGAAAAAATAAGCAAGTCTGATATTTTATAAAAGAAAAAACACATGCCTTAACATATAGTTTATAATATATTTTTAATTGCATAAATAAATTTTGAAATAATGTAAAGGTGTGTAGTAAATAAACATAGATTGTAAAATGTTTTAGCATCTCAGTACTTTCAAACCTTTTAAGTTTTATATTATTAACATTTTACTCACTGAGTATATCTTATACTCGTCCCCCTTATTTCATTACTTTTAAGTTAGGTTTTGCATTACTTAGTCGCATAAATGATGGGCATCATTGTTACTACATTAACTTTGGTATAGGCTCCTCGACTATTCCTTTAATCCTTGAAGTTTATTAGCAAAATATTTCATGCATTATTTTAATATTTTATAATATGCACTTTAGATATTATTTTAATTTTAAATATTTTATTTATTTTTTTCTTCGAGATTTTTATAAATACTTATACTATAAATGATTTTTAAGTGTGATTGTATGTTTGTGTTTTATTTATGTGAAGAGAGTGCACGATTCTTAAATGTCTTATGGGCTTTTGAGGAAATTTCACACTAATGGGGTGTATCTCAAGGGTACGCAATAGTTGTTACATAGTGACCTTTACATCTAGATGTGACATCATATAACTTACAAAATACTTTCATCTTAACTTTTTAATATGAATAATTGTCCCATCAAAGCAAGGTTGACACATTCTAGGACTAAAACTCCAATCACCAACAATTTATAATTGGGTTTTAATGAGAGAAAGCTGTAATGATTATGGCTTCTAAGAAAAATCAATCACAAATCATAAAAAGAAAGCAAACATGTTTGAAAGATTATAGGATACTCAGAGTGATGACATTTACTCAAGGAAATAAGAAAAATAAAAAATAGTTATCATAATGCCTAAAAACTCAACTTGGCATTTTCATATTTGTATAATAGCACTAGAGCAAATGTCAAGTAGAGGTTGAGCTATGTTTACCAGTAAATAGGCTGCTCGAGCAAAGGTTAGAGACTATCGAGTGCCAAGTCTCTAAAGAATGACCATTTAAGCACTAGCCTAACAGAGATCAAGAGCCAAGTCTTTGGAAAGTGATCACTCTGGCACTGGTCAAGTGATGCTTAAGCACTAAAAAGCCATTAGATACCATTCGAAAGCCTATCAAGCATTAGTCAAGCGTTGACTTTCTAACTTCAATCCTTCAATTTGCTCAAGGACTATTCAAGCATTGGTCAAGCACTCCACTATTGGAAAATACTTTATACAAATTTTTTCACATAAATAAACCAACAACAAAAACCTAACATTAGATAAATAGAAAAATATTAAGGGTTTAGATTTTGCTTTTTGCTCTATACATGAAGAATAATTGAATAAAAGAACGTTCATAGAAAATGATAAGATTAGTAAAAGTAACAAACCTTAAAACTTAGTTTTCAACGAAATGTAAAAACCTACTCCTAAATCATAATATAACTTGGTTGTTCAAACAAAATAATGTTCAAATATTAACAGCTTTAAACAACCAATTATTGACGAATCTTATCATATAGATGATATTTTTGTAGACGAAGTTATTCAAGAACCTTAACTAGAAGATCCTAATGAGGTATTAAAAGGATCTACAAGAATAAGAAGACCTATAATATTTTTAATTATTTTATGTACCTACAAGAATCTAATATAATGTATTTGAAATTCCTACGTTTATACCTTAACACTATATAAACTAATTTCAATGTAATCAGTATCAACCATAACATAATAACAAATCACAAGTAATTAATAAAGTAATTAAATAAAAACAATAATTTATTATTGAAGAAAAACCTTATAAAGAATTTTTTACAAGATAAAAACTCTCTAACTTGATTCAGGAGTAACTAAGAATCCATTACTATAAAAAAGACTTACAATTAATAATTCTTTTATAAAAACTCTTGTAACTACCTACTTAAGTAACTCATTCTAAGTAATTTTGTCATTTATAATATTGATTCTTTCTCTATTATGGAATTGACAAACCTATTTTAAGGGTTAGAACTCTAGCCACTAATACCTTCGAAAACTTTGAAGGCTTAAAAATTAGTTTTAGCAAAAGAAATAATGGTGAAAATCTCTCAATGAAAACATCAAATCAAACACATCAACAATCGTAAGATTTGTGTTTTCTTTGAAATCAAATAAATGAAAATGTTTACAAAAAAAGTATGTAGCAAAGTTTAATAATCTCAAAATATCCAAAAAATCGTCGCTAAAATTAGGTCAAAAATCGCGACCTAATTTAAATCCTACATGATGGCTCAAATGTTAGATTGGAAAGCTTCTTAGTTAACCTTGGTGCTCAAACACTAGTTGGTACCAAGATTTTGTAATCTCTCTAGGATTTTTAACTTAAGCATTGGTTTGGCATGAAGTAAGCTCCAAACTACTAGATATTGGTTACTCGAGCATAAGTTAGTATTAAGGTAAAAGAAGACTACTTGAGCACTAATGAGCAATGAGATGAAACTTCTAAAAAATATCAAATAAATATTTGAATATTGTAACAAATATTTACATTTTTCTAATATTTTGAGAAGATTAGATTGTAAAAAAATTTAAATAAAATTACATGATTTTTGAATATTTATAATACAAGTACAAGTTTGAAAAGATTTGGGTTTTTTTTTACAAATTTAGTAAAGTTTTCTATAAACACCTCATCATTTTCATTATTTTCAAAAGAATCACACCTCTTTCTCTCTTTACATATTCTGGTCAACATTTTCATTCTATCATTGTAAGCTTCGCTTTAATCTGATCTCCAACACTTTGTAAAATTTTGTTCAAAACTCTAAAAATTCTTCAACTCAATCTTTCAGCCAACCTTAATCTCTTATTAAAACACTGAGTATACTAGTGAACTCATTTCGACAAGTAACACAAAATGATTAGTATTTTTAGACTTAAAAATTGTCAAATTTTTTACCAAAAATATTGCTGAAGCTATGATTTTCTAATTAGATTTTTGACAAACAATGCATCAAATGAGAAACAGACTGCACTATTAAATTCAAGATGTCAAAAACTATAAGATCCATGACAAACCATTGCTCGAATTGTCAAATTTTTCAATGCCACCATAATTGACCGACAAATTGATAGGTCAACAGTCAACTTTCAGTCAAATTTTCTATTTTGGGCCTTTCAAACATTATTTCAACCTCAATGACATCTTTTAAACTCATTTTGGCAAAACCAATTTAAATTTGACTCGAATTGGCCAAATGACTTTTTAAATTTGAGAAACACATAAATTGAGGTGAATAAGGTAGGGATTCTATCACTTATTTATTTGCATATAAACAAATTATTATTATCATAGTACGAGATAAATTTAAATTATTTTAAATTGATTCTAATATTTTATGATGAAAATATTTGGATGACATATCTTGCAATTACTATGTGTTAAACACTTATTTGAATTAAATATTTTGTTTTAAAATTGTCTACATGTCAAATCTATTTCAATGTATTATTTTGATGAATAGTATGTAGGGGGTTCTATATGTTTTATGCTGTTATGTTGCCTAATTTTCAATTATGTTTGATATAGGAATGAACTAAATTGAAATGGGATCATTGTGTGTAAATACGTAGGTAGGCATGTCATAGGGTGGAATTCTTTAAAGTGAAGTTGTGGGACATAACGTTGGTATGTCCTTGGGTACGAGTCTCTAAATTTGCACAAGGTGCATTGTTTTATGGCCCTATTGTGGCATTTTGTTTATTGTAGACGTTGCATGGGCCTTATTATAGATATCATTGATGTGTGTGATCACCTAATAAATCAATATGATTTTGTGGAACCCATAACCCCAATATATATATATATATACACGCATACGTGTATATATATATTACGATTAAATATTTAAAACTTTAATTTATTTAATCAACTTATGGATATAAAAGAAAACTTCTATTAAAAGTAAAATATACACATTTATAAATTACAACCGTAGTTTTAAAATATATGTCCAAAATTTTGTAAAACAAAATATGATATGTTGCTTCTCCAAATTCTTGTTGTGTCTCAAAAGAGCCACCTGAAGCCATCTCATCACTAACCATACCTAAAAAAAACAATCAACCACAAAGGTAAACAATTGAAAATTGCTTAGTAAGAATCCAAAACTCTAACATATATGTATTCAACTTAATCTATTCACTAGAATAATATTTCTATCACATAAATAGTAATTTTTATAAAAATTTCAGTAAGAGTTTGCCTTTATGTATATATATATATATATATATATATATATATATATATACTACACTACCTGCAAAGAAAATCATTACATTCGCAATATCATTCAGTAATGACTTACTACTTCTCCAACAGATATCAATACCACTACACATCATCTTTTAGCATGCAGAAGTATTTTGTTACATATTTTCTTTTCTCATTCTTTTCTGTTCTATTTTTATACTATTCTAATTTTGTTCATTTTGTTTTTCTAATTTAAAGTATGGATTCTATTTTTGTATTCTATTATATATTCTAACAGTATAATATACATACTAAATTGTATAGCACACATTAGCATGTAAGCAAAATAATTTACTACAATCCATTTATTATGTTCTGATTTTGATTTTGATTCTAATTCTAATTCATTTTATTTTGGACCAGTCATAATTAAGGCAAATATGGATCGTGGCCACAATTCTGACACAATCCCTATTCTACACATCCACAAATAAATTCTATTTAGATTGTATAAATTTTATGTTGTCATGTTACCCCAGTCAGGGCCTACACTAGAGCCACGTCTTCCCAGATATGGCCATTGTAACTAGTTCTATTCTGAGCTGGTATTACGACACAGTTAGGCAGTGAGAGAATCCTATAGTCCACAGTTATCCTAATCATACATTTTTTTTTTTTATAACCATTATTACCACTTTACTCTTAACTATTCTAAAAGGCATTTCAATAATTTTACATTAATCATAATAACTATATATAATACATTTCTATAATTTCTTACTAATATTAAAAGGAATTCATACATATTACTAAATCACATAAATACAAGTGCATGTACCCATAATCAATAATCATAATAAAATAATAATACCTATTAATATATATATGTGTGTGTGTGTGTGCGTGTGTGTGTATAAATATATATATATATTATAATATATCCATATGTACTATACTATAATGCCATACCATATACTATGATAAAACATACAACATTGTAAAGACATTTTAAAATATCTTGGTATGGCGATAAATGTTGATAGAATATATTACACATTCTAATACAATTCATTTTATTTTTAATAATCGATCAAAATTATCCCAACATTTCTAAATTTCATAAACGTATCCATTCTTTATCAATGAAATTTAATTCAGTATATTCCATAACCATATTTATAAATTAATACATTTATTAAAATATAACATAATAGAACCCATATGATTATTCATACTCCCTAATAGCTGAATTTTCAATTATACATTTTTTTCAATATCTTCCATTTTTATCCACCCAAGTCAAATTTTACCAATTTTAATGTTTTACAATTCATTTATAGACATATATAAATATATCATAAAACAACATTTAATACTACCCAAATAATAATCAAAATTATCATTTTACCCTTTCTCTATTTATCTTCCATTTTAATCAACCAAATCAAGTTCACCCAATTTTGTTGTTTTATCATACCATTATTAACACATAATTCTCTTAAAAATCAGCATGCAATGCCTCAATAAACAGTACCCAAAATTTTTAATTTTACCCTTTTTTTATTTTTCTTTTAATTTACACATCCAAATCAATTCTTACCAATTTTTTTTATTCCCTAATATATTTATACACTTTAAAAATATCAAAACACATCAAAATTAAGCATTTAAGTACTCCATGAACAATGGCCGAATATGTCATAATATACATAAATTAAAATTTTCCTCTTTACACCATTCTATTCACTCTAATCTACATCCCAAACATTCAATTTCATAAATTATATATCGATTTCATAAAACCCCTAAATTATCAAGTTAGAGTTTAAGGTTTAGGGTTCTTATCTCAAATCTAAAATTGATGGCAATTACACCAAATTCAAGTTAAAAAAAATCTAAAACACATCATTTAAACAATTATTCATATATTTTCTCAAATTGGTTTAAACACTTCTACAATTTTCACTATAAATCAAAGAGAAAATTATCTCAAATTGAAACTTGTATGATGCTCGTTAATTTTATCTTCTATCACAACATGAAAATCTAATTAAAAATGAAAGATTTTTGCCTTGAAAATTTTAAAATTTTTTGAAAGAGAGAAGGGAGAGTGTTCGGCAAATGAGAGAAAGAAGAAAATAAATTGATCTAATTTTGAAAAGTCAAAGAGTTTTATCCAACTTAACATTTTTAAAAATTATATTATTGTCCAATAACTTTTTAAAATTTATATTTAACTCTCAAAAAAATTATAAGACTACCTAAACTATTTTCACATTTTTTTTTATTTTAGTCCATCAATTTTAATCTCACTTTTTCTTCACATTCCTTGTGATAAGACTATTTTATCCTTAATAAAAAATAGTTATTTTAATCATTTTTTATCATTTTTAGGGAGATTCACATCCAAATTCGATTCCACTTTTTCTTACATCTTATTTACAATATTTACAAGAGTTATGGATGATCGAAACTTGGCGGAGTCTTTTCGACTCTTGACGTAATGACCATTTCACCATTTTTATCAAAATTATTCATTTTCGTCCAAAATAGTAATTTTAAAATTTTTAAGGTTATAAAATCTATCTTTCCTTCTAACACACTCTATTATACTAATTTACATCATCAATATCTAACTTGATCAATCGAAACTTTATCAAAATAACAATTTTGCCATTTATTATCAGTAGTACCTGTTTTCACTAAATTTTCTTCAAATGCATTTCTAAAATTTCTCTTTTATATTTCTCTACTCCAATACTGTTCATATATCCACTTCAAGGTGAATATAATAGCGAATTTAAGCAATACTTAAATTTAAAAATGTTATAGATTCAAATTAAAATGATGATACATATTTTAACTATTAATATAATATATTAAGTATAAAGTGTGAATTTTTTAACATTAGCATCATTGATGGCTTTTATTAAAATTGGGCATAAAAATTTTTACACTAACCATGTAGGATTTTGGTAAAACCAACTTAAGTAAGTGATATTTATTCCTACTAGCGATCGTGGTTTTACTCACCCCCTTCTTTTCCCTCCATGAGCATATTTAGCATAATGTAAATGTTGTGAAGTGAATAGTATATTCGAGTACTCATAGACACAGTAGATAACTTTATAAAGGCTCATTGATTGGTATTTTCATATTAACATATATTTAAATTATCAGATTTTAAACTATATGATGATGCATTTATGTGGACCACTTAGTTTTGAATTTATTTATTTTAAAACATAGCATATGTTTTTATTTTCCTATAAGATTTTAATTAATTTATAATTTTTATATATATTTTAAAGACCTTAGAGCATGTTTGACTATTTAACTAATAGTATTTTAATCATTATTTTGACTTTTCAACATAAAAATCATTAATCCTACTTTTAGGGCATGACAACCCTTTTAGTATCAAAGCATGGTCTTACTTTTCTAGGGATGTAACACATGCAAATAAAAGTTTTAAAGTTTAATATTATTGATTTTAATTTTGGTCCATATGCATCATATTAATGTTATAGTATGATAAAATGAGACATTTTCAATAGAATGACTCTACGAAAAGCTTTAGGCTTGTTACACTAGTGTAATAAATTTGATTTAAAGCTTGTGTCCAATATATTTGATGGACCTTTTATATATGAATTGAGGATTGAATAGAGATAGTTCGAGTTTAAATTTTTATAAATTATTGTTATTGGCATTAGTTCTCTCAAATGTTGTGTTGACCATTAGGAATTATTGAATTTTCTAGTATTCTTCTGGTGATTATTGTATTTTAGAATAGTTAGATAATGTGAGTAAAGTTGATGAATGATTATGTATTTAAAAGGATATCAATCTATAAGATTTTCTAAATTGACGTATAGCTTTAAGGAAGTGCATTAATTAGACATATTAATAGTATGGATAAGTGATATAGTTAAAAAGATACCTTGAATCATTTCATAAGTAGTATGTAGATGCATTAGTTCGTAATAAATTCTAAGATCAAATGGATTGGAATATGAGATATATAAGAAATATTTATTATTATTTTAGGATGACTTGTTTAATATGTCAATTGATAAAGGTTTATTATTGAATTTTTATAAGTTGAATTGTCTTAGGAATACTAGATAATAGCAAACCATTAGAAAATTTAGATATGTGTTTATAAGAAATTCAACTTAAGAGGTAATGAAAGTTTAAATATGATTATTATTCATTTTCCAAATAGAGGTTACTAAGAAAAAGATGCCTAAAGAATTTATTAAATAGAGTTGTCAAATTTTGAGAAATAGCCTTATTATATCACAGGTGAGAGATAAATTAAAGCCATGATTGTTAAACACGCAAGTTGACTGTAAATTTAATTGTTATCCTTTGCATAAATTTATAATCATCCTAAATATTGATTGGTTCTATAACTATCAAGTTATATTTGACTATTACAATAAGAAAGTCATATTTTGAGAAAAGAATGGAGAGCTAATGGTATACCAGATTCATTCAAGTGTGGATTAAGGAAATTAAAGAGTTTGAATACTTGTGTTTGATTCAAAAAAGTTAGTTACTGTTTGACAAACCTCGTCATATCAAAGGTTGACTTATTTCTTAATATGTTTTCTGAAAAATTGTCCATATTACCATCGAACATAGAGATAGAATTTTATATTTATTTAGTTACAATTACATCTCTAATTTTCATATCTTTTTAACATATGACATTGACTAAATTATCAAAATTATAAAAGGGATTTGTGTGGCTTAATGTTTCTCCTTAGAGAGTACTAATGTTGTTAGCCAAAAAAACATGATAGTTTATTGCGATTCTGTGTTAATTAACAATAGTTGAACCAAGTTATAATCAAGAATAAGTATCTATTATTTTGGATTGATAAATAATTTGACCAATTGGGTGATTCGAAATATTTATCCAAAAATTGATTTGAGAATTAATTATTATCCATTAAGGGTTAGGCTTAATGATATAACACAAACAATATTTAGGATTTGGTATTGGTACCTTAAGTTTTAGTTATGCTATTTATACTAATTAATGCTTCAATAAGTTTTATGGATTTTATGAATAAGGTATTTAAACCATATTTGGGTTAAATAGTCATTGTGTTTATCAATAACATTTTAATTTATTTTAAAACTAAGAAGAAACACGAAAAATACTTGGAAAATTACAATGCAAATACTTCTGGTATCAGATTAGATTGTGTTTTGATGTAGAACAACAACTTGAAAGATTATTATGCTTTTAGATAGTTAAAACCTTATGCAAGGTTTAGAGATATTATTTTTATGGGACTAAATTGAGGCATTCTTAAATCATAAAAGTTTGAAATATCTTTTCACCAAACTTAATTTAAACTTGAGATGGCAAAGATAAGGTAGATTATTTGGAGAATTATGACTTTACTCTTCAAGATTATCTTGAGAAAGCTAATGTATTAGATAACACTTGAGTTATAAATCCAATGAAAATTTCTACATTTTTGGCTTTAAAGAATTGAAAAAGACCAATGATAATTACATATTTTGATTTGCATTATTATGAGGATGACTTTCTAACTTATGTTTATAATGTAGTAATAGTTTCAACGCTTATCATGATAGTTAAATAAAGACAATGACTAAATAAGGATTTGACGACAAGATGAATCAACTGTTGAATGGTGAATAGTTAAAAAGTTAGAGAATGAGTATAAATAAAATTCTTCTTTAATAAAAAGATGGTTATACAAGATAACTCTAAATTCAGAAATGATATCTTAGTAAAAGAACATCTATCTAGGATTATTGTATATCCAATAGGTACCAAAATATATAAAGACCTCAAAAGGCAATACTAGTAGAAAGGAATGAAACATGATATGGTTGAGTACATATCCCAATGTATAACCTATCAATAGATAAAGGTTAAACATTTAAACTAGCAGAGATATGATCACCTTTCCCATTGTAGAATGGAAGTGGAATTGTGTTATCATAGATTTTGTGACGGATTTACCAAAAACTCAATGAAAGTATGATGTAGTTTAAATGATGGTTGATCATTTGACCAAATATGCATGTTTTGTTCTTATTAATATGAGATACCTCAAGCAAAGCTTTAGCAAGTTATGTATGGATTATATCATTTAATCATATTGGATATCTTCATAAATTATCTTTTATCAAGATCTAAAGTACTTCTAGGTTTTAGAAAAGTATATAAGAAGCCTTGGGGACAAAGTTAAATTTTAATGCTACTTTTTACCTTCAAATATATGGTTAATTTAAGTGCATTAAATTTTAATACTACTTTTTACCCTTAGATGGATGGTTAATTTAAGTGGATTATACAAATTCTCAAAGATATGTTTAAAGCCTGTGTCATGGAATTTTTGGGATAACTAGAATAACCATTTGTCTTTATAAAGTTTTGCTAATAATAGTAGTTACCACTCCAATATTAGCATGGCTCCGTATGAAACTTTATATGGGTGGCTACATAGGTCATCACTACACTAAGCCGAAATGAGAAATTATTTTACATTTGTGTTAAGTTTAATATAGTGGACCATTGAGAAATATTGAGTTATAAGGATCGTTTATGAATAGCCTAAAGTCAATAAAGAGTTTATTCCATTGAAGGAATAACTAGTAAAAGTCCATGGTTAGAGATTAAATCCTCTTAAAGGTTTACCATGTAGTAGCATTTCTAGAATCAGAGCCTGTGACATTCGAATATAGGTAAATCCTAATCTTTATTATCTCTTATCCTTGGAAATGTTTTATGAAGTTATTAGAAGGAAACAGGGTAAAAATCGTGTAGTCAGGTCAGTTTGTCGAGTAGGGACAAAATAATTTTTTCACTCAAAATTGAGGTAAAAGTGAGTTTCGATCACATATAAAGTCTTAGAACCTCATAAATATCATGTTAGTACGTTTAATTTCAATTCAAGATGCGGTTGGTATATTTTTGCAAAGTTAGAAATAGAAAGGGTACAATTATCATTTTGATAAAGTTTTGATTGACCAAACTAGATGCTGAAGATATAAATTAGTATGATAGAGTGTGTTAGAAGGAAAAATAGATTTTGTAACCCTAGGAATGTCGAAATTACTATTTTAGACAAAAAAAGGATAATTTTACTAAAAATGGTAAAATTATCATTACGTCAAGGGTCGGAAGGATTTTGCCAGATTTTGATCATCTAGAACTCTTATAAATATTGTAAATAAGATATAGAAAAAGCAAAATTGAATTAAGATGTGAATTTCTCTAGAATGGATGAAAAAGAACCAAAATGATCAATTTTTTATTAGGGTAACATGGTCGTTTCACAATGAATTTGAAGAAAAAGTGATAATTAAAATTGATGGATTAATGAAAGAATATAAAAATAGTTTGGGTAGTCTTATAATTTTCTTGAGAGTTAAATAAAATCTTTGAAAAGTTATTGGGTAATAGTATAATTTTTGAAAATATAAATTTGAATAAAATTGTTTGACTTTTCAAAATTGAAGCAAACCAACTTTTTCTCTTCTCCTTGCCGTGAGTTATTCATTTCTTTTTTTTCAATTTTTGAAAAAAAATTAAGTAAAATCTCACAATCGACCCGATTAAATACATTACCGCAGAAGAAAAAATTGTTCTACGCGTCAATAGCGTTAATTTGACGGTAAAAGTTTTTGATTTCACTAAATTTCAATTTATGAATTTGTTAAAAAGTGGTTTTAATGGTAGTTTATGGTTTTAAATGGTGATTTAGGTGGTTGGTGGCTAATTTGTATAGGAATGAATTTGGGGATGGTGTTTAGATGAGATTGAGTATAAGATAATGTATAAAATGGAAGAAAATTAGAAAAATGGGCAAAATGATAAATTTGGAGTACTGTTTATAGAGTCTCTAAATGATAGATTTTAATATGTCATGGTATGTTTTAATGTGTATAGGTGTGTTAGGGAGCGAATGAAATTAGTATAAATTGATTTGGATAGTTAAAATGAAAGTAAAATAGAAAAAGAGTAGAATAAAAATTTTAACTACTATTCAATGACCTTAATTATTATTTTTACAGTTTATTTATATGCTTAAAAGTGAGTTGTGAAACATTAAAAATAGTACATTTAAGTTGGATGGACAAAATGAGAAAAATTAAAGGAAGGATAAAATGATAATTTTAGTTATTATTGTAGAGGTTTAGAATTATTTTGATGTGTTATGTGTGTATAATACTTAATACGGTTGCTAGAATGCATAAATGAATTATTATTATAGCCGTGTGATCGAAACGTGATTAATAGAATTTAGAATAGATTGTAGTATTCATGACGTTGCATGTTGGTTATCATAATAATTATAGCAGTTATAATTATTATATAAATTTTCTTTATTAGTAAATGATGCGTTGATGTGGTTATCCATTAATATTGGATAGTTATGCGATATATTTATCGTGATAGTAGAAATTATAATTGTGATGAATAAATCCCAGTGAATATGGTAGACTAGGTATTTGCGAGTGTATGTGATTATGGAAGTATTATGAATTTTTGGTTAGGTATCACTATCTGTAAGTATATTATGCATTCCTTATGTGAACGAATTTCATATGTGCATGAAAATCGAGATGTGGACATTATTTATCATTTCAGTGTGTATAGGTGTGTATATGTGGTATTTATTGTGCATGGTTTGAGTGTACATAGTTTTCAAAAAAAAATGAACGCATGGATTTGGGTCATGTGGTATTAATTGTATGGCTACATTAGTTATAGATCCGAATATTTAGATACCATTCACACTCGCTGGCTTGTTTATAGCCAGATTATATGATCGATTATATATAAAATATATGCTCAGCCCGATAAATGAGTGGTGTGAATGGATGAAGGTTGGGCGGATTTACTTTGTGGCCATGATCCATAACTGTGTTAGCATGACCGGTCGTATATTTATTGGTAATTTGTTAAAAATATCATGTGATATTAATTTCCAAATGCATATAGACTTATTTGTATTTTATACAATAACTATGAGTATTATGTGGATAGTAATACAGAGTGTATAGTTGGAATGTATTTATATTGTTAGATTATGTTAAGGCGATATGAGTTTAATAGCCTCTACGCTATCTGTATCGTATAGCATATATGACAGGGAAACAAATTCTGTACTAGAATATTATATTTTCTTACTGAGTTATTTCGTTCATCCTTTGTGGATTGTGATTTTTACAAGTAATGTGGCGCCGCGGGATATTGATGCGAACTCTTCAAGGTGTCAGCAGGGCTAATATTTTAATGATGAGGGTACTTTTGGTGTTAATAAATAATTATGCATATGTGTATGTGTATGTGTGTGTATATATATTTATACATATATTGGTACAGTGAACTTGTATTTTTGGGTTACATACTATAGACTATGTGTATAACCAAGATATTATACATATTCAGCTTCCGTATATATATGTATTAATTATTTTAATTATAAATATGTTCCTTGACTTAAATTAAATTTAGGTTATTTTCTAATACTTGACCCATAATATATATATATATATATATATATGATTATTATTTTTAGATAGAATGTAGTACTACCAAATGGCATACTACATCCTAAAGGTGGTTGCATGTGCATGCATCAGTACTAAGGACAGTACTCAATATGTGCATTGGGTGAAAATAATGGTATGAATATAATTAGTAACATACTTTGGTAGTATGTAACTGCATAATTAGATATAAGTGTGCGCGCGTGTGTAAGGGTATACCACATCGGTGTACCATTGGGTTATCCATTATATCAATGCATAACCTCTGGTACGTACTCTATTAATATTGCCAAATGTTTTATTTAAAACGGATTATGTTTTAATTAATGGTTATGTGGTTGATTTTAAATATAAGGGTATTACAGAGCCAAGAACAAGTTGGTACCTAGGTATAATGGACCTTTTTAAATCCTTGAAAAAATAAGCCTAATTATGGATAAGTTAACCCTATTACTACAAATGTCCCACATGCATAACGTTTTTTACGTTTCAATATTAAATAAGTATCATTTAGGTTTTACTTATATCATCTAGTGGGCTGAGATTTTAATTTAGATTGATGTAATTTGCATGAGACACCAATTCAAATCTTGAATCCAAAGATTAATGCTCTTTGTAGTAGAAAATTCTTATTATTCAGATTGTATAGTAATATCATAATAGTGAGAAGGTTACTTGAGAATTTGAGTCTGAAGTCGAGAATGTCATCAATATTTATTTGACTTTTGAAGAAATACAAGTAATTTCAATGACAAAATTTTCTTTAAGAGGGTAGGAGTTTTCAAGCTTTAAAAAATATCATATTAATACATGGATATTGTAATAAATATTTGTATTTTTGTAATATTTTATAAGGACTAGATTGTAAGAAAATTTAGACGAAATTGTATAATTTTTGAATATTTATAGTCTAAATATAATTTTGAAAAGATTTAGGGTTATTTTACGAATTCAGTAAAATTTTTCTATAAATATCCTAGCATTTTTATTATTTTCAAAAGAACTCCACCTCTTTCTTTCTATATTTTCCAATCACTGCCCCAATGAACCCTTTTCAAGATTTCAATTACTATAATTTTTGGAGCATGGGACTTGCTCAACATTGTCATTCCACCATTGCAAATCTCACCTCAATCTAATCTCTAATACTTTGCTAAATTTCTTTTAAAGTTTTGAAAATTTTTTAACTTAACTTTTTTGCCAAGCTAACTTATTATTGAAAAGCCAAGCATATTGGTGAACTCGTGTAACATCTTGAAATTTTTATACTCGTAAAACCCTATCATGCAGTTATAATATAATATTTTTGAGAGTTTTGATAAAAGAGAGAGTTGACCGGTATTCGAGACAGTGTACTATATGAGCAGAAAATACAGTATTTCATTACCGGTATCAGAAATTTGACGATGAAAGCAGAAAGCTGTAATTTTCGTCGTGCGTGCCCGGCTATATAAGCGGGACGGGGTCAGAAAACCTAAAAAATCAATTTTACTTTTTTTCCTCCATTTTCTCTCTCTTCTCTCTCTCCTCCCCACGGTTCTCTCTCCTCTGAACAGTGACTTTCGTCACCGGATCTCGGATCTCGGATCACCTCACCACCGGCAAGTGGAGGACCGCCGGACTATCGCGAGTGCAATGCCGCCAACCCCGCCCCGATCGCCGCTGCCACGCGCCCTCACGCGCCGCCCGAAGCTTCGCCGACGTGAACTTTGACCGGCGATTCACGGCGGTCCACTGCGAATTGACCGACACCTTCAACGTGTCTAGCACCGTCTCGCCGCCCTCTTCACGGTGGTGTGCCCCGTTCTGGCATTTGGTCACCGGATTCCGGCGTGGGAAGGCTGATCGGGAAGGGGTGTTTCCGGCAAGATTTCCGGTGATTGGTGTAGCTCCGATGGAATCTGAACCAACCAGTGTGCTCTCCGACACTCGTACTCCAACGCGGTATGTTTAGATCTCAATTTGGAATGAGTTTCGATGATGATTTTAGGGTCCAAAGTAGGTACCTTAAAATCTAAAATTTTAGGATGATTGGTGATTTTGAAGGCTTTAATTTGTGTTTTATGGCATATGGACACCATGAACAACATCCTAACATCACAAGGGTCGTGATGGTATATTCCGTTCGTGAAACGGAAACCAAAATTTTGTGGGTTGAATAGTGACTGTAAATAGTGCTCGTGAATAGTGCGATGAACAGTAATTTACACGTTTTTCGAGAAAAAAATTCGTAGTGTACGGAGGAGTTTTTCGAACAAATAGGTTTTAATATTTATAATATTTATAATTGCATGAATATACATCATAATAATGGGTTAAATTATAGAAAAGTCCCACTGACGGGGAATGGGCATGATTGTGCAATTAGAAGTGTTGATATTCGTGTGTTAGATATATATATATATATATATAAAGTTATAAGCGTAATACCATTACCGTCGACCTGCAATGCTAGATTAGGTATTCTAAAATACCTATACAGTATTGTATGTCCCATGTTTATATTTACATATATTTATATGGTAGGAACGCTTATATATATACATACGTAATTATGCCCTTATGATGGAATGATTGAGTAGATGCTGCATTAGATGTTTTGCAATGCTATTCGAATTAACATGTGTGCATACGTTAATATATTATAATTACTGTGCCGTAGTAAGGTAATGAGTATATTTTTACTTATGATGACGTGTTGGGATTGCGTGTAATGACGCAATATATGATAACCGAATAAAATATGTTCTGCGAATTTGTATTAATAGTGGTATAGGGTATCCATGCGTTTGAATTATAATATATTTCTGTGTTTTATTTTGATTGTCTTATGGTTTATTTATATACCAGAGTGGAATATGTTTTTATAACTAAATACTACTAGTCTTACGACAAATCCATACGTATGAAGTCCTTTTAGAATATAAGGACTAATAAATGTGTTGCATAGGTAATTAAATTACCTATCATGAAATTACTAAAATGCTGCTTGATTAATGTAGGCAAAATGGTCATGTTGTTATGACCGAGTCGACTATGAATAAATCTGTGTGGATAACTGGTATAATTGGGATAATTATGGATCAGTAGTTTTTTCGTTACCCTAGTAAAGCCGCTCAGAACGGAGCAGTATTATTATAATAAGACTATGGTGCCCTTCAAGGTATGTTGAACCCACAGCAGCTCCGGATTGATAATAAGACTGTAGTGCCCTTTGAGGTATGTTAAACCCACAGCAGCTCCGTATTGATAGTAAGACTGTGGTGCCTTTCGAGGTATGTTGAACCCACAGCAATTAAGAAATGATAATAAAAACTATAGTGCCCGCGAGGTATGTTGAACCCATGGTTGGAAGCGGCTGTTTTTCATAGTGTCCTTGGGTATGTGCAACTCATGGTAGAACTAATTATCCTGTTGGTCTGAGGAACCCGGTGTGGGCGAATGACCATTGTATACATATATTGAAGTGTACGGTGGATATCATGTCCACAATCCATAATTTACTTAATTATGACAAATCTATAAGGAAATGAATCCGTGTGCCTATTATATTCAAACTGTATGGTAAATTACTTCTATCTGCTAAGAGTTGCTTGTGTTAGTGTGAATTGCAATGAGGCAGTAACACATTGTGTTTTATTTGGTATGGGGACTGTCATGGTTTTATTGTGCAGGTAGGGCAGCTTATAGGTATAGGCAAACTCTTGCCGAATTCCTATAAGAAATACTATTCATATAGCTATTCATGACCTCCCTTTGTATTCTGGTTTTCATATGTAGAAGTGGGTCTAGGATTACTTTTTATTGCAGTCACAATCGGGTTTTCGTTATGACTATAAATAGCGGAAATGGTTGAAGTCTGAATACACTTTGATAGGTCTCAATTATTTAAGAGAGAACTTAACTTTGTAGAAACAGGAAGCTAGCATCAGCTTGAAAATGGAAAGTTAGGAGTTAAATAAGATAATGGGTTAGGCAATATCTAGGTCGCGTCACTTCTAGTATATAGAATCTTGTCTAGCTCACCGGTATGCTTATGAAACAAAAAGAATATGGGTGAATCCATAATAGATTGAAGATCATGTGAGAAGTTTGAGGATGTTGTTGAAAAAGTGTATTGGATGTATTGCGGGTCATTTGATTTATTAGTTTACACGTTTATAAGTGTGTTTATGAGTTTACATTGTTATTATCCGTACACGTTAGCGAACGACTAGGATTAAAGTGATATGTGTCCTTATAATAGTATAGTCAAGGTTTAATGTAGGTGAAAGAATTCCTAGTATGGGATAAAGAATGGAGGACGTGTATTTGTGATTATAGTATAACTATCAGGTTGTCTTGCTTCAGTGAAAATAAAGAGATAATATGAATGTATGATAACGTAGACTGGTAATGAACCAGTATTGAGATAATTGTGATACGTGGATCGGATATATATGTTCCATCTCCCTCAGCTGGGCTTGTAAGCCAGTTTCTAATGGAGGTGTGACGTTAAGACTGTGGTACCCTGAGGGGTAGGTGGAATCCACAGCTATCCACCAAATGGCCAGTGGCCTAGAGTAACAACCATGATCCATAATGTTCCTTAGTATAATCGATCATTTGTAAACGCAATAAAATTTCTATCACCAACCTTCCGGGAGTGGAAATGGCATACAGAAACAGTGTTATCGTTTTTACTAATATCCTCAGTTGTATCTATATTTAGGTGTTTGAAATATTTATATCTTATATGGGTATTGGTTGTGTGCCTATGATATTTTGATTATCTCGGGCCGAATGTGTGATTGATATTGTGTGGTTATACCGGCTTCTAAGCAGTTCCTCTGTATGGGGCCGCGACATTAGTTATTATCTATACGAATAACTATGTAATGATTTTATATGGTCATGTAGGTGTTCGTTGATAAGAATAGAAATAGAATTTAAACGGACACAGGTGATAAAGTGATTCAATTAGAAAATATATTGTTCGAGATTGCATTATCTGAGTATGGTATATTATGAAGAGTGTTACTCTGATTGAGATATTTATACAGAATTCATAAATGATATAGTGCTTAGAGTTCTAGAGGAGATGATATGATATCTTGTATACATTATTGAGCATATACTTGTCGGAATATGTACATGCATATATGGACATGCATTTACTTGTGTGTGTGGAATTGTGTGAAATGGCCAAAATAAGTAGGGATTCAGGTAACATACTCCTTCCTTTATTTAAGTATTGTATTATCTTACTGAGCCATGTGGTGTGCTCACCCCTTTGTGGGATTTTATTTTCAGGTGAATACGATATAGTGGTAGCGGTTCCGGAAAGTGTAGTTGAGGCAAAAGATTTTCGGACGGAGCATAGTATATCTAAGGTTTAGGCCATTGTTAAGTAATTTTTTTTCTGTGTACTCTGAAGTATTAATTTCATTAAAATGCATAACAATTCTTTAGAAAAAAAAAATAATACTATTTTAGTTGTTACTATTTATGTTGTTACTTTCTATAAACTCTTTTGAACAAATGAAAACTTCGCTTCACTATGAGAAAGCATTGATTTTTGTCTTTTCGATAATTTCAATGTACTATATGCAACATTAATAGAAATGAAAGAAAGGGGGTGTTACAACTTGCCTCAATGAATCGAACAAAATGATCAAAAAATTTAGAACCAAGAGTTGTTGAATATTTTTCAAAAGTTTCATCAGAGCTACAACTTTCTAGCTAGATTTCTAGCAAACGGTACATCGGATTAAGAAACAGACCAGACCATTGGCTAGATTACTACTCGTATCATTGAATTTTTCACTACCATGGCCGTTGATGGGTCAATGATCAACTCTAAATTAAACCTCTACTTTTGAACCTTTCACACATTATTTTAAACTTTGGAGACATTCGTTAAATTTTTTTAATAAGAAGAATTTAACAATGACTTTGGATTAACTAAATATTTTTTAAAATTTAAGAAACAAGCAAATCAAGGCAAATAAGGTTGGGATTCTATTACTTACTTAGTTATGCCTTTTTAAAATTTAATTAAATATTTGCCTATATATAAATGATTATGATTATAGTATGAAATAAATTAAAATTATTTTGATTTAATTATAATATTTTATGATGAAAATGTTTGAGTGGTACTGAATGTTTATTTGAATTAAATATTTTATTTTGAAATTGTTTACATTATAAATCTATTTAAATGTATTATTTTAATAAATAGTATGCATGTGGTTTTATAAGTTTTATGTTGTTATGTTGCTCAATTTTATTTAAATTTAATTTGGAAATAAACTGAATTAAAATGGAATCATTGTGTGTAAACGCATAGGCAGGCATTTCTTAGTATAGATTCCCTAAAGTGATGCTAGGGGAACAGTGTTAGCTTGTCTTTGAGTGCGAATCCCTAAACTTACGCAGGATGCATTGTTTTATAACTTTATTTTCACATTTTATTTATTGTGGATGTTGCATAGCCCCATTGTGACTATCGTTAATGTGTGTGGTCACTTAATAAATTAATATAATTCTAATTAAATTGATGATATATATTTTAACTGTATAATATATATATTAACAATAAAGTGTGAATTTTCCAACATTGACATCATTGATGGCTTTCATTAAAATTGGGCATGAAACTTTTTTTACTAATCATATAGGATTTTGATAAAACTAACTTAACTAAGTGATATTTATCCCAACTGACTACCTTTGTTTCGTTCATCCCTTTCTTTTTTTCTCCTTGGAGTGTGTTTAGTGTGATATGCATACTGTAGAGCAAATGGTATGTTCGGGTATTCGTAAACACAATGGAAAAACCAACGGTCAAGTCAAGACTGAAGGCCTGGGATTATTAACTCAATCAACAGATAACACTCTCTTCATTGGAATCTTTGCTTCTTTTATCTAACCAACTCATTGGTACAATCCTAGCTGAACGCAGCTCACTCACGGGCCTCCGAGACCTGAGAATTGGTGATAATTGGCTCAAAGGTCAGTATCAATAATGGCTCAGGTTGTTTATTTGGTTTTATCTAACGACAATAATTCTTTTTCTATTCCCAGAAAAATTTGTTAAAATGCTACCAATTTGGTGATCTTGATTCTATCAGAAATTCAACTTTCTTGAGAAATTCCTGTTGAATTAAGTCAATGTCAATCACTAAAGCAGATTGATTTGCCCAACAATACACTCAAGGATCAATCCCAGTTGAGCTTTTCAAATTGGTTGGATTAGCTCATCTTTATCTCCGCCACAATAGCTTAGTGGGTTCAATTTCTCCATTGATCGCCAATCTCAGCAATCTGCAAGAATTGGTTCTGCATCATAACAATTTTTAAGGCAGTATAGAGATTGGAATGCTTGGAAAACTTGAGCTTCTGTGTCTCTATGACAATCAGTCATCTGGAAAAATCCCTTCAGAGATTGGCAACAGTTCAAGCTTGAAAATGATTGTTTTCTTCGGCAACCGTTTCAATGGGGAAATTGCCACCACTTTTGGGAGGCTAAAAGAGCTGAATTTTTCTTCGCTTGAGGCAAAATGAAACCGTTGGTCAAATTCCCGCCAGTTTCTCTGGTGGCAATCCTGCTACTTTTGGGTTCTTACGGGCTCTGGAGCAGCTCATGCTGTACAACAATTTTCTTGAAGGTAATCTTCCTGGTTCACTGATTAATTTAGGAAACCTTACAAGAAATAATTCTTTCCAGGAATATATTGAATAATTGCTGCATTGCGTAGTACTTCGCATTCTTTTCTTGCTTTTGATGTCACAAACAAAGAATTTGATAACGAAATTCCCCCCAGTTGAGAAATTCACCTTTTCTTGAGAGTCTACTATTAGAAAAAGCAAATTCGGTGGGAAAACCCCATGGACATTGGGGAAAATACGTGAATTGTCGCTGTTAATCTCTCAGGAAATTCACTCACTGGAAGAATACAAGATCTGCTTTTGCTATGGAAGAAATTGAGCCATATTGACATCAACAATAACCTTCTTTCGGGACTCATGGCTTGGAAGTTTGCCTCCGTTGAGATTGCTCAAGCTTTCCTCCAATCAATTTGTTGGGTCGCTTCCTAGAGAACTATTCAATTGTTCCAAGCTCTGTGCTTTCCCTAGATGGCAATTTGCTTAATGGAAGTCTTCCTGACGAAGTCGGTGATCTTTCATCACTTATTGTCCTAAACCTTAATGGAAACCTGTTTTCCGGCCCAATCCCTCCTGCCCTAGGTAACTAAGCAAACTGTATGAGCTTCGGTTTTCAAATAACAGCTTGAATGGTGAAATACATTCCGAGTCTGGGAGACTTCAGAATCTTCAGAGCACTTTAGACCTGAACTACAACAATCTTACTGGCCGAATCCCACTTTCTATTCGGATTCTGTCTAAGCCTGAAGCAATTGGTCTTTCTCTCGACCAACTTGTTGGAGAGGTCCCTTCAAAAGTTGCTGAGATGAGTAAAAACTTAATCTGTCTTCCAACAATCTTTAAGGCAAATTCAGCAAGCAATTTTGTCATGACCCCTAAACTAGGTTCATGATTTAAGGTTTAAAAGGATAATTATGAAATTTTAAAAATTTTAACAGAGTTCTCATTATATATGGACAATATGCATAAAAACCTACAAACCTAAAAGTTCTGCAACATTCCCAATATTTCTCATAATATTCTAAACCACTACCACAATATAATACATCATATTAAAACTTAATATATTTATTTAATAAAATATGAACAATCTTCTTACAATATTCTATCAAATACAATATATAAAGTAAACTAACTCTCCAAAGTTTATCTAGTAAAAATAGGTAAGGTTCCTTCAAGTTTACTTATCTCCTACTACTCCAATAGAACCTGAAAAGTAGGGTGCGAGCTAACGATTCGTAGATATTCACATATAATCAGAGTTTTTTAAATAATTTCATAATAATTATGTTTCCAATTAAATAAGTCATAGATGACATAAATAAATAGAAATAAGTATAAATAATAATAACACGACAACAATTTAATTTAACTATTACTATGTATAATGCATAGTTTTGGGACACTATTCTTAGGGACTGCTGTCCATGAAATGGATAACCTGCGTACTTTACAGGCCCTATATTCAGGGATCGCCATTCATGATTTCAAGTTTATAGACTTTCACCGTGGGACTAAAATTAAGTCTATAATCACCGGTGCTAAATAAAAGTTATACATTATTTCACAATTCACTCACACATAATAATAACAAAACAATTTATTTCATAAAATTTCATAACATTTCAAACATTAGAAGTATAGTTTAATAATAATAACATTTTTAAATTCTTGAAGGATTTATACAAAAGTGAATAGAACAGCAATCGTATTATTGAAATATAATTTTTCATAAAATTTTAATATAAAACCTTACTTTTCAATTTTTCAAAAATACCAAAACACTCAATTATATGTGAAATACTTACTTGAATCAAATGATACTAATAATTAAATTTTTAACTCCTCCAATCTCTCTCTTCCTAACCACAACCTGATATTATTTTTAAGATTAATTCATAATTACTAAAATAAACTAATACCTTATGCTACTTACAATAAAGTAAAAATAAATTTTTAACTTAAAATCAATTAAGATTAGGTATAAAAATTTTAGAATTTTAAATTTCTAAAATAAAAATTATTAATATTGATAAATTATAAAAATATTCCTATAATATGAATAATTATAAAAAAACTCCTTAAAATATAAATAATTACAAAGATGTCCCAAAAATATTTATATTTTAAGGCTCAAAATTTTTAAAAATTATCATTTAACCCTTAAATTATACGAATTTTTATTTTGACCCTAAAATTTTTAACTATTTACATATAAAACTTCTAATTTATACAATTGAATAAAATTTATGAAATCCTTATATTTTCACCTCTAATCAAATTCTACTATTTTTTATCTAATTTTCTAACAATTTTTGAGAAACTTTGTGATCAATTTATCAAATTGGATCCAAAATTTATGGATCTGGAGTCTAATAACTTAATATAGCAATAATTTTAAATAGTAAGCTATTAAAACAAAATTCTATTTATTTTCTCTAATTTTTAATAATTTCTACACTAAAATAAACTATTTTCTTCTCAAAATGAAGAATAAAGAAAAATTTAACCTTCAATTTCTTATTCTTCTCCTTATTCTTCTTCTTCTTCTTCTTTCTCCTTCTTCTTTTTCCTCTTTTCTTCTTCTTCTCTTTCGTTTCTCTCTCTTTCTCTCTTTCTTTTTCTTTTCTTTTTTCTTCTCTTCTCGCAAGTTCCAGAGGTTTCTCCCAAAATCTAATTTAATTTCATACTTATCCATTCTTTACTGTTCACCCTATTTAAAACAAAGCAAATAGGCCAAATTTTTTCAAAATTTTTTTAGGCCCAAATTTTTTTTATTTGTTAAATGGGCCATTTGTTACAAATTCTCTCATTGCCGGTTGAAACATTTGAAGGTAATTTACATCTTTGTGGCAGCCCTCTTGGTCACTACAATGCCCTTGTGTTGGGCAAACATTAGTCTACCATAAGTGAAACATCAGTAATGGTAATCTTGGTAATTTCAACATTAGCTAATATTACTCTGCAGATAGTTTTAGTTGTCATCTTCTTTAAACGCAAAAAAATTTCTCAAAAAAGGCAATGAAGTGCACTTCACTTACTCTTCCAGTTCATACCATGCACAGCGAAGAATACTCTTTCAAGCTGCAAAGCTAGATTTCAAATGGAAATGCATCATGGAAGCCATAAACAATCTAATAGAAGAGTTCATTATTGGCTCTGGAGGATCCGGAACAATTACAAAGCTGAACTTCGCAATGAAGCAACAGTGGCAGTGAAGAAAATCTCTTATAAGGATGATCTTTTATCAAATAAAAGCTTCACTAGAGAAGTAAAGACTATAGAGAGGACAAGGCATCTGTATCTAGTCAAGTTGATGGGCTATTGTAGCAAGAATGGAGTAGGTTCAAATCTATTGATATACGAGTACATGGAGAATGGAAGTACATGGAATTAGCTAAACAAAAAGCCAATGCATATCAAGAAGGAGAACCTTGATTGGGAGGCAAGGTTAAAGATAGCAGTGGGATTCGCTCAAAAGGTGGAATAACTCCACCATGATTGTTTAATGAAGATTGCTCGCAAGGACATCAAATCAAGAAATGTGTTGCTCAATTCCACGATCCCAAAACATCATGGAGTAGCTCGGTTAAATGGTAAGAAATTTCAATGTTGAATTAAATTTGGGTTTTATCTATGTTGAGTTAGATTATAGTTTAGTAGGTAGTTTTAGTTTTAATTCAAGTTTAGAATGATTGTATTTGAGGTTTAGAAACTCGGTTTAAAGTTTAGTTTCAAACCGATTTGAATTGTGTTGAATTTGGTATTGATAGGGACTGAAATCAATTTTTGCTACTTTTAACCACTCATAATTTTCATGATTTTACTAAAAATAAAAACACTTTTAAGTAAAATCTATTAAAGATAAAATTATAGTACTATTAAAAAGTTTTCCGATGAGTACTAATAAGATTAATTTGAAGTCCAATTGCTACATTAAAAACACCCATTTCTCAATTTATTTTCATAACTTTCACTGTCAAACTAGCACTGTGGCCTTGGGTTTGAGGCACTACAATGTTGGAGCTTCTATTTTTGAAATCTTGAATTTTACTGTAACAAATATTGTAACATGAATACTCTAGCATAAGTACTATAATGCCTATATCATTGTCAACTTTAAGCAACAACGCTAAGCATGTTATCATTCAAATTTATAAGTTATTTTTGAACCTTCAAATTGAGTTATTCAATAGGCATTGGAAAGTTTAAAAAATTTAGATTATTTCTTAAATGAATATGTTTCAAAATTTCAATCTGATTACCTTTAAAATTATCAAATTACACTTAAAAGTCAACTTTGACTAAAACTTTACTAGTTGCTGTAAATGATTTTGTATAGATTCTAATCTTAATCTATATATCAACTTAAGGATTTATATATATCATGCTTATATACTTCCTATTGGGGATAGATGAATATTTTATTAGAGTTTGATTTCTAATATAAGTACATATTATATTTTTTAGGCGCAAGCACTTCGAGAGAAAACCTAAACTAGTGTAAGGACAAATAGGGAAGTGTATACCCTCTCTTGAACTGTGAGTGTACTAATTTTATCATCAAATTATTCAAAACTTATATTTAATTATTTTTAAAAACTTTTTACAATTAATAGAAATCTTGAAATATATGAACTAGTTTAAATAATTATGTTAAACTTATTGATTTTATATATTGGTGATGAAGCCAATGGGCTGATATTGTTGTAGAACTACAGGTCGATAAGTAGTTTATAGATAGACCTTTGTGGAGGCTACTTAAGTGATTGCAATTTTCAAGTACCTTATGGTAAAATGTTGAAAGGCAACCTAAGGGATTGAGCATTAAGTGGGACGACAACTGTCAAAAAATTCACTGATAATAGTGTTGGATAGACTAATATTATATTAATTCAAGAACAATCGCAGTTAACCACGTGATTACTTAGGCCAACATCAATGGTTTGGGCAAATAATTTTATTAAAAATAATTTTCTTATAAATTTATTTTCTAAATAAAACTTAAAATGATATTTAAAAGATTTTTGTTAAAAATATTTTTTCTACAATTAATAGTTTTATTAAAAATAAAATACTAGTGGTCTCAAGTGTTATCCTCGGCCGGGGTAATGCTTAAGAAAGGATACTAGTTCGGATTTATGTTATAAAAAAAAACTCCACAGGTCTTAATTCTATGCGGTACAAATTTTTTTCTTTGTATAAAGAACATAGTTAAATGATTATAACATCCTGTGGTATTTTTCATAATTTTTATATTTTGTTATTTCACTTATTAAATATTCTCAATGCTCACCCTCTAACCTTTTTGTCTTAGGTTAGACAAATGAGTAAGTTCGCGGTGGTAGCACTTTGGTTGAATTTCTCTGGAAATTTGTCATCTTACTAAAAAATTTCGACTCATTCCATGGTTATTAGGGTTTATTGACTAAATATTTTCACAATGTATTTTGATATTTCAATTTCTATACTATAAATATTATTTAAATTTTGATTCTTAAAATTTTATAAACATACATGCTTTATTTTAGTTAAAAGTGATATTAACGTTTTAAATTTGAAACAATATATTTGTATATATATTTATATTAAAATGTTGAATTTAATATTTATGAGTTTTATAGACTCTAGTGGACATTCTATAGTAATGGAGTATAACTTGAGGGTACACGACGGTTGTCATGTGGCAATCCTCTAGGTCAAGACGTGACAATTAATACGTTAATTTACTAATATTTATATATGAATTAACATTTACTCTTAGTTTATTATTTAATTTTATTAGTATTTTGTATAAATTTTTTTTATTAATTTAATATTTTTAGATAAAGATGGGAATTTCCTTCCCATAATAAAGATAGGATATCATTTCTAAAATGAAAAAAAAAAAAGTGCGAAGATGACTATCTAACACATTCCATTTCTAAATATTGCAAATTTAGGGTAGGGGTATGCAAAATTGAATTCAGTTTTAATTTTATGTGTAACTAGAACCTACTCTAGTTAACATAGTACTCTATTTTTAGTTTTATTCGGTTCCAATTCTAAAACAAGATACTCTATTTATTAATTAACTTAATTTTATAATTTTAATTCTAAAAAAAATTCTTAATAAAATTTAAATTAATGGTATTAAATTATAAAAATAGTGAAATATATAAATAAAAAATTAAGTAAATAAAAGATAATAGAAATAATTTATCAAAAAAAATTAATATATGATAATTTATTTAAATATATTATATTATTACTTGATTTAATATTATATATCACAAAAAAGAACAATTTATTTTTTTATAGTAAAATTA